>BSQZ01000217.1:0-82951 GCA_033239005.1 Lamellibrachia satsuma | reverse complement strand
TTACTCGACTAGTTGATATAACAATACACGTTCTACTGCTGAGCTTCCAGTCCACTATAAATGTCATATTACTCGACTAGTTGATATAACAATACACGTTCTACTGCTGAGCTTCCAGTCCACTATAAATGTCATATTACTCGACTAGTTGATATAACAATACACGTTCTACTGCTGAGCTTCCAGTCCACTATAAATGTCATATTACTCGACTAGTTGATATAACAATACACGTTCTACTGCTGAGCTTCCAGTCCACTATAAATGTCATATTACTCGACTAGTTGATATAACAATACACGTTCTACTGCTGAGCTTCCAGTCCACTATAAATGTCATATTACTCGACTAGTTGATATAACAATACACGTTCTACTGCTGAGCTTCCAGTCCACTATAAATGTCATATTACTCGACTAGTTGATATAACAATACACGTTCTACTGCTGAGCTTCCAGTCCACTATAAATGTCATATTACTCGACTAGTTGATATAACAATACACGTTCTACTGCTGAGCTTCCAGTCCACTATAAATGTCATATTACTCGACTAGTTGATATAACAATACACGTTCTACTGCTGAGCTTCCAGTCCACTATAAATGTCATATTACTCGACTAGTTGATATAACAATACACGTTCTACTGCTGAGCTTCCAGTCCACGATAAAATGTCATATTACTCGACTAGTTGATATAACAATACACGTTCTACTGCTGAGCTTCCAGACCACGATATTACTCTGACAAGTTGATATAACAATACACGTTCTACTGCTGAGCTTCCAGACCACGATAAATGTCCTCGATATTACGACTAGTTGATATAACAATACACGTTCTACTGCTGAGCTTCCAGTCCACGATAAATGTCATATTACTCGACTAGTTGATATAACAATACACGTTCTACTGCTGAGCTTCCAGTCCACTATAAAATGTCATGTTACTCGACTAGTTGATATAAAAAGCTACACGTTCTACTGCTGAGCTTCCAGTCCACTATAAATGTCATGTTACTCGACTAGTTGATATAACAATACACGTTCTACTGCTGAGCTTCCAGTCCACTATAAATGTCATGTTACTCGACTAGTTGATATAACAATGTACGTTCTACTGCTGAGCTTCCAGTCCACTATAAATGTCATGTTACTCGACTAGTTGATATAACAATACATGTTGTACTGCTGAGCTTCCAGTCCACGATAAATGTCATATTACTCGACTAGTTGATATAACAATACACGTTGTACTGCTGAGCTTCCAGTCCACTATAAATGTCATGTTACTCGACTAGTTGATATAACAATACACGTTCTACGGCTGAGCTTCCAGTCCACTATAAATGTCATATTACTCGACTAGTTGATATAACAATACACGTTCTACTGCTGAGCTTCCAGTCCACGATAAATGTCATATTACTCGACTAGTTGATATAACAATACACGTTCTACTGCTGAGCTTCCAGTCCACTATAAATGTCATGTTACTCGACTAGTTGATATAAAAATACACGTTCTACTGCTGAGCTTCCAGTCCACTATAAATGTCATGTTACTCGACTAGTTGATATAACAATACACGTTCTACTGCAGAGCTTCCAGTCCACTATAAATGTCATGTTACTCGACTAGTTGATATAACAATTTACGTTCTACTGCTGAGCTTCCAGTCCACTATAAATGTCATGTTACTCGACTAGTTGATATAACAATACATGTTGTACTGCTGAGCTTCCAGTCCACGATAAATGTCATATTACTCGACTAGTTGATATAACAATACACGTTGTACTGCTGAGCTTCCAGTCCACTATAAATGTCATGTTACTCGACTAGTTGATATAACAATACACGTTCTACGGCTGAGCTTCCAGTCCACTATAAATGTCATATTACTCGACTAGTTGATATAACAATACACGTTCTACTGCTGAGCTTCCAGTCCACGATAAATGTCATATTACTCGACTAGTTGATATAACAATACACGTTCTACTGCTGAGCTTCCAGTCCACGATAAATGTCATATTACTCGACTAGTTCATATAACAATACACGTTCTACTGCTGAGCGTCCAGTCCACGATAAATGTCATATTACTCGACTAGTTGATATAACAATACACGTTCTACTGCTGAGCTTCCAGTCCACGATAAATGTCATATTACTCGACTAGTTGATATAACAATACACGTTCTACTGCTGAGCTTCCAGTCCACGATAAATGTCATATTACTCGACTAGTTGATATAACAATACACGTTCTACTGCTGAGCTTCCAGTCCACTATAAATGTCATGTTACTCGACTAGTTGATATAACAATACACGTTCTACTGCTGAGCTTCCAGTCCACTATAAATGTCATGTTACTCGACTAGTTGATATAACAATACACGTTCTACTGCTGAGCTTCCAGTCCACTATAAATGTCATGTTACTCGACTAGTTGATATAACAATGTACGTTCTACTGCTGAGCTTCCAGTCCACTATATATGTCATGTTACTCGATTAGTTGATATAACAATACATGTTGTACTGCTGAGCTTCCAGTCCACGATAAATGTCATATTACTCGACTAGTTGATATAACAATACACGTTCTACTGCTGAGCTTCCAGTCCACTATAAATGTCATATTACTCGACTAGTTGTTATAACAATACACGTTCTACTGCTGAGTTTCCAGTCCTCGATCAATGTCATATTACTCGACTAGTTGATATAACAATACACGTTCTACTGCTGAGCTTCCAGTCCATTATACATGTCATGTTACTCGATTAGTTGATATAACAATACACGTTCTACTGCTGAACTTCCAGTCCACTATAAATGTCATATTACTCGACTAGTTGTTATAACAATACACGTTCTCCTGCTGAGCTTCCAGTCCTCGATCAATGTCATATTACTCGACTAGTTGATATAACAATACACGTTCTACTGCTGAGCGTCCAGTCCACGATAAATGTCATATTACTCGACTAGTTGATATAACAATACACGTTCTACTGCTGAGCTTCCAGTCCACGATAAATGTCATATTACTCGACTAGTTGATATAACAATACACGTTCTACTGCTGTGCTTCCAGTCCACGATAAATGTCATATTACTCGATTAGTTGATATAACAATACACGTTCCACTGCTGAGCTTCCAGTCCACTATAAATGTCATGTTACTCGACTAGTTGATATAACAATACACGTTCTACTGCTGAGCTTCCAGTCCACTATAAATGTCATGTTACTCGACTAGTTGATATAACAATACACGTTCTACTGCTGAGCTTCCAGTCCACTATAAATGTCATGTTACTCGACTAGTTGGTATAACAATGTACGTTCTACTGCTGAGCATCCAGTCCACTATATATGTCATGTTACTCGATTAGTTGATATAACAATACATGTTGTACTGCTGAGCTTCCAGTCCACGATAAATGTCATATTACTCGACTAGTTGATATAACAATACACGTTCTACTGCTGAGCTTCCAGTCCACTATAAATGTCATATTACTCGACTAGTTGATATAACAATACACGTTCAACTGTTGAGCTTCCAGTCCACTATAAATGTCATATTACTCGACTAGTTGTTATAACAATACACGTTCTACTGCTGAGCTTTCAGTCCACGATAAATGTCATATTACTCGACTAGTTGATATAACAATACATGTTCTACTGCTGAGCTTCCAGTCCATGATAAATGTCATATTACTCCACTAGTTGATATAACAATACATGTCCTACTGCTGAGCTTCAGTCCATTATAAATGTCGGTTATTACTCGACTAGTTCATATAACAATACACGTTCTACTGCTGAGCTTCCAGTCCACGATAAATGTCATATTACTCGACTAGTTGATATAACAATACACGTTCTACTGCTGAGCTTCCAGTCCATTATAAATGTCATGTTACTCGAATAGTTGATATAACAATACACGTTCTACTGCTGAGCTTCCAGTCCACTATAAATGTCATATTACTCGACTAGTTGTTATAACAATACACGTTCTACTGCTGAGTTTCCAGTCCTCGATCAATGTCATATTACTCGACTAGTTCATATAACAATACACGTTCTACTGCTGAGCTTCCAGTCCATTATACATGTCATGTTACTCGATTAGTTGATATAACAATACACGTTCTACTGCTGAGACTTCCAGTCCACTATAAATGTCATATTACTCGACTAGTTGTTATAACAATACACGTTCTCCTGCTGAGCTTCCAGTCCTCGATCAATGTCATATTACTCGACTAGTTCATATAACAATACACGTTCTACTGCTGAGCTTCCAGTCCATTATAAATGTCATGTTAATCGACTAGTTGATATAACAATACATGTTCTACTGCTGAGCTTCCAGTCCATTATAAATGTCATATCACTCGAATAGTTGATATAACAATACACATTCTACTGCTGAGCTTCCAGTCCACTATAAATGTCATATTACTCGACTAGTTGATATAAAAATACACGTTCTTCTGCTGTGTTACCAGTCCACGATAAATGTCACATAACTCGACTAGTTGATATAACAATACACATTCTACTGCTGAGCTTCAGTCCACTATGTATCATATTACTCGATTAGTTGGTATAACAATACACGTTCTACTGCTGAGCTTCCAGTCCACGATAAATGTCATATTACTCGACTAGTTGATATAACAATACACGTTCTACTGCTGAGCTTCCAGTCCACGATAAATGTCATATTACTCGACTAGTTGATATAACAATACACGTTCTACTGCTGAGCTTCCAGTCCACTATAAATGTCATATTACTCGACTAGTTGATATAACAATACACGTTCTACTGCTGAGCTTCCAGTCCACGATAAATGTCATATTACTCGACTAGTTGATATAACAATACACGTTCTACTGCTGAGCTTCCAGTCCACTATAAATGTCATGTTAATCGACTAGTTGATATAGCAATGTACATTCTACTGCTGAGCTTCCAGTCCACTATAAATGTCATGTTACTCGATTAGTTGATATAACAATACATGTTGTACTGCTGAGCTTCCAGTCGTCAATAAATGTCATATTACTCGACTAGTTGATATAACAATACACGTTGTACTGCTGAGCTTCCAGTCCACTATAAATGTCATGTTACTCGACTAGTTGATATAACAATACACGTTCTACTGCTAAGCTTCCAGTCCACGATAAATGTCATATTACTCGACTAGTTGATATAACAATACACGTTCTTCCTGCTGAGCTTCCAGTCCACTATAAATTTCATGTTACTCGAATTAATTGATATAACAATACACGTTCTACTGCTGAGCTTCCAGTCCACGATAAATGTCATGTTACTCGATTAGTTGATATAACAATACACGTTGTAATGCTGAGCTTCCAGTCCACGATAAATGTCATATTACTCGACTAGTTGATATAACAATACACGTTCTACGGCTGAGCTTCAAGTCCACTATAAATGTCATATTACTCGACTAGTTGATATACCAATACATATTATACTGCTGAGCTTCCAGCCCATTATAAATGTCATGTTACTCGACAAGTTGATATAACAATACACGTTCTACTGCTGAGCTTCCAGTCCACGATAAATGTCATATTACTCGACTAGTTGATATAACAATACACGTTCTACTGCTGAGCTTCCAGTCCACGATAAATGTCATATTACTCGACTAGTTGATATAACAATACACGTTCTACTGCTGAGCTTCCAGTCCACTATAAATGTCATGTTACTCGACTAGTTGATATAAAAATACACGTTCTACTGCTGAGCTTCCAGTCCACTATAAATGTCATGTTACTCGACTAGTTGATATAACAATACATCGTTCTACTGCTGAGCTTCCAGTCCACTATAAATGTCATGTTACTCGACTAGTTGATATAACAATGTACGTTCTACTGCTGAGCTTCCAGTCCACTATAAATGTCATGTTACTCGACTAGTTGATATAACAATACATGTTGTACTGCTGAGCTTCCAGTCCACGATAAATGTCATATTACTCGACTAGTTGATATAACAATACACGTTAATACTGCTGAGCTTCCAGTCCACTATAAATGTCATGTTACTCGACTAGTTGATATAACAATACACGTTCTACGGCTGAGCTTCCAGTCCACTATAAATGTCATATTACTCGACTAGTTGATATAACAATACACGTTCTACTGCTGAGCTTCCAGTCCACGATAAATGTCATATTACTCGACTAGTTGATATAACAATACACGTTCCTGCTGCTGAGCTTCCAGTCCACTATAAATGTCATGTTACTCGACTAGTTGATATAAAAATACACGTTCTACTGCTGAGCTTCCAGTCCACTATAAATGTCATGTTACTCGACTAGTTGATATAACAATACACGTTCTACTGCAGAGCTTCCAGTCCACTATAAATGTCATGTTACTCGACTGGTTGATATAACAATGTACGTTGCTACTGCTGAGCTTCCAGTCCACTATAAATGTCATGTTACTCGACTAGTTGATATAACAATACATGTTGTACTGCTGAGCTTCCAGTCCACGATAAATGTCATATTACTCGACTAGTTGATATAACAATACACGTTGTACTGCTGAGCTTCCAGTCCACTATAAATGTCATGCGTTACTCGACTAGTTGATATAACAATACACGTTCTACGGCTGAGCTTCCAGTCCACTATAAATGTCATATTACTCGACTAGTTGATATAACAATACACGTTCTACTGCTGAGCTTCCAGTCCACGATAAATGTCATATTACTCGACTAGTTGATATAACAATACACGTTCTACTGCTGAGCTTCCAGTCCACGATAAATGTCATATTACTCGACTAGTTCATATAACAATACACGTTCTACTGCTGAGCGTCCAGTCCACGATAAATGTCATATTACTCGACTAGTTGATATAACAATACACGTTCTACTGCTGAGCTTCCAGTCCACGATAAATGTCATATTACTCGACTAGTTGATATAACAATACACGTTCTACTGCTGAGCTTCCAGTCCACGATAAATGTCATATTACTCGATTAGTTGATATAACAATACACGTTCCACTGCTGAGCTTCCAGTCCACTATAAATGTCATGTTACTCGACTAGTTGACATAACAATACACGTTCTACTGCTGAGCTTCCAGTCCACTATAAATGTCGTATTTACTCGACTAGTTGATATAACAATACACGTTCTACTGCTGAGCTTCCAGTCCACTATAAATGTCATGTTACTCGACTAGTTGATATAACAATGTACGTTCTACTGCTGAGCTTCCAGTCCACTATATATGTCATGTTTACTCGATTAGTTGATATAACAATACATGTTGTACTGCTGAGCTTCCAGTCCACGATAAATGTCATATTACTCGACTCAGTTGATATAACAATACACGTTCTACTGCTGAGCTTCCAGTCCACTATAAATGTCATATTACTCGACTAGTTGTTATAACAATACACGTTCTACTGCTGAGTTTCCAGTCCTCGATCAATGTCATATTACTCGACTAGTTGATATAACAATACACGTTCTACTGCTGAGCTTCCAGTCCATTATACATGTCATGTTACTCGATTAGTTGGATATAACAATACACGTTCTACTGCTGAACTTCCAGTCCACTATAAATGTCATATTACTCGACTAGTTGTTATAACAATACGTTCTCCTGCTGAGCTTCCATCCGTCCTCGATCAATGTCATATTGCTCGACTAGTTGATATAACAATACACGTTCTACTGCTGAGCGAATCCAGTCCACGATAAATGTCATATTACTCGACTAGTTGATATAACAATACACGTTCTACTGCTGAGCTTCCAGTCCACGATAAATGTCATATTACTCGACTAGTTGATATAACAATACACGTTCTACTGCTGTGCTTCCAGTCCACGATAAATGTCATATTACTCGATTAGTTGATATAACAATACACGTTCTACTGCTGAGCTTCCAGTCCACGATAAATGTCATATTACTCGACTAGTTGATATAACAATACACGTTCTACTGCTGGAGCTTCCAGTCCACTATAAATGTCATGTTACTCGACTAGTTGATATAACAATACACGTTCTACTGCTGAGCTTCCAGTCCACTATAAATGTCATGTTACTCGACTAGTTGATATAACAATACACGTTCTACTGCTGAGCTTCAGTCCACTATATATGTCATGTTACTCGACTAGTTGATATAACAATACATGTTCTACTGCTGAGCTTCCAGTCCACTATAAATGTCATATTACTCGACTAGTTGATATAACAATACACGTTCTACTGCTGAGCTTCCAGTCCACTATAAATGTCATATTACTCGACTAGTTGATATAACAATACACGTTCTACTGCTGAGCTTCCAGTCCACTATAAATGTCATATTACTCGACTAGTTGTTATAACAATACACGTTCTACTGCTGAGCTTTCAGTCCACGATAAATGTCATATTACTCGACTAGTTGATATAACAATACATGTTCTACTGCTGAGCTTCCAGTCCACGATAAATGTCATATTACTCGACTAGTTGATATAACAATACATGTCCTACTGCTGAGCTTCCAGTCCATTATAAATGTCATGTTACTCGACTAGTTCATATAACAATACACACGTTCTACTGCTGAGCTTCCAGTCCACGATAAATGTCATGTTACTCGACTAGTTGATATAACAATACACGTTCTACTGCTGAGCTTCCAGTCCATTATAAATGTCATGTTACTCGAACTAGTTGATATAACAATACACGTTCTACTGCTGAGCTTCCAGTCCACTATAAATGTCATGTTACTCGACTAGTTGTTATAACAATACACGTTCTACTGCTGAGTTTCCAGTCCTCGATCAATGTCATATTACTCGACTAGTTCATATAACAATACACGTTCTACTGCTGAGCTTCCAGTCCATTACGATCAATGTCATATTTACTCGATTAGTTGATATAACAATACACGTTCTACTGCTGAACTTCCAGTCCACTATAAATGTCATATTACTCGATTAGTTGTTATAACAATACACGTTCTCCTGCTGAGCTTCCAGTCCTCGATCAATGTCATATTACTCGACTAGTTCGATATAACAATACACGTTCTACTGCTGAGCTTCCAGTCCATTATAAATGTCATGTTAATCGACTAGTTGATATAACAATACATGTTCTACTGCTGAGCTTCCAGTCCATTATAAATGTCATATCACTCGAATAGTTGATATAACAATACACGTTCTACTGCTGAGCTTCCAGTCCACTATAAATGTCATATTACTCGACTAGTTGATATAAAAATACACGTTCTTCTGCTGAGCTTACCAGTCCACGATAAATGTCACATAACTCGACTAGTTGATATAACAATACACGTTCTACTGCTGAGCTTCCAGTCCACGATAAATGTCATATTACTCGACTAGTTGATATAACAATACACGTTCTACTGCTGAGCTTCCAGTCCACGATAAATGTCATATTACTCGATTAGTTGGTATAACAATACACGTTCTACTGCTGAGCTTCCAGTCCACGATAAATGTCATATTACTCGACTAGTTGATATAACAATATACGTTCTACTGCTGAGCTTCCAGTCCACTATAAATGTCATATTACTCGATTAGTTGGTATAACAATACACGTTCTACTGCTGAGCTTCCAGTCCACGATAAATGTCATATTACTCGACTAGTTGATATAACAATACACGTTCTACTGCTGAGCTTCCAGTCCACGATAAATGTCATATTACTCGACTAGTTGATATAACAATATACGTTCTACTGCTGAGCTTCCAGTCCACTATAAATGTCATGATACTCGACTAGTTGATATAACAATACATGTTGTACTGCTGAGCTTCCAGTCGTCAATAAATGTCATATTACTCGACTAGTTGATATAACAATACACGTTGTACTGCTGAGCTTCCAGTCCACTATAAATGTCATGTTACTCGACTAGTTGATATAACAATACACGTTCTACTGCTAAGCTTCCAGTCCACGATAAATGTCATATTACTCGACTAGTTGATATAACAATACACGTTCCTGCTGAGCTTCCAGTCCACTATAAATTTCATATTACTCGATTAATTGATATAACAATACACGTTCTACTGCTGAGCTTCCAGTCCACGATAAATGTCATGTTACTCGATTAGTTGATATAACAATACACGTTGTAATGCTGAGCTTCCAGTCCACGATAAATGTCATATTACTCGACTAGTTGATATAACAATACACGTTCTACGGCTGAGCTTCAAGTCCACTATAAATGTCATATTACTCGACTAGTTGATATACCAATACATATTATACTGCTGAGCTTCCAGCCCATTATAAATGTCATAGTCCACGATTGTCACTCGACAAGTTGATATAACAATACACGTTCTACTGCTGAGCTTCCAGTCCACGATAAATGTCATATTACTCGACTAGTTGATATAACAATACACGTTCTACTGCTGAGCTTCCAGTCCACGATAAATGTCATGTTACTTCGACTAGTTGATATAACAATACACGTTCTACTGCTGAGCTTCCAGTCCACGATAAATGTCATATTACTCGACTAGTTGATGTAACAATACACGTTCTACTGCTGAGCTTCCAGTCCACTATAAATGTCATGTTACTTCTACTGCTGAGCGACTAGTTGATATAATAGCAATACACGTTCTACTGCTGAGCTTCCAGTCCAAGATAAATGTCATATTACTCGACTAGTTGATATAACAATACACGTTCTACTGCTGAGCTTCCAGTCCACGATAAGTGTCATATTACTCGACATAGTTGATATAACAATACACGTTCTACTGCTGAGCTTCCAGTCCACGATAAATGTCATATTACTCGATTAGTTGATATAACAATACACGTTCTACTGCTGAGCTTCCAGTCCACGACAAATGTCATATTACTCGACTAGTTGATATAACAATACACGTTCTACTGCTGAGCTTCCAGTCCACGATAAATGTCATATTACTCGACTAGTTGATATAACAATACACGTTCTACTGCTGAGCTTCCAGTCCACTATAAATGTCATATTACTCGACTAGTTGATATAACAATACAAGTTCTACTGCTGAGCTTCCAGTCCACTATAAATGTCATGTTACTCGACTAGTTGATATAACAATACACGTTCTACTGCTGAGCTTCCAGTCCACTATAAATGTCATTTTACTCGACTAGTTGATATAACAATGTACGTTCTACTGCTGAGCTTCCAGTCCACTATAAATGTCATGTTACTCGACTAGTTGATATAACAATACATGTTGTACTGCTGAGCTTCCAGTCCAAGATAAATGTCATATTACTCGACTAGTTGATATAACAATACACGTTGTACTGCTGAGCTTCCAGTCCACTATAAATGTCATGTTACTGGACTAGTTGATATAACAATACACGTTCTACGGCTGAGCTTCCAGTCCACTATAAATGTCATATTACTCGACTAGTTGATATAACAATACGTTCTACTGCTGAGCTTCCAGTCCACGATAAATGTCATATTACTCGACTAGTTGATATAACAATACACGTTCTACTGCTGAGCTTCCAGTCCACGATAAATGTCATATTACTCGACTAGTTCATATAACAATACACGTTCTACTGCTGAGCGTCCAGTCCACGATAAATGTCATATTACTCGACTAGTTGATATAACAATACACGTTCTACTGCTGAGCTTCAGTCCACGATAAATGTCATATTACTCGACTAGTTGATATAACAATACACGTTCTACTGCTGGAGCTTCCAGTCCACGATAAATGTCATATTACTCGATTAGTTGATATAACAATACACGTTCTGTTACTGCTGAGCTTCCAGTCCACTATAAATGTCATGTTACTCGACTAGTTGATATAACAATACACGTTCTACTGAGCTTCTAGTCCACTATAAATGTCATGTTACTCGACTAGTTGATATAATGTTCTACTGTTGAGCTTCCAGTCCACTATAATGTTTACTGACTATTGATATAACAATGTACGTTCTACTGCTGAGCTTCCAGTCCACGATAAATGTCATATTACTCGACTAGTTGATATAACAATACACGTTCTACGGCTGAGCTTCCAGTCCACTATAAATGTCATATTACTCGACTAGTTGATATACCAATACATATTATACTGCTGAGCTTCCAGCCCATTATAAATGTCATGTTACTCGACAAGTTGATATAACAATACACGTTCTACTGCTGAGCTTCCAGTCCACGATAAATGTCATATTACTCGACTAGTTGATATAACAATACACGTTCTACTGCTTTGACTTCAGTCCACGATAAATGTCATATTACTCGACTAGTTGATATAACAATACATGTTCTACTTGACAGTCCACTATAAATGTCATATTACTCGACTAGTTGATATAACAATACAGGTTCTACTGCTGAACTTCCAGTCCACTATAAATGTCATATTACTCGACTAGTTGATATAACAATACACGTTCTACTGCTGAGCTTCCAGTCCACTATAAATGTCATATTACTCGACTAGTTGATATAACAATACACGTTCTACTGCTGAGCTTCCAGTCCACTATAAATGTCATATTACTCGACTAGTTGGTATAACAATACACGTTCTACTGCTGAGCTTCCAGTCCACGATAACTGTCATATTACTCGACTAGTTGATATAACAATACACGTTCTACTGCTGAGCTTCCAGTCCACGATAAATGTCATATTACTCGACTAGTTGATATAACAATACACGTTCTACTGCTGAGCTTCCAGTCCACTATAAATTTCATGTTACTCGATTAATTGATATAACAATACACGTTCTACTGCTGAGCTTCCAGTCCACGATAAATGTCATGTTACTCGACTAGTTGATATAAAAATACACGTTGTACTGCTGAGCTTCCAGTCCACGATAAATGTCATATTACTCGACTAGTTGATATAACAATACACGTTCTACGGCTGAGCTTCCAGTCCACTATAAATGTCATATTACTCGACTAGTTGATATAACAATACACATTCTACTGCTGAGCTTCCAGTCCACTATAAATGTCATATTACTCGATTAGTTGGTATAACAATACACGTTCTACTGCTGAGCTTCCAGTCCACGATCAATGTCATATTACTCGACTAGTTGATGTAACAATACACGTTCTACTGCTGAGCTTCCAGTCCACGATCAATGTCATATTACTCGACTAGTTCATATAACAATACACGTTCTACTGCTGAGCTTCCAGTCCATTATAAAATGTCATGTTAATCGACTAGTTGATATAACAATACATGTTTTACTTCTGAGCTTCCAGTCCACTATAAATGTCATATTACTCGACTAGTTGATATAACAATACACGTTCTACTGCTGAGCTTCCAGTCCACTATAAATGTCATATTACTTGATTAGTTGATATAACAATACAGGTTCTACTGCTGAGCTTCCAGTCCACGATAAATGTCATATTACTCGACTAGTTGATATAACAATACACGTTCTACTGCTGAGCTTCCAGTCCACTATAAATGTCATATTACTCGACTAGTTGGTATAACAATACACGTTCTACTGCTGAGCTTCCAGTCCACGATAACTGTCATATTACTCGACTAGTTGATATAACAATACACGTTCTACTGCTGAGCTTCCAGTCCACGATAAATGTCATATTACTCGATTAGTTGATATAACAATACACGTTCTACTGCTGAGCTTCCAGTCCACTATAAATTTCATGTTACTCGACTAATTGATATAACAATACACGTTCTACTGCTGAGCTTCAGTCCACGATAAATGTCATGTTACTCGACTAGTTGATATAAAAATACACGTTGTACTGCTGAGCTTCCAGTCCACGATAAATGTCATATTACTCGACTAGTTGATATAACAATACACTTTCTACGGCTGAGCTTCCAGTCCACTATAAATGTCATATTACTCGACTAGTTGATATAACAATACATGTTATACTGCTGAGCTTCCAGCCCATTATAAATGTCATGTTACTCGACAAGTTGATATAACAATACACGTTCTACTGCTGAGCTTCCAGTCCACGATAAATGTCATATTACTCGACTAGTTGATATAACAATACACTTTCTACTGCTGAGCTTCCAGTCCACGATAAATGTCATATTACTCGACTAGTTGATATAACAATACACGTTCTACTGCTGAGCTTCCAGTCCACTATAAATGTCATGATACTCGACTAGTTGATATAACAATACACGTTCTACTGCTGAGCCTTCCAGTCCATTATAAATGTCATATTACTCGAATAGTTGATATAACAATACGTTCTACTGCTGAGCTTCCAGTCCACTATAAATGTCATATTACTCGACTAGTTGTTATAACAATACACGTTCTACTGCTGAGTTTCCAGTCCTCGATCAATGTCATATTACTCGACTAGTTCATATAACAATACACGTTCTACTGCTGAGCTTCCAGTCCATTATACATGTCATGTTACTCGATTAGTTGATATAACAATACACGTTCTACTGCTGAACTTCCAGTCCACTATAAATGTCATATTACTCGATTAGTTGTTATAACAATACACGTTCTCCTGCTGAGCTTCCAGTCCTCGATCAATGTCATATTACTCGACTAGTTCATATAACAATACACGTTCTACTGCTGAGCTTCCAGTCCATTATAAATGTCATGTTAATCGACTAGTTGATATAACAATACATGTTCTACTGCTGAGCTTCCAGTCCATTATAAATGTCATATCACTCGAATAGTTGATATAACAATACACATTCTACTGCTGAGCTTCCAGTCCACTATAAATGTCATGTTACTCGACTAGTTGATATAACAATACATACAGTTGTACTGCTGAGCTTCCAGTCCAAGATAAATGTCATATTACTCGACTAGTTGATATAACAATACACGTTGTACTGCCGAGCTTCCAGTCCACTATAAATGTCATGTTACTCGACTAGTTGATATAACAATACACGTTCTGCGGCTGAGCTTCCAGTCCACTATAAATGTCATATTACTCGATTAGTTGATATAACAATACACGTTCTACTGCTGAGCTTCCAGTCCACGATAAATGTCATATTACTCGACTAGTTGATATAACAATACACGTTCTACTGCTGAGCTTCCAGTCCACGATAAATGTCATATTACTCGACTAGTTCATATAACAATACACGTTCTACTGCTGAGCGTCCAGTCCACGATAAATGTCATATTACTCGACTAGTTGATATAACAATACACGTTCTACTGCTGAGCTTCCAGTCCACGATAAATGTCATATTACTCGACTAGTTGATATAACAATACACGTTCTACTGCTGAGCTTCCAGTCCACGATAAATGTCATATTACTCGATTAGTTGATATAACAATACACGTTCTACTGCTGAGCTTCCAGTCCACTATAAATGTCATGTTACTCGACTAGTTGATATAACAATACACTTTCTACTGCTGAGCTTCCAGTCCACTATAAATGTCATGTTACTCGACTAGTTGATATAACAATACACGTTCTACTGCTGAGCTTCCAGTCCACTATAAATGTCATGTTACTCGACTAGTTGATATAACAATGTACGTTCTACTGCTGAGCTTCCAGTCCACGATAAATGTCCATATTACTCGACTAGTTGATATAACAATACACGTTCTACGGCTGAGCTTCCAGTCCACTATAAATGTCATATTACTCGACTAGTTGATATACCAATACATATTATACTGCTGAGCTTCCAGCCCATTATAAATGTCATGTTACTCGACAAGTTGATATAACAATACACGTTCTACTGCTGAGCTTCCAGTCCACGATAAATGTCATATTACTCGACTAGTTGATATAACAATACACGTTCTACTGCTGAGCTTCCAGTCCACGATAAATGTCATATTACTCGACTAGTTGATATAACAATACATGTTCTACTTCTGAGCTTCCAGTCCACTATAAATGTCATATTACTCGACTAGTTGATATAACAATACAGGTTCTACTGCTGAACTTCCAGTCCACTATAAATGTCATATTACTCGATTAGTTGATATAACAATCCACGTTCTACTGCTGAGCTTCCAGTCCACGATAAATGTCATATTACTCGACTAGTTGATATAACAATACACGTTCTACTGCTGAGCTTCCAGTCCACTATAAATGTCATATTACTCGACTAGTTGGTATAACAATACACGTTCTACTGTTGAGCTTCCAGTCCACGATAACTGTCATATTACTCGACTAGTTGATATAACAATACACGTTCTACTGCTGAGCTTCCAGTCCACGATAAATGTCATATTACTCGACTAGTTGATATAACAATACACGTTCTACTGCTGAGCTTCCAGTCCACTATAAATTTCATGTTACTCGATTAATTGATATAACAATACACGTTCTACTGCTGAGCTTCCAGTCCACGATAAATGTCATGTTACTCGACTAGTTGATATAAAATACACGTTGTACTGCTGAGCTTCCAGTCCACGATAAATGTCATATTACTCGACTAGTTGATATAACAATACACGTTCTGCACAGTCCACGATAAATGTTTCATACCGACTAGTTCATATAACAATACACGTTCCTTCCAGTCCACGATCAATGTCATATTACTCGACTAGTTGATGTAACAATACACGTTCTACTGCTGAGCTTCCAGTCCACTATAAATGTCATATTACTCGACTAGTTGATATAACAATACACGTTCTACTGCTGAGCTTCCAGTCCACTATAAATGTCATATTACTCGACTAGTTGATTATAACAATACACGTTCTACTGCTGAGCTTCCAGTCCACGATCAATGTCATATTACTCGACTAGTTGATATAACAATACACGTTCTACTGCTGAGCTTCCAGTCCATTATAAATGTCATATTACTCGACTAGTTGATATAACAATACACGTTCTACTGCTGAGCTTCCAGTCCACTATAAATGTCATATTACTCGACTAGTTGATATAACAATACACGTTCTACTGCTGAGCTTCCAGTCCACTATAAATGTCATATTACTCGACTAGTTGTTATAACAATACACGTTCTACTGCTGAGCTTCCAGTCCATCGATACAATGTCATATTACTCGACTAGTTCATATAACAATACGTTCTACTGCTTGACTTCCAGTTATAAATGTCATATAACAATACACGTTCTACTGCTGAGCTTCCAGTCCACGATAAATGTCATATTACTCGACTAGTTGATATAACAATACACGTTCTACTGCTGAGCTTCCAGTCCACTATAAATGTCATGTTACTCGACTAGTTGATATAACAATACATGTTCTACTGCTGAGCTTCCAGTCCACGATAAATGTCATATTACTCGACTAGTTGATATAACAATACACAGTTCTACTGCTGAGCTTCCAGTCCACTATAAATGTCATGTTACTCGACTAGTTGATATAACAATACCTGAGCTTCAGTTCTACTCGCTGAGCTTCCAGTCCACTATAAATGTCATATTACTCGATTAGTTGATATAACAATACACGTTCTACTGCTGAGCTTCCAGTCCACTATAAATGTCATATTACTCGACTAGTTGATATAACAATACACGTTCTACTGTCCACATAAATACATATTACTCGAGCTTCCAGTCCACGATAAATGTCATATTACTCGACTAGTTCATATAACAATACACGTTCTACTGCTGAGCGTCCAGTCCACGATAAATGTCATATTACTCGACTAGTTGATATAACAATACACGTTCTACTGCTGAGCTTCCAGTCCACGATAAATGTCATATTACTCGACTAGTTGATATAACAATACACGTTCTACTGCTGAGCTTCCAGTCCACGATAAATGTCATATTACTCGATTAGTTGATATAACAATACACGTTCTACTGCTGAGCTTCCAGTCCACTATAAATGTCATGTTACTCGACTAGTTGATATAACAATACACTTTCTACTGCTGAGCTTCCAGTCCACTATAAATGTCATGTTACTCGACTAGTTGATATAACAATACACGTTCTACTGCTGAGCTTCCAGTCCACTATAAATGTCATGTTACTCGACTAGTTGATATAACAATGTACGTTCTACTGCTGAGCTTCCAGTCCACGATAAATGTCATATTACTCGACTAGTTGATATAACAATACACGTTCTACGGCTGAGCTTCCAGTCCACTATAAATGTCATTTTACTCGACTAGTTGATATAACAATACACGTTCTACTGCTGAGCTTCCAGCCCATTATAAATGTCATGTTACTCGACAAGTTGATATAACAATACACGTTCTACTGCTGAGCTTCCAGTCCACGATAAATGTCATATTACTCGACTAGTTGATATAACAATACACGTTCTACTGCTGAGCTTCCAGTCCACGATAAATGTCATATTACTCGACTAGTTGATATAACAATACATGTTCTACTTCTGAGCTTCCAGTCCACTATAAATGTCATATTACTCGACTAGTTGATATAACAATACAGGTTCTACTGCTGAACTTCCAGTCCACTATAAATGTCATATTACTCGATTAGTTGATATAACAATCCACGTTCTACTGCTGAGCTTCCAGTCCACGATAAATGTCATATTACACGACTAGTTGATATAACAATACACGTTCTACTGCTGAGCTTCCAGTCCACTATAAATGTCATATTACTCGACTAGTTGGTATAACAATACACATTCTACTGTTGAGCTTCCAGTCCACGATAACTGTCATATTACTCGACTAGTTGATATAACAATACACGTTCTACTGCTGAGCTTCCAGTCCACGATAAATGTCATATTACTCGACTAGTTGATATAACAATACACGTTCTACTGCTGAGCTTCCAGTCCACTATAAATTTCATGTTACTCGATTAATTGATATAACAATACACGTTCTACTGCTGAGCTTCCAGTCCACGATAAATGTCATATTACTCGACTAGTTGATATAACAATACACGTTCTACTGCTGAGCTTCCAGTCCACGATAAATGTCATATTACTCGACTAGTTGATATAACAATACACGTTCTACGGCTGAGCTTCCAGTCCACTATAAATGTCATATTACTCGACTAGTTGATATAACAATACACGTTCTACTGCTGAGCTTCCAGTCCACGATAAATGTCATATTACTCGACTAGTTGATATAACAATACACGTTCTACTGCTGAACTTCCAGTCCACTATAAATGTCATATTACTCGACTAGTTGTTATAACAATACACGTTCTCCTGCTGAGCTTCCAGTCCTCGATCAATGTCATATTACTCGACTAGTTCATATAACAATACACGTTCTACTGCTGAGCTTCCAGTCCATTATAAATGTCATGTTAATCGACTAGTTGATATAACAATACATGTTCTACTGCTGAGCTTCCAGTCCATTATAAATGTCATATCACTCGAATAGTTGATATAACAATACACATTCTACTGCTGAGCTTCCAGTCCACTATAAATGTCATATTACTCGACTAGTTGATATAAAAATACACGTTCTTCTGCTGTGTTACCAGTCCACGATAAATGTCACATAACTCGACTAGTTGATATAACAATACACATTCTACTGCTGAGCTTCCAGTCCACTATAAATGTCATATTACTCGATTAGTTGGTATAACAATACACGTTCTACTGCTGAGCTTCCAGTCCACGATAAATGTCATATTACTCGACTAGTTGATATAACAATACACGTTCTACTGCTGAGCTTCCAGTCCACGATAAATGTCATATTACTCGATTAGTTGATATAACAATACACGTTCTACTGCTGAGCTTCCAGTCCACTATAAATGTCATGTTACTCGACTAATTGATATAACAATACACGTTCTACTGCTGAGCTTCCAGTCCACGATAAATGTCATGTTACTCGACTAGTTGATATAACAATACACGTTCTACTGCTGAGCTTCCAGTCCACGATAAATGTCATATTACTCGACTAGTTGATATAACAATACACGTTCTACTGCTGAGCTTCCAGTCCACTATAAATGTCATGTTACTCGACTAGTTGATATAACAATACACGTTCTACTGCTGAGCTTCCAGTCCACGATAAATGTCATATTACTCGACTAGTTGATATAACAATACACGTTCTACTGCTGAGCTTCCAGTCCATTATAAATGTCATGTTACTCGAATAGTTGATATAACAATACACGTTCTACTGCTGAGCTTCCAGTCCACTATAAATGTCATATTACTCGACTAGTTGTTATAACAATACACGTTCTACTGCTGAGTTTCCAGTCCTCGATCAATGTCATATTACTCGACTAGTTCATATAACAATACACGTTCTACTGCTGAGCTTCCAGTCCATTATACATGTCATATTACTCGACTAGTTGATATAACAATACACGTTCTACTGCTGAGCTTCCAGTCCACTATAAATGTCATATTACTCGACTAGTTGTTATAACAATACACGTTCTCCTGCTGAGCTTCCAGTCCTCGATCAATGTCATATTACTCGACTAGTTCATATAACAATACACGTTCTACTGCTGAGCTTCAAGTCCATTATAAATGTCATGTTAATCGACTAGTTGATATAACAATACATGTTCTACTGCTGAGCTTCCAGTCCATTATAAATGTCATATCACTCGAATAGTTGATATAACAATACACATTCTACTGCTGAGCTTCCAGTCCACTATAAATGTCATATTACTCGACTAGTTGATATAAAAATACACGTTCTTCTGCTGTGTTACCAGTCCACGATAAATGTCACATAACTCGACTAGTTGATATAACAATACACATTCTACTGCTGAGCTTCCAGTCCACTATAAATGTCATATTACTCGATTAGTTGGTATAACAATACACGTTCTACTGCTGAGCTTCCAGTCCACGATAAATGTCATATTACTCGACTAGTTGATATAACAATACACGTTCTACTGCTGAGCTTCCAGTCCACGATAAATGTCATATTACTCGACTAGTTGATATAACAATATACGTTCTACTGCTGAGCTTCCAGTCCACTATAAATGTCATGATACTCGACTAGTTGATATAACAATACACGTTCTACTGCTGAGCTTCCAGTCCACGATAAATGTCATATTACTCGACTAGTTGATATAACAATACACGTTCTACTGCTGAGCTTCCAGTCCACTATAAATGTCATGTTAATCGACTAGTTGATATAACAATACACGTTCTACTGCTGAGCTTCCAGTCCACTATAAATGTCATATTACTCGACTAGTTGATATAACAATACATGTTCTACTGCTGAGCTTCCAGTCCACTATAAATGTCATATTACTCGACTAGTTGATATAACAATACACGTTCTACTGCTGAGCTTCCAGTCCACTATAAATGTCATGTTACTCGACTAGTTGATATAACAATACACGTTCTACTGCTGAGCTTCCAGTCCACGATAAATGTCATATTACTCGACTAGTTGATATAACAATACACGTTCTACTGCTGAGCTTCCAGTCCACTATAAATGTCATTTTACTCGACTAGTTGATATAACAATACACGTTCTACTGCTGAGCTTCCAGTCCACGATAAATGTCATATTACTCGACTAGTTGATATAACAATACACGTTCTACTGCTGAGCTTCCAGTCCACGATAAATGTCATATTACTCGACTAGTTGATATAACAATACACGTTCTACTGCTGAGCTTCCAGTCCACGATAAATGTCATATTACTCGACTAGTTGATATAACAATACACTTTCTACGGCTGAGCTTCCAGTCCACTATAAATGTCATATTACTCGACTAGTTGATATAACAATACACGTTCTACTGCTGAGCTTCCAGTCCACTATAAATGTCATATTACTCGACAAGTTGATATAACAATACACGTTCTACTGCTGAGCTTCCAGTCCACGATAAATGTCATATTACTCGATTAGTTGATATAACAATACACGTTCTACTGCTGAGCTTCCAGTCCACGATAAATGTCATATTACTCGACTAGTTGATATAACAATACACGTTCTACTGCTGAGCTTCCAGTCCACTATAAATGTCATATTACTCGACTAGTTGATATAACAATACACGTTCTACTGCTGAGCTTCCAGTCCACGATAAATGTCATATTACTCGACTAGTTGATATAACAATACACGTTCTACTGCTGAGCTTCCAGTCCACGATAAATGTCATATTACTCGACTAGTTGATATAACAATACACGTTCTACTGCTGAGCTTCCAGTCCACTATAAATGTCATGTTACTCGACAAGTTGATATAACAATACACGTTCTACTGCTGAGCTTCCAGTCCACGATAAATGTCATATTACTCGACTAGTTGATATAACAATACACGTTCTACTGCTGAGCTTCCAGTCCATTATAAATGTCATGTTACTCGACTAGTTGATATAACAATACACGTTTTACTGCTGAGCTTCCAGTCCACTATAAATGTCATATTACTCGACTAGTTGTTATAACAATACACGTTCTACTGCTGAGTTTCCAGTCCTCGATCAATGTCATATTACTCGACTAGTTCATATAACAATACACGTTCTACTGCTGAGCTTCCAGTCCATTATACATGTCATGTTACTCGATTAGTTGATATAACAATACACGTTCTACTGCTGAACTTCCAGTCCACTATAAATGTCATATTACTCGACTAGTTGTTATAACAATACACGTTCTCCTGCTGAGCTTCCAGTCCTCGATCAATGTCATATTACTCGACTAGTTCATATAACAATACACGTTCTACTGCTGAGCTTCAAGTCCATTATAAATGTCATGTTAATCGACTAGTTGATATAACAATACATGTTCTAATGCAGAGCTTCCAGTCCAGTATAAATGTCATATCACTCGAATAGTTGATATAACAATACACATTCTACTGCTGAGCTTCCAGTCCACTATAAATGTCATATTACTCGACTAGTTGATATAACAATACACGTTCTACTGCTGAGCTTCCAGTCCACTATAAATGTCATGTTACTCGAATAGTTGATATAACAATAAACGTTCTACTGCTGAGCTTCCAGTCCACTATAAATGTCATATTACTCGACTAGTTGATATAACAATACACGTTCTACTGCTGAGCTTCCAGTCCACGATAAATGTCATATTACTCGACTAGTTGATATAACAATACACGTTCTACTGCTGAGCTTCCAGTCCACGATAAATGTCATATTACTCGACTAGTTGATATAACAATATACGTTCTACTGCTGAGCTTCCAGTCCACTATAAATGTCATGATACTCGACTAGTTGATATAACAATACACGTTCTACTGCTGAGCTTCCAGTCCACGATAAATGTCATATTACTCGACTAGTTGATATAACAATACACGTTCTACTGCTGAGCTTCCAGTCCACTATAAATGTCATGTTAATCGACTAGTTGATATAACAATGTACATTCTACTGCTGAGCTTCCAGTCCACTATAAATGTCATGTTACTCGACTAGTTGATATAACAATACATGTTGTACTGCTGAGCTTCCAGTCGTCAATAAATGTCATATTACTCGACTAGTTGATATAACAATACACGTTGTACTGCTGAGCTTCCAGTCCACTATAAATGTCATGTTACTCGACTAGTTGATATAACAATACACGTTCTACTGCTAAGCTTCCAGTCCACGATAAATGTCATATTACTCGACTAGTTGATATAACAATACACGTTGTACTGCTGAGCTTCCAGTCCACTATAAATGTCATGTTACTCGACTAGTTGATATAACAATACACGTTCTACTGCTAAGCTTCCAGTCCACGATAAATGTCATATTACTCGACTAGTTGATATAACAATACACGTTCTCCTGCTGAGCTTCCAGTCCACTATAAATTTCATGTTACTCGATTAATTGATATAACAATACACGTTCTACTGCTGAGCTTCCAGTCCACGATAAATGTCATGTTACTCGATTAGTTGATATAACAATACACGTTGTACTGCTGAGCTTCCAGTCCACGATAAATGTCATATTACTCGACTAGTTGATATAACAATACACGTTCTACGGCTGAGCTTCCAGTCCACTATAAATGTAATATTACTCGACTAGTTGATATACCAATACATATTATACTGCTGAGCTTCCAGCCCATTATAAATGTCATGTTACTCGACAAGTTGATATAACAATACACGTTCTACTGCTGAGCTTCCAGTCCACGATAAATGTCATATTACTCGACTAGTTGATATAACAATACACGTTCTACTGCTGAGCTTCCAGTCCACGATAAATGTCATATTACTCGACTAGTTGATATAACAATACACGTTCTACTGCTGAGCTTCCAGCCAAAATAAATGTCATATTACTCGACTAGTTGATGTAACAATACACGTTCTACTGCTGAGCTTCCAGTCCACTATAAATGTCATGTTACTCGACTAGTTGATATAACAATACACGTTCTACTGCTGAGCTTCCAGTCCAAGATAAATGTCATATTACTCGACTAGTTGATATAACAATACACGTTCTACTGCTGAGCTTCCAGTCCACTATAAATGTCATGTACTCGACTAGTTGATATAAAAATACAAGTTCTACTGCTGAGCTTCCAGTCCACTATAAATGTCATGTTACTCGACTAGTTGATATAACAATACACGTTCTACTGCTGAGCTTCCAGTCCACTATAAATGTCATTTTACTCGACTAGTTGATATAACAATGTACGTTCTACTGCTGAGCTTCCAGTCCACTATAAATGTCATGTTACTCGACTAGTTGATATAACAATACATGTTGTACTGCTGAGCTTCCAGTCCAATATAAATGTCATATTACTCGACTAGTTGATATAACAATACACGTTGTACTGCCGAGCTTCCAGTCCACTATAAATGTCATGTTACTCGACTAGTTGATATAACAATACACGTTCTACGGCTGAGCTTCCAGTCCACTATAAATGTCATATTACTCGACTAGTTGATATAACAATACACGTTCTACTGCTGAGCTTCCAGTCCACGATAAATGTCATATTACTCGACTAGTTGATATAACAATACACGTTCTACTGCTGAGCTTCCAGTCCACGATAAATGTCATATTACTCGACTAGTTCATATAACAATACACGTTCTACTGCTGAGCGTCCAGTCCACGATAAATGTCATATTACTCGACTAGTTGATATAACAATACACGTTCTACTGCTGAGCTTCCAGTCCACGATAAATGTCATATTACTCGACTAGTTGATATAACAATACACGTTCTACTGCTGAGCTTCCAGTCCACGATAAATGTCATATTACTCGATTAGTTGATATAACAATACACGTTCTACTGCTGAGCTTCCAGTCCACTATAAATGTCATGTTACTCGACTAGTTGATATAACAATACACGTTCTACTGCTGAGCTTCCAGTCCACTATAAATGTCATGTTACTCGACTAGTTGATATAACAATACACGTTCTACTGCTGAGCTTCCAGTCCACTATAAATGTCATGTTACTCGACTAGTTGATATAACAATGTACGTTCTACTGCTGAGCTTCCAGTCCACGATAAATGTCATATTACTCGACTAGTTGATATAACAATACACGTTCTACGGCTGAGCTTCCAGTCCACTATAAATGTCATATTACTCGACTAGTTGATATACCAATACATATTATACTGCTGAGCTTCCAGCCCATTATAAATGTCATGTTACTCGACAAGTTGATATAACAATACACGTTCTACTGCTGAGCTTCCAGTCCACGATAAATGTCATATTACTCGACTAGTTGATATAACAATACACGTTCTACTGCTGAGCTTCCAGTCCACGATAAATGTCATATTACTCGACTAGTTGATAAAACAATACATGTTCTACTTCTGAGCTTCCAGTCCACTATAAATGTCATATTACTCGACTAGTTGATATAACAATACACGTTCTACTGCTGAACTTCCAGTCCACTATAAATGTCATATTACTCGATTAGTTGATATAACAATCCACGTTCTACTGCTGAGCTTCCAGTCCACGATAAATGTCATATTACTCGACTAGTTGATATAACAATACACGTTCTACTGCTGAGCTTCCAGTCCACTATAAATGTCATATTACTCGACTAGTTGGTATAACAATACACGTTCTACTGCTGAGCTTCCAGTCCACGATAACTGTCATATTACTCGACTAGTTGATATAACAATACACGTTCTACTGCTGAGCTTCCAGTCCACGATAAATGTCATATTACTCGACTAGTTGATATAACAATACACGTTCTACTGCTGAGCTTCCAGTCCACTATAAATTTCATGTTACTCGATTAATTGATATAACAATACACGTTCTACTGCTGAGCTTCCAGTCCACGATAAATGTCATGTTACTCGACTAGTTGATATAAAAATACACGTTGTACTGCTGAGCTTCCAGTCCACGATAAATGTCATATTACTCGACTAGTTGATATAACAATACACGTTCTACGGCTGAGCTTCCAGTCCACTATAAATGTCATATTACTCGACTAGTTGATATAACAATACACATTCTACTGCTGAGCTTCCAGTCCACTATAAATGTCATATTACTCGATTAGTTGGTATAACAATACACGTTCTACTGCTGAGCTTCCAGTCCACGATCAATGTCATATTACTCGACTAGTTGATGTAACAATACACGTTCTACTGCTGAGCTTCCAGTCCACGATCAATGTCATATTACTCGACTAGTTCATATAACAATACACGTTCTACTGCTGAGCTTCCAGTCCATTATAAATGTCATGTTAATCGACTAGTTGATATAACAATACATGTTTTACTTCTGAGCTTCCAGTCCACTATAAATGTCATATTACTCGACTAGTTGATATAACAATACACGTTCTACTGCTGAGCTTCCAGTCCACTATAAATGTCATATTACTTGATTAGTTGATATAACAATACAGGTTCTACTGCTGAGCTTCCAGTCCACGATAAATGTCATATTACTCGACTAGTTGATATAACAATACACGTTCTACTGCTGAGCTTCCAGTCCACTATAAATGTCATATTACTCGACTAGTTGGTATAACAATACACGTTCTACTGCTGAGCTTCCAGTCCACGATAACTGTCATATTACTCGACTAGTTGATATAACAATACACGTTCTACTGCTGAGCTTCCAGTCCACGATAAATGTCATATTACTCGATTAGTTGATATAACAATACACGTTCTAATGCTGAGCTTCCAGTCCACTATAAATTTCATGTTACTCGACTAATTGATATAACAATACACGTTCTACTGCTGAGCTTCCAGTCCACGATAAATGTCATGTTACTCGACTAGTTGATATAAAAATACACGTTGTACTGCTGAGCTTCCAGTCCACGATAAATGTCATATTACTCGACTAGTTGATATAACAATACACTTTCTACGGCTGAGCTTCCAGTCCACTATAAATGTCATATTACTCGACTAGTTGATATAACAATACATGTTATACTGCTGAGCTTCCAGCCCATTATAAATGTCATGTTACTCGACAAGTTGATATAACAATACACGTTCTACTGCTGAGCTTCCAGTCCACGATAAATGTCATATTACTCGACTAGTTGATATAACAATACACGTTCTACTGCTGAGCTTCCAGTCCACTATAAATATCATGTTACTCGACTAGTTGATATAACAATACATGTTGTACTGCTGAGCTTCCAGTCGTCAATAAATGTCATATTACTCGACTAGTTGATATAACAATACACGTTGTACTGCTGAGCTTCCAGTCCACTATAAATGTCATGTTACTCGACTAGTTGATATAACAATACACGTTCTACTGCTAAGCTTCCAGTCCACGATAAATGTCATATTACTCGACTAGTTGATATAACAATACACGTTCTCCTGCTGAGCTTCCAGTCCACTATAAATTTCATGTTACTCGACTAATTGATATAACAATACACGTTCTACTGCTGAGCTTCCAGTCCACGATAAATGTCATGTTACTCGATTAGTTGATATAACAATACACGTTGTACTGCTGAGCTTCCAGTCCACGATAAATGTCATATTATTCGACTAGTTGATATAACAATACACGTTCTACGGCTGAGCTTCCAGTCCACGATAAATGTCATATTACTCGACTAGTTGATATAACAATACACGTTCTACTGCTGAGCTTCCAGTCCACGATAAATGTCATATTACTCGACTAGTTGATATAACAATACACGTTCTACTGCTGAGCTTCCAGTCCACTATAAATGTCATGTTACTCGACTAGTTGATATAAAAATACACGTTCTACTGCTGAGCTTCCAGTCCACTATAAATGTCATGTTACTCGACTAGTTGATATAACAATACACGTTCTACTGCTGAGCTTCCAGTCCACTATAAATGTCATGTTACTCGACTAGTTGATATAACAATGTACGTTCTACTGCTGAGCTTCCAGTCCACTATAAATGTCATGTTACTCGACTAGTTGATATAACAATACATGTTGTACTGCTGAGCTTCCAGTCCACGATAAATGTCATATTACTCGACTAGTTGATATAACAATACACGTTGTACTGCTGAGCTTCCAGTCCACTATAAATGTCATGTTACTCGACTAGTTGATATAACAATACACGTTCTACGGCTGATCTTCCAGTCCACTATAAATGTCATATTACTCGACTAGTTGATATAACAATACACGTTCTACGGCTGATCTTCCAGTCCACTATAAATGTCATATTACTCGACTAGTTGATATAACAATACACGTTCTACTGCTGAGCTTCCAGTCCACGATAAATGTCATGTTACTCGACTAGTTGATATAACAATACACATTCTACTGCTGAGCTTCCAGTCCACTATAAATGTCATGTTACTCGACTAGTTGATATAACAATACACGTTCTACTGCTGAGCTTCCAGTCCACGATAAATGTCATATTACTCGATTAGTTGATATAACAATACACGTTCTACTGCTGAGCTTCCAGTCCACTATAAATGTCATGTTACTCGACTAGTTGATATAACAATACACGTTCTACTGCTGAGCTTCCAGTCCACTATAAATGTCATGTTACTCGACTAGTTGATATAACAATACACGTTCTACTGCTGAGCTTCCAGTCCACTATAAATGTCATGTTACTCGACTAGTTGATATAACAATGTACGTTCTACTGCTGAGCTTCCAGTCCACTATATATGTCATGTTACTCGACTAGTTGATATAACAATACATGTTTTACTGCTGAGCTTCCAGTCCACGATAAATGTCATATTACTCGACTAGTTGATATAACAATACACGTTGTACTGCTGAGCTTCCAGTCCACTATAAATGTCATGTTACTCGACTAGTTGATATAACAATACACGTTCTACTGCTGAGCTTCCAGTCCACTATAAATGTCATGTTACTCGACTAGTTGATATAACAATACACGTTCTACTGCTGAGCTTCCAGTCCACTATAAATGTCATGTTACTCGACTAGTTGATATAACAATGTACGTTCTACTGCTGAGCTTCCAGTCCACTATAAATGTCATGTTACTCGACTAGTTGATATAACAATACATGTTGTACTGCTGAGCTTCCAGTCCACGATAAATGTCATATTACTCGACTAGTTGATATAACAATACACGTTGTACTGCCGAGCTTCCAGTCCACTATAAATGTCATGTTACTCGACTAGTTGATATAACAATACACGTTCTACGGCTGAGCTTCCAGTCCACTATAAATGTCATATTACTCGACTAGTTGATATAACAATACACGTTCTACTGCTGAGCTTCCAGTCCACGATAAATGTCATATTACTCGACTAGTTGATATAACAATACACGTTCTACTGCTGAGCTTCCAGTCCACGATAAATGTCATATTACTCGACTAGTTCATATAACAATACACGTTCTACTGCTGAGCGTCCAGTCCACGATAAATGTCATATTACTCGACTAGTTGATATAACAATACACGTTCTACTGCTGAGCTTCCAGTCCACGATAAATGTCATATTACTCGACTAGTTGATATAACAATACACGTTCTACTGCTGAGCTTCCAGTCCACGATAAATGTCATATTACTCGATTAGTTGATATAACAATACACGTTCTACTGCTGAGCTTCCAGTCCACTATAAATGTCATGTTACTCGACTAGTTGATATAACAATACACGTTCTACTGCTGAGCTTCCAGTCCACTATAAATGTCATGTTACTCGACTAGTTGATATAACAATACACGTTCTACTGCTGAGCTTCCAGTCCACTATAAATGTCATGTTACTCGACTAGTTGATATAACAATGTACGTTCTACTGCTGAGCTTCCAGTCCACGATAAATGTCATATTACTCGACTAGTTGATATAACAATACACGTTCTACGGCTGAGCTTCCAGTCCACTATAAATGTCATATTACTCGACTAGTTGATATACCAATACATATTATACTGCTGAGCTTCCAGCCCATTATAAATGTCATGTTACTCGACAAGTTGATATAACAATACACGTTCTACTGCTGAGCTTCCAGTCCACGATAAATGTCATATTACTCGACTAGTTGATATAACAATACACGTTCTACTGCTGAGCTTCCAGTCCACGATAAATGTCATATTACTCGACTAGTTGATAAAACAATACATGTTCTACTTCTGAGCTTCCAGTCCACTATAAATGTCATATTACTCGACTAGTTGATATAACAATACACGTTCTACTGCTGAACTTCCAGTCCACTATAAATGTCATATTACTCGATTAGTTGATATAACAATCCACGTTCTACTGCTGAGCTTCCAGTCCACGATAAATGTCATATTACTCGACTAGTTGATATAACAATACACGTTCTACTGCTGAGCTTCCAGTCCACTATAAATGTCATATTACTCGACTAGTTGGTATAACAATACACGTTCTACTGCTGAGCTTCCAGTCCACGATAACTGTCATATTACTCGACTAGTTGATATAACAATACACGTTCTACTGCTGAGCTTCCAGTCCACGATAAATGTCATATTACTCGACTAGTTGATATAACAATACACGTTCTACTGCTGAGCTTCCAGTCCACTATAAATTTCATGTTACTCGATTAATTGATATAACAATACACGTTCTACTGCTGAGCTTCCAGTCCACGATAAATGTCATGTTACTCGACTAGTTGATATAACAATACACGTTCTACTGCTGAGCTTCCAGTCCACGATAAATGTCATATTACTCGACTAGTTGATATAACAATACACGTTCTACGGCTGAGCTTCCAGTCCACTATAAATGTCATATTACTCGACTAGTTGATATAACAATACACATTCTACTGCTGAGCTTCCAGTCCACTATAAATGTCATATTACTCGATTAGTTGCTATAACAATACACGTTCTACTGCTGAGCTTCCAGTCCACGATCAATGTCATATTACTCGACTAGTTGATGTAACAATACACGTTCTACTGCTGAGCTTCCAGTCCACGATCAATGTCATATTACTCGACTAGTTCATATAACAATACACGTTCTACTGCTGAGCTTCCAGTCCATTATAAATGTCATGTTAATCGACTAGTTGATATAACAATACATGTTTTACTTCTGAGCTTCCAGTCCACTATAAATGTCATATTACTCGACTAGTTGATATAACAATACACGTTCTACTGCTGAGCTTCCAGTCCACTATAAATGTCATATTACTTGATTAGTTGATATAACAATACAGGTTCTACTGCTGAGCTTCCAGTCCACGATAAATGTCATATTACTCGACTAGTTGATATAACAATACACGTTCTACTGCTGAGCTTCCAGTCCACTATAAATGTCATATTACTCGACTAGTTGGTATAACAATACACGTTCTACTGCTGAGCTTCCAGTCCACGATAACTGTCATATTACTCGACTAGTTGATATAACAATACACGTTCTACTGCTGAGCTTCCAGTCCACGATAAATGTCATATTACTCGATTAGTTGATATAACAATACACGTTCTAATGCTGAGCTTCCAGTCCACTATAAATTTCATGTTACTCGACTAATTGATATAACAATACACGTTCTACTGCTGAGCTTCCAGTCCACGATAAATGTCATGTTACTCGACTAGTTGATATAAAAATACACGTTGTACTGCTGAGCTTCCAGTCCACGATAAATGTCATATTACTCGACTAGTTGATATAACAATACACTTTCTACGGCTGAGCTTCCAGTCCACTATAAATGTCATATTACTCGACTAGTTGATATAACAATACATGTTATACTGCTGAGCTTCCAGCCCATTATAAATGTCATGTTACTCGACAAGTTGATATAACAATACACGTTCTACTGCTGAGCTTCCAGTCCACGATAAATGTCATATTACTCGACTAGTTGATATAACAATACACGTTCTACTGCTGAGCTTCCAGTCCACTATAAATATCATGTTACTCGACTAGTTGATATAACAATACATGTTGTACTGCTGAGCTTCCAGTCGTCAATAAATGTCATATTACTCGACTAGTTGATATAACAATACACGTTGTACTGCTGAGCTTCCAGTCCACTATAAATGTCATGTTACTCGACTAGTTGATATAACAATACACGTTCTACTGCTAAGCTTCCAGTCCACGATAAATGTCATATTACTCGACTAGTTGATATAACAATACACGTTCTCCTGCTGAGCTTCCAGTCCACTATAAATTTCATGTTACTCGACTAATTGATATAACAATACACGTTCTACTGCTGAGCTTCCAGTCCACGATAAATGTCATGTTACTCGATTAGTTGATATAACAATACACGTTGTACTGCTGAGCTTCCAGTCCACGATAAATGTCATATTATTCGACTAGTTGATATAACAATACACGTTCTACGGCTGAGCTTCCAGTCCACGATAAATGTCATATTACTCGACTAGTTGATATAACAATACACGTTCTACTGCTGAGCTTCCAGTCCACGATAAATGTCATATTACTCGACTAGTTGATATAACAATACACGTTCTACTGCTGAGCTTCCAGTCCACTATAAATGTCATGTTACTCGACTAGTTGATATAAAAATACACGTTCTACTGCTGAGCTTCCAGTCCACTATAAATGTCATGTTACTCGACTAGTTGATATAACAATACACGTTCTACTGCTGAGCTTCCAGTCCACTATAAATGTCATGTTACTCGACTAGTTGATATAACAATGTACGTTCTACTGCTGAGCTTCCAGTCCACTATAAATGTCATGTTACTCGACTAGTTGATATAACAATACATGTTGTACTGCTGAGCTTCCAGTCCACGATAAATGTCATATTACTCGACTAGTTGATATAACAATACACGTTGTACTGCTGAGCTTCCAGTCCACTATAAATGTCATGTTACTCGACTAGTTGATATAACAATACACGTTCTACGGCTGATCTTCCAGTCCACTATAAATGTCATATTACTCGACTAGTTGATATAACAATACACGTTCTACGGCTGATCTTCCAGTCCACTATAAATGTCATATTACTCGACTAGTTGATATAACAATACACGTTCTACTGCTGAGCTTCCAGTCCACGATAAATGTCATGTTACTCGACTAGTTGATATAACAATACACATTCTACTGCTGAGCTTCCAGTCCACTATAAATGTCATGTTACTCGACTAGTTGATATAACAATACACGTTCTACTGCTGAGCTTCCAGTCCACGATAAATGTCATATTACTCGACTAGTTGATATAACAATACACGTTCTACTGCTGAGCTTCCAGTCCACGATAAATGTCATATTACTCGATTAGTTGATATAACAATACACGTTCTACTGCTGAGCTTCCAGTCCACTATAAATGTCATGTTACTCGACTAGTTGATATAACAATACACGTTCTACTGCTGAGCTTCCAGTCCACTATAAATGTAATGTTACTCGACTAGTTGATATAACAATACACGTTCTACTGCTGAGCTTCCAGTCCACTATAAATGTCATGTTACTCGACTAGTTGATATAACAATGTACGTTCTACTGCTGAGCTTCCAGTCCACTATATATGTCATGTTACTCGACTAGTTGATATAACAATACATGTTTTACTGCTGAGCTTCCAGTCCACGATAAATGTCATATTACTCGACTAGTTGATATAACAATACACGTTGTACTGCTGAGCTTCCAGTCCACTATAAATGTCATGTTACTCGACTAGTTGATATAACAATACACGTTCTACTGCTGAGCTTCCAGTCCACTATAAATGTCATGTTACTCGACTAGTTGATATAACAATACACGTTCTACTGCTAAGCTTCCAGTCCACGATAAATGTCATATTACTCGACTAGTTGATATAACAATACACGTTCTCCTGCTGAGCTTCCAGTCCACTATAAATTTCATGTTACTCGATTAATTGATATAACAATACACGTTCTACTGCTGAGCTTCCAGTCCACGATAAATGTCATGTTACTCGATTAGTTGATATAACAATACACGTTGTACTGCTGAGCTTCCAGTCCACGATAAATGTCATATTACTCGACTAGTTGATATAACAATACACGTTCTACGGCTGAGCTTCCAGTCCACTATAAATGTCATATTACTCGACTAGTTGATATACCAATACATATTATACTGCTGAGCTTCCAGCCCATTATAAATGTCATGTTACTCGACAAGTTGATATAACAATACACGTTCTACTGCTGAGCTTCCAGTCCACGATAAATGTCATATTACTCGACTAGTTGATATAACAATACACGTTCTACTGCTGAGCTTCCAGTCCACGATAAATGTCATATTACTCGACTAGTTGATATAACAATACACGTTCTACTGCTGAGCTTCCAGTCCACGATAAATGTCATATTACTCGACTAGTTGATGTAACAATACACGTTCTACTGCTGAGCTTCCAGTCCACTATAAATGTCATGTTACTCGACTAGTTGATATAACAATACACGTTCTACTGCTGAGCTTCCAGTCCAAGATAAATGTCATATTACTCGACTAGTTGATATAACAATACACGTTCTACTGCTGAGCTTCCATTCCACTATAAATGTCATGTACTCGACTAGTTGATATAAAAATACAAGTTCTACTGCTGAGCTTCCAGTCCACTATAAATGTCATGTTACTCGACTAGTTGATATAACAATACACGTTCTACTGCTGAGCTTCCAGTCCACTATAAATGTCATTTTACTCGACTAGTTGATATAACAATGTACGTTCTACTGCTGAGCTTCCAGTCCACTATAAATGTCATGTTACTCGACTAGTTGATATAACAATACATGTTGTACTGCTGAGCTTCCAGTCCACGATAAATGTCATATTACTCGACTAGTTGATATAACAATACACGTTGTACTGCCGAGCTTCCAGTCCACTATAAATGTCATGTTACTCGACTAGTTGATATAACAATACACGTTCTACGGCTGAGCTTCCAGTCCACTATAAATGTCATATTACTCGACTAGTTGATATAACAATACACGTTCTACTGCTGAGCTTCCAGTCCACGATAAATGTCATATTACTCGACTAGTTGATATAACAATACACGTTCTACTGCTGAGCTTCCAGTCCACGATAAATGTCATATTACTCGACTAGTTCATATAACAATACACGTTCTACTGCTGAGCGTCCAGTCCACGATAAATGTCATATTACTCGACTAGTTGATATAACAATACACGTTCTACTGCTGAGCTTCCAGTCCACGATAAATGTCATATTACTCGACTAGTTGATATAACAATACACGTTCTACTGCTGAGCTTCCAGTCCACGATAAATGTCATATTACTCGATTAGTTGATATAACAATACACGTTCTACTGCTGAGCTTCCAGTCCACTATAAATGTCATGTTACTCGACTAGTTGATATAACAATACACGTTCTACTGCTGAGCTTCCAGTCCACTATAAATGTCATGTTACTCGACTAGTTGATATAACAATACACGTTCTACTGCTGAGCTTCCAGTCCACTATAAATGTCATGTTACTCGACTAGTTGATATAACAATGTACGTTCTACTGCTGAGCTTCCAGTCCACGATAAATGTCATATTACTCGACTAGTTGATATAACAATACACGTTCTACGGCTGAGCTTCCAGTCCACTATAAATGTCATATTACTCGACTAGTTGATATACCAATACATATTATACTGCTGAGCTTCCAGCCCATTATAAATGTCATGTTACTCGACAAGTTGATATAACAATACACGTTCTACTGCTGAGCTTCCAGTCCACGATAAATGTCATATTACTCGACTAGTTGATATAACAATACACGTTCTACTGCTGAGCTTCCAGTCCACGATAAATGTCATATTACTCGACTAGTTGATATAACAATACATGTTCTACTTCTGAGCTTCCAGTCCACTATAAATGTCATATTACTCGACTAGTTGATATAACAATACAGGTTCTACTGCTGAACTTCCAGTCCACTATAAATGTCATATTACTCGATTAGTTGATATAACAATCCACGTTCTACTGCTGAGCTTCCAGTCCACGATAAATGTCATATTACACGACTAGTTGATATAACAATACACGTTCTACTGCTGAGCTTCCAGTCCACTATAAATGTCATATTACTCGATTAGTTGGTATAACAATACACGTTCTACTGCTGAGCTTCCAGTCCACGATAACTGTCATATTACACGACTAGTTGATATAACAATACACGTTCTACTGCTGAGCTTCCAGTCCACGATAAATGTCATATTACTCGACTAGTTGATATAACAATACACGTTCTACTGCTGAGCTTCCAGTCCACTATAAATTTCATGTTACTCGATTAATTGATATAACAATACACGTTCTACTGCTGAGCTTCCAGTCCACGATAAATGTCATGTTACTCGACTAGTTGATATAAAAATACACGTTGTACTGCTGAGCTTCCAGTCCACGATAAATGTCATATTACTCGACTAGTTGATATAACAATACACGTTCTACGGCTGAGCTTCCAGTCCACTATAAATGTCATATTACTCGACTAGTTGATATAACAATACACATTCTACTGCTGAGCTTCCAGTCCACTATAAATGTCATATTACTCGATTAGTTGGTATAACAATACACGTTCTACTGCTGAGCTTCCAGTCCACGATCAATGTCATATTACTCGACTAGTTGATGTAACAATACACGTTCTACTGCTGAGCTTCCAGTCCACGATCAATGTCATATTACTCGACTAGTTCATATAACAATACACGTTCTACTGCTGAGCTTCCAGTCCATTATAAATGTCATGTTAATCGACTAGTTGATATAACAATACATGTTTTACTTCTGAGCTTCCAGTCCACTATAAATGTCATATTACTCGACTAGTTGATATAACAATACACGTTCTACTGCTGAGCTTCCAGTCCACTATAAATGTCATATTACTTGATTAGTTGATATAACAATACAGGTTCTACTGCTGAGCTTCCAGTCCACGATAAATGTCATATTACTCGACTAGTTGATATAACAATACACGTTCTACTGCTGAGCTTCCAGTCCACTATAAATGTCATATTACTCGACTAGTTGGTATAACAATACACGTTCTACTGCTGAGCTTCCAGTCCACGATAACTGTCATATTACTCGACTAGTTGATATAACAATACACGTTCTACTGCTGAGCTTCCAGTCCACGATAAATGTCATATTACTCGATTAGTTGATATAACAATACACGTTCTACTGCTGAGCTTCCAGTCCACTATAAATTTCATGTTACTCGACTAATTGATATAACAATACACGTTCTACTGCTGAGCTTCCAGTCCACGATAAATGTCATGTTACTCGACTAGTTGATATAAAAATACACGTTGTACTGCTGAGCTTCCAGTCCACGATAAATGTCATATTACTCGACTAGTTGATATAACAATACACTTTCTACGGCTGAGCTTCCAGTCCACTATAAATGTCATATTACTCGACTAGTTGATATAACAATACATGTTATACTGCTGAGCTTCCAGACCAGTATAAATGTCATGTTACTCGACAAGTTGATATAACAATACACGTTCTACTGCTGAGCTTCCAGTCCACGATAAATGTCATATTACTCGACTAGTTGATATAACAATACACTTTCTACTGCTGAGCTTCCAGTCCACGATAAATGTCATATTACTCGACTAGTTGATATAACAATACACGTTCTACTGCTGAGCTTCCAGTCCACTATAAATGTCATGATACTCGACTAGTTGATATAACAATACACGTTCTACTGCTGAGCTTCCAGTCCACGATAAATGTCATATTACTCGACTAGTTGATATAACAATACACGTTCTACTGCTGAGCTTCCAGTCCACGATAAATGTCATATTACTCGACTAGTTGATATAACAATACACTTTCTACGGCTGAGCTTCCAGTCCACTATAAATGTCATATTACTCGACTAGTTGATATAACAATACATGTTATACTGCTGAGCTTCCAGCCCATTATAAATGTCATGTTACTCGACAAGTTGATATAACAATACACGTTCTACTGCTGAGCTTCCAGTCCACGATAAATGTCATATTACTCGACTAGTTGATATAACAATACACTTTCTACTGCTGAGCTTCCAGTCCACGATAAATGTCATATTACTCGACTAGTTGATATAACAATACACGTTCTACTGCTGAGCTTCCAGTCCACTATAAATGTCATGATACTCGACTAGTTGATATAACAATACACGTTCTACTGCTGAGCTTCCAGTCCACGATAAATGTCATATTACTCGACTAGTTGATATAACAATACACGTTCTACTGCTGAGCTTCCAGTCCACGATAAATGTCATATTACTCGACTAGTTGATATAACAATACACGTTCTACTGCTGAGCTTCCAGTCCACTATAAATGTCATGTTACTCGACAAGTTGATATAACAATACACGTTCTACTGCTGAGCTTACAGTCCACGATAAATGTCATATTACTCGACTAGTTGATATAACAATACACGTTCTACTGCTGAGCTTCCAGTCCACTATAAATATCATGTTACTCGACTAGTTGATATAACAATACATGTTGTACTGCTGAGCTTCCAGTCGTCAATAAATGTCATATTACTCGACTAGTTGATATAACAATACACGTTGTACTGCTGAGCTTCCAGTCCACTATAAATGTCATGTTACTCGACTAGTTGATATAACAATACACGTTCTACTGCTAAGCTTCCAGTCCACGATAAATGTCATATTACTCGACTAGTTGATATAACAATACACGTTCTCCTGCTGAGCTTCCAGTCCACTATAAATTTCATGTTACTCGACTAATTGATATAACAATACACGTTCTACTGCTGAGCTTCCAGTCCACGATAAATGTCATGTTACTCGATTAGTTGATATAACAATACACGTTGTACTGCTGAGCTTCCAGTCCACGATAAATGTCATATTATTCGACTAGTTGATATAACAATACACGTTCTACGGCTGAGCTTCCAGTCCACTATAAATGTCATATTACTCGACTAGTTGATATACCAATACATATTATACTGCTGAGCTTCCAGCCCATTATAAATGTCATGTTACTCGACTAGTTGATATAACAATACACGTTCTACTGCTGAGCTTCCAGTCCACGATAAATGTCATATTACTCGACTAGTTGATATAACAATACACGTTCTACTGCTGAGCTTCCAGTCCACGATAAATGTCATATTACTCGACTAGTTGATATAACAATACACGTTCTACTGCTGAGCTTCCAGTCCACGATAAATGTCATATTACTCGACTAGTTGATATAACAATACACGTTCTACTGCTGAGCTTCCAGTCCACTATAAATGTCATGTTACTCGACTAGTTGATATAACAATACACGTTCTACTGCTGAGCTTCCAGTCCACGATAAATGTCATATTACTCGACTAGTTGATATAACAATACACGTTGTACTGCTGAGCTTCCAGTCCACTATAAATGTCATGTTACTCGACTAGTTGATATAACAATACACGTTCTACGGCTGATCTTCCAGTCCACTATAAATGTCATATTACTCGACTAGTTGATATAACAATACACGTTCTACGGCTGATCTTCCAGTCCACTATAAATGTCATATTACTCGACTAGTTGATATAACAATACACCTTCTACTGCTGAGCTTCCAGTCCACGATAAATGTCATATTACTCGACTAGTTGATATAACAATACACGTTCTACTGCTGAGCTTCCAGTCCACGATAAATGTCATATTACTCGATTAGTTGATATAACAATACACGTTCTACTGCTGAGCTTCCAGTCCACTATAAATGTCATGTTACTCGACTAGTTGATATAACAATACACGTTCTACTGCTGAGCTTCCAGTCCACTATAAATGTAATGTTACTCGACTAGTTGATATAACAATACACGTTCTACTGCTGAGCTTCCAGTCCACTATAAATGTCATGTTACTCGACTAGTTGATATAACAATGTACGTTCTACTGCTGAGCTTCCAGTCCACTATATATGTCATGTTACTCGACTAGTTGATATAACAATACATGTTTTACTGCTGAGCTTCCAGTCCACGATAAATGTCATATTACTCGACTAGTTGATATAACAATACACGTTGTACTGCTGAGCTTCCAGTCCACTATAAATGTCATGTTACTCGACTAGTTGATATAACAATACGCGTTCTACTGCTGAGCTTCCAGTCCACTATAAATGTCATGTTACTCGACTAGTTGATATAACAATACACATTCTACTGCTGAGCTTCCAGTCCACTATAAATGTCATGTTACTCGACTAGTTGATATAACAATACACGTTCTACTGCTGAGCTTCCAGTCCACTATAAATGTCATATTACTCGACTAGTTGATATAACAATACACGTTCTACTGCTGAGCTTCCAGTCCACTATAAATGTCATATTTCTCGACTAGTTGATATAACAATACATGTTCTACTGCTGAGCTTCCATTCCACTATAAATGTCATGTTACTCGACTAGTTGATATAACAATACATGTTCTACTGCTGAGCTTCCAGTCCACTATACATGTCATATTACTCGACTAGTTGATATAACAATACACGTTCTACTGCTGAGCTTCCAGTCCACTATAAATGTCATTAGCGCTGATGTTGAACTTTGAATTATACTGCTTATTATTGGTTCTGATTAAAACTTTTCAATGCATGCAGCATATCTTTAGTTATGACATTGTGTTTTCAGGACATTCTGAATATTTTTGCATCTGACAGTGCTCTGGAGGGTCGTCTGCAGGCAGAGATTACAGAAGTCAAGCGGACGTTGGAAGGTAGGCACATTGTTTAAGAATAACAATGAAGAGTAAGGTGTCAGAAATAACAATGAAGAGTAAGGTGTCAGAAATAACAATGAAGAGTAAGGTATCAGAAATAACAATGAAGAGTAAGCTGTCAGAAATAACAATGAAGAGTAAGGTGTCAGAAATAACAATGAAGAGTAAGGTGTCAGAAATAACAATGAAGAGTAAGGTGTCAGAAATAACAATGAAGAGTAAGGTGTCAGAAATAACAATGAAGAGTAAGGTGTCAGAAATAAAAATGAAGAGTTAGGTGTCTGAAATAACATTGAAGAGTAAGGTGTCAGAAATAACAATGAAGAGTAAGGTGTCGGAAATAACAATGAAGAGTAAGGTGTCAGAAATGGGTGAGAAAACATTGTAACAAAAATGATGTTTCATTATATCATTTTATATAATTGTATGTAGTTTCCACAACACCGCTCATGAACATTACCCACATTTCCGACCAACACAAAACTACACTAAACTGACTGACACAGAAGGCTAATACAATGACTTTTGCCAGCAAAGCTACATGCCTGACTTGAACCCAACATATTATTGCAGCCCTGTAGACATTATTAATTAATGTTGTTTAAAAAATATAATATTGATAATTTATATTTCTTGCTGCTTTCCATTGAACTGGGAATTACGACAGTTCTCTACCAGGAAAATAGCGCTTCATTCGCCTCTTTCTAGTGGGGAAGTGGGCAATAAAAGTGGTGAAATCGTAGCGCTAGATTTCAAAAGAGTTCTCAACTGGGAATATTATGGCGGTTCGCAATCAACGATATTTTATATAAAAAAACATGCTTGACCCACCCTCTCGTGAAATCCCAGACTGTCCACAACGAACACTTGCCCCACCCTCTCATGAAATCCCAGACTGTCCACAACGAACACTTGCCCCACCCTCTCGTGAAACCCCAGGCTGTCCTCAACGAACACTTGCCCCACCCTCTCATGAAACCCCAGGCTATCCACAACAAACACGTGCCCCACCCTCTCATAAAACCCCAGGCTGTCCACATCGAACACTTGCCCCACCCTCTCATGAAACCCCAGGCTATCCACAACAAACACGTGCCCCACCCTCTCATAAAACCCTAGGCTGTCCACAACGAACACTTGCCCCACCCTCTCATAAAACCGCAGGCTGTCCGCAATGAACACTTGCCCCACCCTCTCATGAAACCCCAGGCTGTCCACAACAAACACTTGCCCCACCCTCTCGTGAAACCCCAGGCTGTCCACAACAAACACTTGCCCCACCCTCTCATGAAACCCCAGGTTGTCCACAACAAACACTTGCTCCACCCTCTCGTGAAACCCCAGGCTATCCACAACAAACACGTGCCCCACCCTCTCATAAAAGCCCAGGCTGTCCACAACAAACACTTGCCCCACCCTCTCATGAAACCCCAGGCTGTCCACAACGAACACTTGCCCCACCCTCTCATGAAACCCCAGGCTGTCCACAACGAACACTTGCCCCACCCTCTCATGAAACCCCAGGCTGTCCACAACAAACACTTGCCCCACCCTCTCATGAAAGCCCAGGCTGTCAGCAACAAACACTTTAAATACCCGATGAGCTTATAAATATACTAATGTCAAAAAATAAAGACAATCAGTCTACTTACTTACTTACTTATGCCCGTCGCCCCTCTTGGGGCATAGGCCGTCGACAACAGATCGCCAGAGTCCCCTGTCCTGGGCCATCCTCTCTAACTGGTTCCAGGTGTAGCCCATCTTCCTGGTGTCTGCCTGGAGGTCCCGTCGCCACGTGTTTCTTGGTCGTCCTCTTCTCCGTTTGCCTTGAGGATTCCATGTCAGCGCTTGCCTGGTGGTGCTTGTTGCTGGTTTTCGGAGCGAGTGGCCAATCCAGGCCCATCTTCTTCTTCTGATTTCCTCTTCGACAGGTCGTTGTTGTGTCTTTTCCCACAATTCACTGTTGCTGATGGTGTCTGGCCAGTGGATCTGGAGGATTCTTCTCAGGCAGTTGTTGACAAAGGTCTGCACTTTGTTGATGGTGGTGTTGGTTATCCTCCATGTCTCTGCTCCATACAACAAGACCATCTTCACGTTGGAGTTGAACAACCGGATATTTGTGCGTGATGACAGTACTCTTGAGCTCCAGATGTTCTTCAGTTGCAGGAATGCCACTCTTGCCTTGCCTATCCTTGCTCTGACGTCTGCGTCTGTGCCGCCACGCTTGTTGATGACACTGCCGAGGTATGTGAAGGTCTCTACCTCCTCCAGTGCATTCCCCTCCAGTGTGACTGGGTCAGTGCTGGCTGCATTCATCCTGAGGACCTTGGTCTTTCCTTTGTGGATGTTCAGGCCCACTTGTAAGGAGACAGCTGCCAGTTCTGTCGTCTTGTCCTGCATCTGTTGATGGCTGTTAGACAGCAGTGCCAAGTCATCGGCGAAGTCCAGGTCTTCAAGTTGCGTCCATAGTGTCCACTGGATCCCACTTGTCCTCTGTACTGTGGTCATCTTCATAATCCAGTCAATGGCCAGGAGGAAGAGGAATGGGGACAGCAGGCAGCCTTGTCTTACTCCAGTCTTTACCTCGAAGCGACAGGTGAACTGTCCTCCATGGATTACCCTACAGCCTGTTCCGTCATAGCTGTTCTTGATTAGGTTGACCAGTTTAGTGGGTACCCCATAGTGTCGTAGCAGTTTCCAGAGGGTCTTCCTGTCAACACTGTCAAATGCCTTTTCATAGTCAACGAAGTTCACGTAGAGGGAAGAGTTCCATTCTAAGGATTGTTCTACTATGATGCGCAATGTTGCGATCTGGTCTAAACATGATCTGTTCTGGCGGAATCCGGCTTGCTGGTCTCTAAGCATTGGGTCGACCATATCTTTCATCCTTTCCAAGATGATCCTGTTGAAGACTTTCCCTGGCACTGACAGGAGTGTGATCCCTCTGTAGTTAGCACAATTTCTGAGGTCTCCTTTCTTGGGGATCTTGATGAGGTAGCCTTCTCTCCAGTCTGCTGGCACTTCTTTCTCTTCCCATATCTTCCCAAATCAGTCTAGCTTTACCATTATTAATTAAGTTCTCATTCAACATAACATGTGTGACATTTACGTATCATTTGATGTCTTTATTTGTTCGTCATGCCAGTAGTTTGTGCTCAACATTTCACTAGCACTGTTCTAGCACTGTTCTACCACTTGTGTCACAATACACCTGGATTGATTGGTATAGTGACAAAATACACAACTCTATGAATAAGGATTATATGAACAGTGCGAAACAAACATTTTAACATTTGTAACTTTTGTGTAAATAAGAAAGTTACATTTACGTAAAGAAGAAAGGTCAAAATAAGTGACCCCCGGCCTGGTTCGCGAGGTTCCGTTTTCAGATCACATTTCTCCCAACAATTCGTCTCCATCACATCGACTCTACCAGGTCTCGCTGAGAAGATGGATCTCATCCAACTATGACATCTTCTTTGACACATCTGGTGCATTTGCTCGATGCACGCGTTCGTGTTTTTCAATGACAGATCGACATGGCAACGAAAATGCGTTTTAACCCCGCATATGGTACTGAGGTTGCAAAACCACTATTATTGTTGGGGGAAGGTTTCACAAAGTGGTTTCTGAGTTTTGTGGGAATTAGTTAAAATGGTGCCGCCACCTGTCGGATAGTGGCGTGAGTTGCCGTGAAACCAAGTGTGCTAGCGTTCAAAATTAATGGCTCATAAGCGACCCTTCAACTTCCACGCCATTTGCCTGCTAAATCAACAGGAGAGTGAAGATGACCCAAATAGACAAATCGTGGACAACCAAAACGGATTCAGGGAAGGAAAGGATGCCGGGTCAACCTCTTCATATTAAGGCAGGCTGTGGACGACATTGTGGCTGCGATAGAACGTGCCGTATGCCTGTACGTCGATTACTGGGCTGTCACTGGTAGAGCACTCACTCCCAGAAAAATTCAACGTCGTCAGGTCAGTGTATGGTCAAGCCAAGGTTGTCGTGGAATATTGCAGGGCGACTGTTTCATTCTCCTCATATTTGTCTGCATGTTAGATTCTGTGTTCGCTCGTTGCACCGAACCTGACGACGGCATCGCACTCCCGTGCAGAGGTCGCCTCAAACCTTAGGTTATGCAGATGACATCGGGCAGCTGAGCAGGGACGCGAGAGCGTGGCTGGATCAACACAGAAATCTCAGACCTGGACATTAGTGGTGTCAAGACTAAAAGTACAACGTTTAAACGAGATGTAAAGGTGTCTGCCACTAGATGTGGATGAACGTTTCTTACCAACAACGGCTGCAAAATACATGAAAACAAAGATGGCCTATGTACATGCGACCCGCATGAGCGGTCACGCAAAGACACGCTTCCGTAAGTCTTGCCACAAGACAAGCATAAAAAACAGCAGCCCTACTAGCATCAGTTTAGCCATCCTACTACCATCAGTTTAGCCATCCTACTACCATCAGTTTAGCCATCCTACTAGCAACAGTTTAGCCATCCTACTACCATCAGTTTAGCCATCCTACTACCATCAGTTTAGCCATCCTACTACCATCAGTTTAGCCATCCTACAGGCATCAGTTTAGTCATCCTACTAGCAACAGTTTAGCCATCCTACTACCATCAGTTTAGCCATCCGGTACGCCACTGGAAAATGATTACTCCTTCGTGTACTATTGGTCTGCACCATCGGCGTGGGCGGTAAAGAGATAGAGGAGGTGGAGCGGCCAGTGGCGATGGCGTATGATAAGTTCCAGGGAATGACGCACATTTGGGGATATGAAAGGCTCCCTCGGCTGTACTATGGGCGCATCTGCTCTGTCCTGCTGTACTCATGCAAGGCCTGCACCCTAACCAGCAAGATTGTACTCACGCGAGGCCTGCACCCTAACCAGCAAGACTGTACTCGTGCGAGGCCTGCACCCTAACCAGCAAGACTGTACTCGTGCGAGGCCTGCACCCTAACCGGCAAGACTGTACTCGTGCGAGGCCTGCACCCTAACCAGCAAGACTGTACTCGTGCGAGGCCTGCACCCTAACCGGCAAGACTGGCAAGACTGTACTCGTGCGAGGCCTGCACCCTAACCAACAAGACTGTACTCTTGCGAGGCCTGCACCCTAACCGGCAAGACCACGAGGAAGCTGCGAGGCTTCCGTGCATAATGTTTGATACATGTCTACATCTGCGACGAGGCGACAGTACTGCGACATCTTGCTGGTGGCGTCGCTGGTTTTGACTGGAGCCTGAGGAGATCAGGCCTCAGTTAGACTTCCTTTTGTGTTACTGACGAAAGTACGGCATAGTATGGTTGAACAATTCATATGATCTGACATGAGTGCATTTGAGCAGAGACATTGCTAGGTTTGCTGGTGGAAGATGTTGAGACTAGATTAGACTATATACTATAGACTAGGCTCTAAAAAGCTATGGACCCCCCAGAAAATGCACATAAACAGGAAGGAACTCGACGAAATAATACATTTTGCCCCAGTTCACGAACCCCCAGTTAAGAACCCCGACTCTATAGACTAGGCCATGTGATTCCTGACACATTCCATTGCACTACGCACATGCAACAGGTCAATGGGTCACACATGTCTGTCTTTTAGTTTGAAGTCGGCTTTAAATCCGAAGGCGTTGTCCTCGGCGGAAAGCAGAACTTAAGGAAAAGCAAACTTTAAAGATGGATCTATTATATGTATGATTGAATGATAGTGTGCGGGACCAAATCAGACGGGGAGCGGACCACCAAACAAAACAGACGGGAAGCGGACCGCCAAACAAAACAGACGGGTAGCAGACCACCAAACAAAACAGACGGGGAGCAGACCTCCAAACAAAACAGACGGGGAGCGGACCACCAAACAAAACAGACGGGGAGCGGACCGCCAAACAAAACAGACGGGGAGTAGACCACCAAACAAAACAGACGGGGAGCAGACCACCAAACAAAACAGACGGGGAGCAGACCACCAAACAAAACAGACGGGGAGCAGACCTCCAAACAAAACAGACAGGGAGCAGACCACCAAACAAAACAGACAGGGAGCAGACCTCCAAACAAAACAGACAGGGAGAAGACCACCAAACAAAACAGACGGGGAGCAGACCTCTAAACAAAACAGACGGGGAGCAGACCACCAAACAGAACAGACGGGGAGCAGACCACCAAACAAAACAGACGGGGAGCGGACCACCAAACAAAACAGACGGGGAGCGGACCACCAAACAAAACAGACGGGGAGCAGACCACCAAACAAAACAGACAGGGAGCAGACCACCAAACAAAACAGACGGGGAGCGGACCACCAAACAAAACAGACGGGGAGCAGACCACCAAACAAAACAGACGGGGAGCGGACCACCAAACAAAACAGACGGGGAGCGGACCACCAAACAAAACAGACAGGGAGCAGACCACCAAACAAAACAGACAGGGAGTAGACCACCAAACAAAACAGAAGGGGAGCAGACCACCAAACAAAACAGACGGGGAGCAGACCACCAAACAAAACAGACGGGGAGCAGACCACCAAACAAAACATACGGGGAGCAGACCACCAAACAAAACAGACGGGGAGCAGACCTCCAAACAAAACAGACAGGGAGAAGACCACCAAACAAAACAGACAGGGAGCAGACCACCAAACAAAACAGACGGGGAGCAGACCTCCAAACAAAACAGACAGGGAGCAGACCTCCAAACAAAACAGACGGGGAGCAGACCTCTAAACAAAACAGACGGGGAGCAGACCACCAAACAAACCGCTGATATACGCTGATGTGGTCAATGAACATAATAATCTAAGGATATACATCTGAACTTTGAATGTCAAACAATTTCAGCAGGATTATTTCAATCACTGAATATTCTGTTTTGTCTCAATGTCATCGGTGTCATCTACGCCAAACAATCACTGCCCCAATCTAACATTTGCCCGATTCTTATGCCAGAGACCAAGCAGTTGGTCCCGGTGGTTCTTATGCCAGAGACCAAGCAGTTGGTCCCGGTGGTTTTTAAGCCACAGACCAAGCAGTTGGTCCCGGTGGTTCTTATGCCAGAGACCAAGCAGTTGGTCCCGGTGGTTCTTTTGCCAGAGACCAAGCAGTTGGTCCCGGTGGTTCTTATGCCAGAGACCAAGCAGTTGGTCCAGTTGGTTCTTATGCCAGAGACCAAGGAATTGGTCCTGGTGGTTCTTGGATGTAAATATACGCCTGGATATAGTGGGAAATTGAGCCTAGTCGGTGCTCGTGCTTAAGGCGTTAGTCCAGGTCCATACATACAACCCCTGACCTTAAGGCGTTAGTCCAGGTCCACACATACGGCATCTGACCTTAAGGCGTTAGTCCAAGTCCATACATACGGCCCCTGACCTTAAGGCGTTAGTCCAAGTCTATAAATACGGCCCCTGACCTTCCCTCTTCTTAACGCTGATATGAAAGTTTCCGAGCAGTGTTAAGAAGATGGAAGGTCAGGGGCTGTATGTATGGACCTGGACTAACGCCTTAAGGTCAGGGGCTGTATGTATGGACCTGGACTAAAGCCTTAAGCCATGTAGCGTAATGCCTAGTCTAAAGCGTAAGCCAGCTAGTCAGTATGCACGAACATTAAGCAGACCATTAAGTCCTTTCTTTTACAGTAGTGCTCTTGTGGGTACTATTATAAAAGAAAAGGACTTAGGTGTTACAATAAGCGCTGATATGAAAGTTTCAGAGCAGTGTGGCATTGCAGCTTCAAAGGGAAATCAAATTCTTGGGTTAATTAGGAGAAATATAACATACAAGGAGATAAAGCAAATTATACTTCTGCATAAAGCAATAGTTAGGCCTCATTTAGAGTACAACATACAAACTTGGAGACCATATCGTAAGAAGGATATAGATATGCTTGAAAGAATACAGAGCAGAGCAACTAAAATGATTCCTTAACTGAAAAACCTTACTTATATGAAGAATGACTGAAATAGTGTGGTTAAACAACTTATCTTCAGATTGTGTAACTTCTAGCAGCGTGAATATGTTTAAACCCAAGGTTGACACATATAGCAGGAGGGCGGGTTACACATACATGAACATTGTTGGACTCTCGATAAGCCAGTGGCCTCCTTGTCCACTTGTCATATGGGCCTTTGGCTTGGATAGGAAATCTGGTTAAATCTTGCAATCATTAACCTCCATGTCCAACAAAACGTATGCTGTCTAGGTAATCATTGACCTCCATTTGCAACAAAACGTACGCTCGTTAGGTAATCATTAATCTTCATGTCCGACAAAATGTACGTTGCCTAGATAATCATTAACCTCCATGTCCAACAAAACGTACACTATCTAGATAATCATTAACCTCCATGTCCAACAAAACGTACACTATCTAGATAATCATTAACCTCAATGACCAACAAAACGTACACTATCTAGGTAATCATTAACCTCCAAGTCCAACAAAACGTACGCTCGTTAGGTAATCATTAATCTTCATGTCCAACAAAATGTACGTTGCCTAGATAATCATTAACCTCCATGTCCAACAAAACGTACACTATCTAGATAATCATTAACCTCCATATCCAACAAAAAGTACACTATCTAGATAATCATTAACCTCCATGTCCAACAAAACGTACACTATCTAGATAATCATTGACCTCCATGTCCAACAAAACGTACACTATCTAGATAATCATTGACCTCCACATCCAGCCAATGTTAAGGCAAATGATGGTCACAAAATTGTGGCACACTAAAACTACCAAACTTATATTAACAATTTTATCTTTTCTTTGTTTGAAAAGACTGTTACACATTACATAATGAACTATCCTCCTCCTCTGCCCCCTCTCACTCATCTCCTCGTGTTCCTCTTCCTCCTCCAACTTTCACACTCCTTCAACCGTCCCATTTCTCCCCTTCCTCCTCCCCCCTGCTCCTATTCATCCTCCTCCAACCCTCCCACTCCTCCACTCATCCTCCTCCCGTTCTCCTCCTCTCCCTCCTGCTCTTCCTCTTCTTCCTCATCCAACACTCCCACTCCTCTAACCGTCCCAAACCTCCCCTCAACCTCCTACTCCTCTTCCTCCTCCAACCCTCAGCCTCCTCCTCCAATCCTCCCACTCCTCCCCTGCTCCTACTCCTCCTCCAACTCCTCCCATCCTCCCCCCTCTTCCTCATCCAACCCTCCCACTCCAGTATGTATTATTATTGAGGGTTATTTTGTTATCTTCAGTTGAAGAAATGATGAACGTTGTCACTGATGTTTATGGAAAAGAGATTGCCTATTTGAAAACCCTCTTGGATAGTTGCCATTATAAGCTTTATGGGGTGTTACACGAGGGTGGGGTGTATTGGCGATCGTTTGGTTCTTTATTAAGCAAATATAACTCTCGATATAATACTGATAGCATTGATTGGTTGTTATTCCAGTTTTTGGGGTATATTTAAACTGAATGTGAACTGAAAACGAATGCGGACAAGATTTAACAAGATTGCTGTCCAAGGCAAATGCCCAGATGGCAAGTGGACAAGGAAGCCATAGGTTTATCGAGAATACAAATTATGTGTAATCCGCCCTCCTGAGATATTTGTCAACCTTGTTTTAAAACCTATTTACACTGCTAGCATTTACACAATCTATGGATAATTTGTTCCATTAATGTTGTGTCCTTTGTGAGAAAAAGTATTTACTCATATTCAATCTACACTGATCTTTTACTAATGTTACCTCGTCCTCAAGTTCTACTTTCTTTTACTTGAGTGAAAAATATTCCTGTCATTGTTTTCATACCCATTCAATACCTTAATAACATAAATTTAATTTATTCTTAACCTCCTTGTCTCTATGGTTGTTAAACCACATTCTTTTAGACGTTCTGCATAACTACAGTCTCTCTTTCTATTATGTATCAGTGTAGTCAGTGATGGCTCGCAAAAACTTGTTGAAAAACAAATTGATGCATAATATGTGGGGCCTATTTCTAAACGAACGTACTTTAAGAGGGGAGTGTACAGCATTACAAAGTGTGACATAGGGAGGGGGTGTACAGCATTACAAAGTGTGACATAGGGAGGGGGTGTACAGCATTACAAAGTGTGACATAGGGAGGGGGTGTACATCATTACAAAGTGTGACATAGGGAGGGGGTGTACAGCATTACTAAGTGTGACATAGGGAGGGGGTGTACAGCATTACAAAGTGTGACATAGGGAGGGGGTGTACAGCATTACAAAGTGTGACATAGGGAGGGGGTCTAAAAAAAGTCCAAAATAGCGTGATGTACTTCGTAGATAATCTATATTTCCACACCTCTGCCATGTTGGAAAATTGTAAAGAAAAATGTTTTTTTCAACAGATCTGCACGAGCAACTAAATCGTTTGATACCGTCATTCACTTGTACTGTTCTTGTTGACGGGAATTTACATGGTGCGGCATTAATTTAATTTAATATAATAAACAAGTTCTGTAATTAGACGTAATCAAAGAGATAATGACATATATATATATATATATATATATATATATATATATATATATATATATATATATATATATATATATATATATATATATATATATATATATATATATATATATATATATATATATATATATATATATATATATATATATATATATATATATATATATATATATAATTTGTGACAAGAATCACAACAGTAAGTTATGTACAAGTTTATATATATATATATATATATATATATATATATATATATATATATATATATATATATATATATATATATGTATGTATGTATGTATGTATGTATGTATGTATGTATATGTATATGTATATGTATATGTGTATATATATATATATATATATATATATATATATATATATATATATATATATATATATATATATATATATGTAATGCACAATTATCTGTTTTCTGGCAAAATGTTATGAATGAATTGGCAAGATTGGGTTTTACTATTCGTGGTGTTGTTGTGCATTTCAAGTCATCCATACAAACTACTCATGACGTTACGCTTTCGGTTGACATTGACAAAAGAAAACACTAGTTGCAATAGGTCATAAACTACTGTAATAATATTAAAATTATGTGTAATGATGTTTCTCTTAAAAGTGTCACCTTTGCCTTATTGAGCAGCAGTTCAGCAACAACATGGCCAGGACATCGAACAGTTGCACGAAGATCAGCAACAACATGGCCAGGGCATCTCACAGTTGCACGAAGATCAGCAACAACATGGCCAGGACATCGCACAGTTGCACGAAGATCAGCAACAACATGGCCAGGAAATCGCACAGTTGCACGAAGATCAGCAACAACATGGCCAGGAAATCGCACAGTTGCACGAAGATCAGCAACAACATGGCCAGGACATCGAACATCAGCAATCAAGCTTACAACATTTGCTTGAAGAGCAGAACAGGTTGCAACAAGGTACTGTATCTCCTAATTTTATTGCATTTTCTGTATATCCAACTTTTGTAAGTGTGCTATTTTATGGAAATAATACATACCAATGACATGGAATGGTAGATAATTGTTTCCATACTTAAACGGAAACAACTATATACATGTTTGGACCATTCACCACTGTGATTCTTACGTGTACATTTCATCACACACAATCACACCACTCCCAAATGTTCTTTGGACAGAGCTCCATGTAACGACCTCCGTTATTGCTATTCCACGGGTCAGAGAAAACTGGAATTTACGGTTGCAAAATGTGTCCGTTTGTGTTTTTAAATTATAATATAATTAAGATATCCATAATAACTCGCTGCGTCGCATGTTTATCAAAGCATTTATACATCAGGAGCTTCGTGCCAGTGTAACTGTCAGTGTTATTGTTGACGAGGCAGAAATGCAGCGCTCTAGTTGATGTCACAAGGTGAGTCGCATGTTGACGCAAATATATTTTAACATTACTTGCCGCAATTAACAAGATTGACTTCCCTAGCAGCAAGTATAAACTAATCTAATGGTTCATTGGTGTGTGTTTAAGTATATGCCACCACCAAGTACTTGTCTAAAGGCTTCGAACAGTTAAATTACAGTAATTTATTTTAATTACACAGTACAACACCATATAACAAACAGTATCCACCTACATAATATATATTCTGATTGATCCCATAATCACGCATCGGGCACGCCAGGGCACTGGCTCAATTCCTGGGCTGACTCGTATATAGATCCAGCTAACCTGACCGGCTCAAAACCCCACATACTTAAATCATTCCATCCGACGTCTAGGTAGATCAGCTAGGGCTGATTCACCCGCACATATCCTATATGACCACATGTTACGGACACCCGCATCCCTCCCACACCGTGTATATCATCCACCACAAAGCAGTCGTCCAGGGCGGTCCCTTCTTGCTCCACGTCCTGCTTCAACATACATACGAAGCGGTAACCCGGCACCAGTAGACGATCGTTACTACAATTATATTCCCAAACTTCGGATTTAGGAAGCGCAATCAGTGTCCTTTGAAATCTCACTGATATTGAACCGCTGTTTGCATAATATTTATCATTAAGTGACACTATCTACAGTTTCGCATATAAATAATAACGAATAATCAATCATAACATCGATTACCAATGATGGCCTACTCGCTAGAAGCGAGAAGGTAAGTCCGGCGCCAGTAATGCACACAGCTCACTAGAGCTTATTTAGGTCCATATTATTGAAGGAAGCCGGCAATAAATATACGCATTGACCAAAGATAAGAGGCTTTACATCGCTCGATCCAATACGATTTCTGTTATTGCGCGACTGAAGCGCCGCCTAGGTTTTTTAATGTTCCTTTGCGTAAACATTCGCGCATTGCCTGTTATGGAATAGGGCCCTACGATTGCTTATTCTGAAGAAAACATATTTCATTGCGTACGCATCGATTATTTAGTACATAATTATTATAAAGTTAGTGTGTTACACTACATATAGCAATAGCTGGTTGAAATCTGAATATCAGCATTATTTATGAAATCCACGAAGAAACGCCATTGACATTGCTTATAGACTGTATATATATATATATATATATATATATATATATATATATATATATATATATATATATATATATATATATATATATATATATATATATATATATATATAAATTGCATTGTCTTACATGCGAAATTCAACTTAGCATGCGATATCAACCGAGCAAGCATATTTTACATGCGTGCAAACACCTCGGTTGTGCAGATGATATCTGGCAGCTGAGCAGGGACACTAGAGCGGCAACTGATCGACTCGCACGGCTGGACCAACACAGCAAGCTGTAGGATCTGGACATCAGACATCAGTGATGTTAAGACAAAGAGTGCAATATTTAAGTGAAATGTAACGGTGTCTGCCACCACAGTGACGTCACTGACATGTGTTATGTATTTGCGTGCACCAGATGTGGACCAACGTTTCTTACCGACGTGTGCCGCTAAATACATGAAAACACAGCTGACTTATGCACGTGACGTCAAGTGTCACAAGACAAGCAGGGAAAAGCAGCGGCCCTGCTACAGCTATTTTAACTACCTGCTACGTCGGTGGGAAACATTTACTCGTTTGTGTAATAGGGTAGACAGAGAAGGTCGAGTGGCGATGGTGTAATTGGGTATATAGAGGAGGTCGAGTGGCGATGGTGTAATAGGGTAGACAGAGAAGGTCGAGTGGCGATGGTGTAATATGGTAGATAGAGGAAGTCGAGTGGCGATGGTGTAATAGGGTAGTTAGAGAAGGTCGAGTGGCGATGGTGTAATAGGGTAGATAGAGGAGGTCGAGTGGCGATGGTGTAATAGGGTAGACAGAGAAGGTCGAGTGGCGATGGTGTAATAGGGTATATAGAGGAGGTCGAGTGGCGATGGTGTAATATGGTAGATAGAGGAAGTCGAGTGGCGATGGTGTAATAGGGTAGACAGAGAAGGTCGAGTGGCGATGGTGTAATAGGGTATATAGAGGAGGTCGAGTGGCGATGGTGTAATAGGGTAGACAGAGAAGGTCGAGTGGCGATGGTGTAATATGGTATATAGAGGAAGTCGAGTGGCGATGGTGTAATAGGGTAGACAGAGAAGGTCGAGTGGCGATGGTGTAATAGGGTATATAGAGGAGGTCGAGTGGCGATGGTGTAATAGGGTATATAGAGGAGGTCGAGTGGCGATGGTGTAATATGGTAGATAGAGGAAGTCGAGTGGCGATGGTGTAATAGGGTAGACAGAGAAGGTCGAGTGGCGATGGTGTAATAGGGTATATAGAGGAGGTCGAGTGGCGATGGTGTAATAGGGTAGACAGAGAAGGTCGAGTGGCGATGGTGTAATATGGTAGATAGAGGAAGTCGAGTGGCGATGGTGTAATAGGGTAGATATAGAAGGTCGAGTGGCGATGGTGTAATAGGGTAGATAGAGGAAGTCGAGTGGCGATGGTGTAATAGGGTAGATAGAGGAGATGGAGTGGCGATGGTGTAATAGGGTAGATAGAGGAGATGGAGTGGCGATGGTGTAATAGGGTAGATAGAGGAGGTCGAGTGGCGATGGTGTAATAGGGTAGACAGAGAAGGTCGAGTGGCGATGGTGTAATAGGGTAGATAGAGGAGGTCGAGTGGCGAAGGTGTACGACACGTTCTAGGCAATGACGCACATTTGGAGATATAAGCGGCTCTCACACAAGCATCGCCCTCGGCTGTAGGGAATCATACCATTCCAACCATTCTGATTCTACTAAAGGGCTGATTCTATTACCCTGGATTCAGTTCAGAGGAGTCCACGGAGGCGATTATTGATCTTATTTGGATAAGGAAATACAATAAATCAGTTGATTCACAAGGAAATAACAAGTTATTGACTGGTATTGAGAAAAAATTCCATTCACAAAATGACAGCAATAACGACTAGTTTGATGGGATTTATCTTACCAAACCAGACTCATTCGATCTAAGAAACTGATTCTCTGGGACAATAAGACGCCATTTCGCAGCCTGCCTGTGTTTCATGAATTCATAGCACTGTATGATATAATACAGATAAACGACATTCAAATATATAGGTATGCTTATATATGTTCTATGTAGGTTTGACAAATTAGATATTCCTTTTAAAATTTATTTTCTTCCCACTTAAAGTATGTTCAGTCATGAAAGTTTGTGTGTGTGACCAGTGCAAGTCAAACAGAGATGATACTTCATGTAGCTGGTGAACTAGCTGATGTTTACTTTACGTTTAGGTTGCGTACAACATTGTGGCTGTGACGGAAAGTGCCGTATGCATGCACGTTGATTAAGGTCTGCATTTGACAGGCTGAGCCACGACTACATGTGCATGTCACTGGTGGAGCACTCGCTGCCAGAGACACCCATCAACGTCATCGGGTCATTGTATGGCCAGGTCAAGGTCGTCGTGGAGTTTGGCAAAGCGACTGTTTGATTCTTCTCATATTTGTATGCGCGCTAAATTCTACTTACTCTCATTGCACCGACCCTGATGAATCATCACACTCCCGTGCAGCGGCTTTCGTCTCAAACACCTTTGTTACGCAGATGACATCGGGCAGCTGAGCACGAACGCCAGAGCGGCAACTGATCGACTCATGCGGTTAGACCAACACAGGAGGCCTGTGGAACTGGACATCAGTGGTGTCAGGACAAAGAGTACGACGACGTTTAAGTGAGATGTACATGTGTCTGCCACTAGACGTGGATGAACGTTTCTTACCAACAAGGGCCGGAAAATACATGAAAACAGAGATGGCCTATGTACGTGTGACCCGCGTTTGCGTTCGCGTAAAGGCTTTCGGAAGTCAAAGTACCACGAGACAAGCAGAACATAAACAGCGACCCTACTAGAGTCAGTTTAGCCATCCGATATGCCGCTGGAAAACGTTTACTCATTCATATACTACGGGTCATCGGCACGGTCGGTGCAGAGATAGAGGTGGAGGTGGAGGTGGAGGTGATAGAGGTGGAGGTGGAGGTGGAGCAGCGAGGGGCGATGGTGTACAACAAATTCCACGCAATGGCGCACATTTGGAGAGACAAGCAGCTCTTGTGCTTATATCTCCTTCAGCTGTACTATGTGTACATCTGCCCTGTACTGCTTTACTCGTGCGAGGCCTGGGCTCTAACCAGCTAGATCATGAGCAAGCTGCATGTCTTCCATGTGCTATGTATGACGCGCATCTACATCTGCAACTTGGCGACGACACTGTAGCAAAGCTATGGAAGATACATCGTGCAGGTGGCGAACAGGCATCGGTGTTTGTGGCTGGAACACATACTGCTCATGGAGCCCCAGCGCTTGGTGTGGCACGCCTACGACGTGACAACACAGACAGATCTGTCATACGGTGAGGGACCCTAATGACTTCGTGCCCCGCATGGAGCCCCAGCGCTTGGTGTGGCACGCCTACGACGTGAGAACACAGACAGATTTGTCATATAGTGAGGGACACTATTGACCTCGTGACCCGCATGGAGCCCCAGCGCTTGGTGTGGCATGCCTACGACGTGAGAACACAGACAGATCTGTCATACGGTGAGGGACACTAATGACTTCGTGCCCCGCATGGAGCCCCAGCGCTTGGTGTGGCACGCCTACGACGTGAGAACACAGACAGATCTGTCATATAGTGAGGGACACTATTGACCTCGTGACCCGCATGGAGCCCCAGCGCTTGGTGTGGCATGCCTACGACGTGAGAACACAGACAGATCTGTCATACGGTGAGGGACACTAATGACTTCGTGCCCCGCGTGGAGCCCCAGCGCTTGGTGTGGCACGCCTACGACGTGACAACACAGACAGATCTGTCATACGGTGAGGGACACTAATGACTTCGTGCCCCGCATGGAGCATGGCTGAAGCTACAACAAGAAACAAATAGGAGAGAATGACAAAGTCTAGTGTAGAACATGTACACTGTATTCCCAAATACCGAATACAAATGTCCATGTGATGACATGTCGGCAGTCTTGCCGTGTAGATGTTATGTGACATGTCGGCAGTCTTGCCGTGTAGATGTTATATGACATGTCGGCAGTCTTGCCGTGTAGATGTTATGTGACATGTCGGCAGCCTTGCCGTGTAGATGTTATGTGCACCAGACCAGACATCTGGTAGCGAGAAAACCAACCATCGGTGGCTTGGAATGTGGAATGATTAAGTTTTTAATTGCACCTTTTGCAAGACCAGAATTTGGTAAATGGATATCGAAATGGTTAGATTCGATGCGGAATCCCTTTGGCTCATATTTAAAAAAATCGTCACCTTAGGACTAAGATTACAAACTGTTGAACATCATTTGTGGAAACAAGAATCATCATTGAAAAGGTCACAAACTGTTGAAAAAACACACACCTGCAAACATAAATACAATGTAGAATCTTACCTTTGACAAAGCATCGTGTTCAGCTAAAAGTTTCCCATGTTCGGTCACTGACACCCTGGTGAGCATCACACACACTGAGATTGCAGCAGGGAATTACTAACTTGACTGACTCAAATGGATACTGCACAGGAAACACCACTTGACGTTCCAAGAAAACCTACTTGTGTGCAACATTTGAATGGGAATAGGGAATGATTCAGTCCCATCCATTTTGATTCCACTAAACTTATATCTTATCCATGATTCGGTTCAGCAGAGTCGACGGTAGCAATTACTGATCCTGTCTGGAGCAAGCTTGAGTAGGAGGTTTTACTGCTGTCACACTGACAAATGTAAACAAACTGCATGCATTATAAATCTATTTCTACATAATGATGTACAAAGTTATTGATTGTAAGCTAGTAAGTGACGAATAATTTGTTATTTAAAAGCATGTTTACTTGTTGACTGACGCATGGAATGTATTGTTATTGTAATGATGTGAGGTTGTTAAAGATAGCATTACGAAACATGATACACTGAACAGTGCGGGATGAACACTGTTAAATATGCTTGATGAATAACAATTATTATATGGAATGCCAAATGCATTTGTTTTAGTACAAAGCCAGGAGAACACAGATAGACTAAGACAGCAGTCTTCTATGTTTTAGTACAAGGCCAGGAGAACACATATAGACTAAGACAGCAGTCTACTGTGTTTTAGTACAAGGCCAGGAGAACACATATAGACTAAGACAGCAGTCTACTGTGTTTTAGTACAAGGCCAGGAGAACACATATAGACTAAGACAGCAGTCTACTGTGTTTTAGTACAAGGCCAGGAGAACACATATAGACTAAGACAGCCGTCTTCTATGTTTTAGTTCAAGGCCAGAAGAACACATATAGACTAAGACAGCAGTCTACTGTGTTTTAGTGCAAGGCAGGATAACACATATAGACTAAGACAGCAGTCTACTGTGTTTTAGTACAAGGCCAGGAGAACACATATAGACTAAGACAGCCGTCTTCTATGTTTTAGTTCAAGGCCAGAAGAACACATATAGACTAAGACAGCAGTCTACTGTGTTTTAGTGCAAGGCAGGATAACACATATAGACTAAGACAGCAGTCTACTGTGTTTTAGTACAAGGCCAGGAGAACACATAGACTAAGACAGCAGTCTACTGTGTTTTAGTACAAGGCCAGGAGAACACACATAGACTACGACAGCAGTCTACTTTGTTTTAGTACAAGGCAAGGAGAACACATATAGACTAAGACAGCAGTCTACTGTGTTTTAGTACAAGGCCAGGAGAACACACATGAACTAAGACGGCAGTCTTCTTTGTTTTAGTACAATGCCAGGAGAATACATATAGACTAAGACAGCAGTCTACTGTGTTTTAGTACAAGGCCAGGAGAACACAGATAGACTAAACCAGCAGTCTACTGTGTTTTAGTACAAGGCCAGGAGAACACATATAGATTAAGACAATACTCTACTATGTTTTAGTACAAGGCCAGGAGAACACAGATAGACTAACAGAGGTGGCTGCAATGCGTACACTCATCGAGCAGCAGCGACAGGGTGTTATTAAAGCACAAATGAAGACAACAGGTAAGGGGCATTCTCCAGATTTATGATAATTTGCTATATTGTTACCATTGGTAGCCTTGGCAGGTTTTCATCCACTCCTGGTGATGTCGTACCCTTCATCGCCTTTATTTTCTTAGCCACCATTTCTGGAGTTACAATAAACTGCCTAAAATAGTCTGAGTTAGACTCTTGAAATTTAGCATGTTGTTCTGGTAATGAACTAAAAGGTAAATGAACTAATGGGTATTGAAAATGACAGAATTGGTACTGGTAATTAACTAATTGGTACTGGTAATGAACTAATTGGTACGAACTATTTTGTACAGGTAATGAACTAATTGATTTTGGTAATTAACTAATTGGTACTGATAATGAACTAATTGATACTGATAATGAACTAATTGGTACTGGTAGTAAACTAATTGGTATTAGTAATGAACTAATTGATATTAGTAATGAACTAATTGGTACTGGTAATGAAATAATTTGTACTGGTGGTAAACTAATTGGTACTGATAATGAACTAATTGGTACTGGTAATGAACAAATTGGTATTAGTAATGAAGTTCACTGTCATCCACATTAATTTTATTGTGATAAAAAGTTGTTGATTTTTTTTTATTTCCTTAGACATACTGTTCTTGATTGATCAGTTATATGAACCTAAAGTGCAATCCCTGTTTCCTACCAGATTCAGACAATTATATAATATCACTAATTACTGAACAGATTGAGAACAATGCCTCATTTATCTCTTGAGCAGCACTAGTGAAATTACTGATAATATCCAACATAACATACACTATAATATTATAGATACTCATCAATCTCAATATCCAATCAATGTACAATATAATTATATATATATATATATATATATATATATATATATATATATATATATATATATATATATATATATATATATATATATATAACATTTTGTCCTCTTTATTTGGATATGCTCTCTGTTGCAATTATTGATTGTATCCAACATAACGTCTCATATCTTATTGTGGAGCTGTAATTTACATGTTGAGAGGTATACAACATTTCGTTCTGTGGATGACGATACTAATAGTAAAATACTATGGAACACTTTATTTATGTAGTCTATTCATATTGTCCCTAACGTATTATTCCAACAATAAACATGTCCTTTACTAAATGAGTGAGTTATGGTACACACTAAACTACCCAACATATATATGAACCATTTTTGTCTTTGTATAAAAAAGACACACTACATACTAAACAATTTGCATGACCTGAACTATGGTAACAAGACATTGACATTCTGACAAGGTCCTGTTATGTCATTATGAAACTATTTGCTAAGACACTCTATTTTGTTTTGAGAAATTGATATATTGCTTTTATAAAATAAATAAACAATATACACACCAGTATATCAATTCAGTTTTCCATGGTATTTTCTATTCCACTTACTGCATCATCCCACTTATTGCATAATCCCACCCTGGAACTATATACGTTGTGAATGTTGTGACTATATAAATTGTGAATGTTGTCAATATATACATGTTGAATGTTGCGGCTATATACATTGTGAATGTTGTGACTATATATATCGTAAATGTTGTGACTATATACATCGTGAATGTTGTGACTATATACAGCGTGAATGTTGGGACTATATACATCGTGAATGTTGCAATGGTACTACTGGGGTCTTGTTGAGGACTGACTATATACTCAATGGTACTACTGGAGGTCTTGTTGAGGACAACTCGTGCTAATAGTGAATGGTTCTACTGGAGGTCGACATGGATATTCCGTCGACATGGACATTCCATCGACATGGACATTCCATCGACATGGACATTCCAGGTCAAGTTTCCTGCCATTGTAGGCTCTGGCTGTTCTGTTTCGTCTTGGTCTTGCTGTACAGGAGGGTGTCATCTGTGAAGAGACGGGAGACGGGGGCAACCTTCTGTGGCTTGTCATTGGTGTAGAGTAGAAACAAGAGGGATCCAAACACGCTTCACTGCAGAACACAATGTTGTCTGGACCTGTAGCTTTGTGTGGGTTATGGCCGTGGGGAATATTCTGGACACATGACCTATTGTGGAGTGGTGCATATTAGAGCATAATTCTCAACTCATTGACGGGGGTTTTCTGTCGTCGTTCAATATGGTGGCTTCTTCTAAGTAAACGCTGTACATATTATTTTTAAATTGACTTAGAATTATATATAATGCCTTCACGGAATCACACCTCTATGACTTCTCTCTCTTTATTATCCGACTCTCTACACTCATCCAACAAGCTACTCCTTAAACAACCAACTCCCAACACTAAAATAGGAGAATTAGTTTTCTCTTGGGCAGCTCCAAGGGCATGAAATGAACTGCCCATCACAGTGCGCTAATGCATGAGTGTTGGGCAGTTCAAGGTGGGTTTAATTAATTAATTACTTTCACTATTTATTCTTGTTTTTATACAGGATTGTAAAGTGCCCCAGAATAATTATTTGGATGGAGCAATATATAGGAAATGTATTATTATTATAATTATAAGTGCATGACTGTATGTCAAGTATTGTAATGGCTGCATCTAATATGTAATGTGTTACAGTATTGTCTGTGCAGTGTATCATGTAATATGTAATGTGTTACAGTATTGTCTGTGCAGTGTATCATGTAATATGTAATGTGTTACAGTATTGTCTGTGCAATGTATCATGTAATATGTAATGTGTTACAGTATTGTCTGTGCAGCGTATCGTGTTTCGTAACAAAACACTGACTTCTAGTCAAAAATCATCAGGGGGGGGGAGTTCCAGGAACACTTGTTATTTCGCCCATTAATGCATTGTGTTGGTGTGTCCGCCTATTCTACGCAGCGGACGTAATTATGTTAACAGCATGTTTTAATACAGCTGGAATAAAGAGCAAATCTGTCCCAGCCATGTTGATACTTCTAAACGGCTGATTGTGTTATCCATGTTATCATCTACTGCATCACTTCAGCAATGATGATATCATCATCCATGGGTCTGGCAATGGACAGATCCTCGACAATGTCCATCCACGTGTCCAATGATGACATCATCACCCATGGGTCTGGCAGTAGACAGATCATCGTCAATGTCCGTCCACGTGTCCAATGATGACATCATCACCCATGGGTCTGGCAGTAGACAGATCCTCGTCAATGTCCGTCCACGTGTCCAATGATGACATCATCACCCATGGGTCTGGCAGTAGACAGATCTTCGTCAGTGTCCGTCCATATGTCCAATGCTCCTGTGGGACTGGAATGTCTTCTGACACATCTAGCCCAGGTGACCTCGCGGCCGGCTGTTCGCGAGGTCCCTGATCAGCACCAGCTCTACATCCTCCCAGACCTGGTCAGCATCAGCTCTACATCCTCCCAGACCTGGTCAGCACCAGCTCTTCATCCTCCCATGCCTGGTCAGCACCAGCTCTACATCCTCCCAGACCTGGTCAGCACCAGCTCTACATCCTCCCAGACTTGGTCAGCACCAGCTCTTCATCCTCCCATGCCTGGTCAGCACCAGCTCTACATCCTCCCAGGCCTGGTCAGCACCAGCTCTACATCCTCCCATGCCTGGTCAGCACCAGCTCTACATCCTCCCAGACCTGGTCAGCACCAGCTCTACATCCTCCCATGCCTGGTCAGCACCAGCTCTACATCCTCCCAGACCTGGTCAGCACCAGCTCTTCATCCTCCCATGCCTGGTCAGCACCAGCTCTACATCCCCCCAGACCTGGTCAGCACCAGCTCTACATCCTCCCATGCCTGGTCAGCACCAGCTCTTCATCCTCCCATGCCTGGTCAGCACCAGCTCTACATCCTCCCAGACATGGTCAGCACCAGCTCTACATCCTCCCAGGCCTGGTCAGCACCAGCTCTACATCCTCCCAGACATGGTCAGCACCAGCTCTACATCCTCCCAGGCCTGGTCAGCACCAGCTCTACATCCTCCCAGGCTTGGCTAAGAAGATAGATCGCATCCAGCAGTGATGGTGTCATGTCTTTTTGAGTTTCGTGGGAATTAGTCGATATATGCTGCACCTGTCAGATAGTGGCGTGAGTCCCCGTGCGCTAGCACCATCCTGCGATAAATTGACCCAATACTCAGTCTCAATACACGATCTCAGGCCACACTTGGTAAATGAAATGACCCAGAAGTGACCCATCCAAATTCCGCGCCATCTGCCTGCTCAGTCAAGCCTACAAAGCCTTGTCCATCAGCGTACTCAAGCGAGTGAAGATGACCCAAAACAAGCACATTGCATACAAACAAAGTGGAGTTGTATCAGGAGGTGCTCGGAAGAAGGTGCCGGGACAACCTCATTATCGCGTACAACATTGTGGCTGTGACGGAAAGTGTCGTATGCACGTTGATTAAGGTCTGCATTCGACAGGCTCAGCCAAGACTACATGTCACTGGTGGAGCACTCGCTCCCAGAGACACCCATCAACGTCATCGGGTCATTGTAGGCCAGGTCAAGGTCATCGTGGAGTTTTGCAATGCGACTGTTTGATTCTTCTCATATTTGTCTGCCGCTAAGTTCTGTCTTTGCTCGTTGCACTGACCCTGACGACGTCATCGCACTTCCGTGTGGCGTCGTTCGTCTCAAACACCTTTGTCATACAGATGACATCGGGCAGCTGAGCACGAACGTCAGAGCGGCAACTGATCGACTCACGCGGTTTGACCAATACAGGAGGCCTGTGGAACTGGACATCAATGGTGTCAGGACAAAGAGTACGACGTTTAAATGAGATGTACAGGTGTCTGCACCAGATGTGGATAAATGTTTCTGACCAAAAATGGCCGCAAAATACATAAAAACAGAGATGGCCTATGTACATGCGACACGCATGAGCGTTCGCGCAAAGTCTCGTTTTCGGACATCAAGGTGCCACGAGACAAGCAGAAAAAACAGCGGCCCTACTAGAGTCAGTTTAGCCATCCGATATGACGCTGGAAAACGTTTACTCATTCGTGTACAAGGGCTGTACCATCGGCGCGGTCTAGCTGTTCTGTAATAGTTTACTCATTCGTGTACTAGGGCTGTACCATCGGCGCGGTCTAGCTGTTCTGTAATAGTTTACTCATTCGTGTACTAGGGCTGTACCATCGGCGCGGTCTAGCTGTTCTGTAATAGTCACTCTTAAGTACTTGTAAGATGTCACACGCTCCATATTTTTATTTTGCAACACGAATGATGGTGATGTTTGTTTTTCTTTCTGAAGTCCACAATTCTCCTTTGTCTTTTTTGTGTTAAGGTCAAGATAATTTGCATTGCATCATGTCGAAAGCGTTCCGATTTCTTCACGACACGCTATCTCATCATTGTTGGATATCAGGCCTGTCAGGCATTTATTGTCGGCATATTTCACCAGGATATCTTTGCTGTTTTCTCTGATCGGCATAGTCAGATGTGCACAGAGATAACCATAATCATTAACCTCCATATCCAGCCAATGTTAGGGCACATGTTGGTCGCACCATTATGGCACACAAACTACCCAACTTATATTGACAGTTTGTTCTTTTCTTTGTTTGAAAAGACTGTTACACATTACATAATGAACTATCCTCCTCCTCCCCTCCTCCTCTGCCCCCTCCCACTCTCTCCTCCTATTCCTCTTCCTCCTCCAACCGTCCCACTTCTCCCACTACTTCTCCCCCTTCTCTTACTCTTCCTCCTCTAACCCTCCCACTCAATCCCCGTCTTCCTCCCCCCTGCTCCTACTGATGGTATTCCTCCTCCAACCCTCCCACTCATCCACTTACTCTCCTCCCCTACTCCTACTCTTCCTCCGCATGTCCCTCCTACTCTTCTTCCTCCTCCAACCCTCCCACTCCTCCAACCATCCCACTCTTCCAAACCTCCCACTCCTCCAACCCTCCTACTCCTCCAACCATTCCACTCCTCCAACCCTCCTACTCCTCCAACCCTCCCACTCCTCCAACCCTCCTACTCCTCCAACCTTCCTACTCCTCCAACTCTCCTACTCCTCCAACCCTTCCACTCCTCCAACCCTCCTACTGCTCCAACCCTCCAACTCTTCCAACCCTTCCACTCCTCCAACCCTCCTACTCCTCCAACCCTTCCACTCCTCCAACCCTCCTACTCCTCCAACCCTCCTACTCCTCCAACCCTTCCACTCCTCCAACCCTTCCACTCCTCCAACCCTCCTACTCACCCCCTCAACCTCTCTGAATAACGATTATAATATGAAATGACAAACGTATGTGTTTTAGTACAAGGCCGAGAGACCAGATATCAATTTCAACAGGTGGCCAGTCAGCTGGAGGTCCATGAACAACAGGTGGCCAGTCAGCTGGAGGTCCATGAACAACAGGTGGCCAGTCAGCTGGAGGTCCATGAACAACAGCTGAAAGAAATCAGGACAACCCAGGAGAAGATGAAGGAGACGAAGATGACAGGTATGGTGTTTACTACTGCTTTCCCTTTAGGCAGATATTGCGTGGAGAGGAATATCACATTCCTCTGGTTGGGACTCGATCTGAGATTGTGGGGACTGGGGTTTAGTGTTTTATGTCGAGTGGGGGTTAGTGTTTTATGTGGAGTGGGGGTTAATGTTTTGTATCGAGTGACAGTTAGTGTTTTGTATCGAGTGGCAGTTAGTGTTCTGTATCGAGTGGTGAATACAGAGACACATGTCACAGTCCAGATTCTGTAGCCCATTGTGGTGAATACACAGACACATGTCACAGTCCATATTATGTAGTCCATTGTGGTGAATACACAGACATATGTCACATACCAGATTCTGTAGTCCATTGTGGTGAATACAGAGACACATGTCACAGTCCAGATTCTGTAGTCCATTGTGGTGAATACACATACACATGTCAAAGTCCAGATTATGTAGTCCATTGTGGTGAATACACAGACACATGTCACTGTCCAGATTCTGTAGTCCATTGTGGTGAATACAGAGACACATGTCACATACCAGATTCTGTAGTCCATTGTGGTGAATACAGAGACACATGTCACAGTCCAGATTCTGTAGTCCATTGTGGTGAATACACATACACATGTCAAAGTCCAGATTATGTAGTCCAATGTGGAGAATACACAGAAACATGTCACAGTCCAGATTCTGTAGTCCATTGTGGTGAATACAGAGACACATGTCACAGTCCAAATTATGTAGTCCATTGTGGTGAATACAGAGATACATGTCACAGTCCAGATTATGTAGTCCATTGTGGTGAATACACAGACACATGTCACAGTCCAGATTCTGTAGTCCATTGTGGTGAATACAGAGACACATGTCACAGTCCAGATTCTGTAGTCCATTGTGGTGAATACAGAGAAACATGTCACAGTCCAGATTCTGTAGTCCATTGTGGTGAATACAGAGACACATGTCACAGTCCATATTATGTAGTCCATTGTGGTGAATACACAGACATATGTCACAGTCCAGATTATGTTGTCCATTGTGGTGAATACACAGACACATGTCACAGTCCAGATTATGTAGTCCATTGTGGTGAATACAGAGACACATGTCACAGTCCAGATTATGTAGTCCGTTGTGGTGAATACAGAGACACATGTCACAGTTCAGATTCTGTAGTCCATTGTGGTGAATACAGAGACACATGTCACAGTCCAGATTATGTAGTCCATTGTGGTGAATACAGAGACACATGTCACAGTCCAGATGCTGTAGCCCATTGTGGTGAATACACAGACACATGTCACAGTCCAGATACTGTAGTCCATTGTGGTGAATACACAGACACATGTCACAGTCCATATTATGTAGTCCATTGTGGTGAATACACAGACACATTTCACTGTCCAGATTCTGTAGTCCATTGTGGTGAATACAGAGACACATGTCACATACCAGATTCTGTAGTCCATTGTGGTGAATACAGAGACACATGTCACAGTCCAGATTCTGTAGTCCATTGTGGTGAATACACATACACATGTCAAAGTCCAGATTATGTAGTCCATTGTGGTGAATACACAGACACATGTCACAGTCCAGATTCTGTAGTCCATTGTGGTTAATACAGAGACACATGTCACAGTCCAGATTATGTAGTCCATTGTGGTGAATACAGAGACACATGTCACAGTCCAGATTATGTAGTCCATTGTGGTGAATACACAGACACATGTCACAGTCCAGATTATGTTGTCCATTGTGGTGAATACAGAAACACATGTCACAGTCCAGATTATGTAGCCCATTGTGGTGAATACACAGACACATGTCACAGTCCAGATTCTGTAGTCCGTTGTGGTGAATACACAGGCACATGTCACAGTCCATATTATGTAGTCCATTGTGGTGAATACACAGACACATGTCACAGTCCAGATTATGTTGTCCATTGTGGTAAATACACAGACACATGTCACAGTCCAGATTATGTAGTCCATTGTGGTGAATACACAGACACATGTCACAGTCCAGATTATGTAGTCCATTGTGGTGAATACAGAGACACATGTCATAGTCCAGATTATGTAGTCCATTGTGGTGAATACAGAGACACATGTCACAGTCCAGATTCTGTAGTCCATTGTGGTGAATGCACAGACACATGTCACAGTCCAGATTCTGTAGTCCATTGTGGTGAATACACAGACACATGTCACAGTCTAGATTATGTAGTCCATTGTGGTGAATACACAGACACATGTCACAGTCCAGATTATGTAGTCCATTGTGGTGAATACAGAGACACATGTCACAATCTAGATTCTGTAGTCCATTGTGGTGAATACACAAACACATGTCACAGTCCAGATTATGTAGTCCATTGTGGTGAATACAGAGACACATGTCACAGTCTAGATTCTGTAGTCATTTGTGGTGAATACACAGACACATTTCACAGTCCAGATTATGTAGTACATTGTGGTGAATACAGAGACACATGTCACAGTCCAGATTCTGTTGTCCATTGTGGTGAATACACAGACACATGTCACAGTCCAGATTCTGTAGTCCATTGTGGTGAATACACAGACACATGTCACAGTCCAGATTCTGTAGTCCATTGTGGTGAATACACAGACACATGTCACAGTCCAGATTATGTAGTCCATTGTGGTGAATACAGAGACATATGTCACAGTCCAGATTATGTAGTCCATTGTGGTGAATACACAGACACATTTCACAGTCCAAATTCTGTAGTCCATTGTGGTGAATACACAGACACATGTCACAGTCCAGATTCTGTAGTCCATTGTTGTGAATACACAGACACATGTCACAGCCCAGATTATGTAGTACATTGTGGTGAATACAGAGACACATGTCACAGTCCAGATTCTGTAGTCCATTGTGGTGAATACACAGACACATGTCACAGTCCAGATTCTGTAGTCCATTGTGGTGAATACACAGACACATGTCACTGTCCAGATTCTGTAGTCCATTGTGTGAATACACAGACACATGTCACAGTCCAGATTCTGTAGTCCATTGTGGTGAATACAGAGACACATGTCACAGTCCAGATTCTGTAGTCCATTGTGGTGAATACACAGACACATGTCACAGTCCAGATTATGTAGTCCATTGTGGTGAATACAGAGACACATGTCACTGTCCAGATTCTGTTGTCCATTGTGGTGAATACACAGACACATGTCACAGTCCAGATTATGTAGTCCATTGTGGTGAATACAGAGACACATGTCACAGTCCAGATTATGTAGTCCATTGTGGTGAATACAGAGACACATGTCACAGTCCAGATTCTGTAGTCCATTGTGGTGAATACACAGACACATGTCACAGTCCAGATTCTGTAGTCCATTGTGGTGAATACACATACACATGTCACAGTCCATATTATGTAGTCCATTGTGGTGAATACACAGACACATGTCACAGTCCAGATTATGTTGTCCATTGTGGTGAATACAGAGACACATGTCACAGTCCAGATTCTGTTGTCCATTGTGGTGAATACACAGACACATGTCACAGTCCAGATTATGTAGTCCATTGTGGTGAATAAACAGACACATGTCACAGTCCAGATTATGTTGTCCATTGTGGTGAATACAGAAACACATGTCACAGTCCAGATTATGTAGCCCATTGTGGTGAATACACAGACACATGTCACAGTCCAGGTTATGTAGTCCATTGTGGTGAATACACAGGCACATGTCACAGTCCATATTATGTAGTCCATTGTGGTGAATACAGAGACACATGTCACAATCTAGATTCTGTAGTCCATTGTGGTGAATACACAAACACATGTCACAGTCCAGATTATGTAGTCCATTGTGGTGAATACAGAGACACATGTCACAGTCTAGATTCTGTAGTCATTTGTGGTGAATACACAGACACATTTCACAGTCCAGATTATGTAGTACATTGTGGTGAATACAGAGACACATGTCACAGTCCAGATTATGTTGTCCATTGTGGTGAATACACAGACACATGTCACAGTCCAGATTCTGTAGTCCATTGTGGTGAATACACAGACACATGTCACAGTCCAGATTATGTAGTCCATTGTTGTGAATACACAGACACATGTCACAGTCCAGATTCTGTAGTCCATTGTGGTGAATACACAGACACATGTCACAGTCCAGATTATGTAGTCCATTGTGGTGAATACAGAGACATATGTCACAGTCCAGATTATGTAGTCCATTGTGGTGAATACACAGACACATTTCACAGTCCAAATTCTGTAGTCCATTGTGGTGAATACACAGACACATGTCACAGTCCAGATTCTGTAGTCCATTGTTGTGAATACACAGACACATGTCACAGCCCAGATTATGTAGTACATTGTGGTGAATACAGAGACACATGTCACAGTCCAGATTCTGTAGTCCATTGTGGTGAATACACAGACACATGTCACAGTCCAGATTCTGTAGTCCATTGTGGTGAATACACAGACACATGTCACTGTCCAGATTCTGTAGTCCATTGTGTGAATACACAGACACATGTCACAGTCCAGATTCTGTAGTCCATTGTGGTGAATACACAGACACATGTCACAGTCCAGATTCTGTAGTCCATTGTGGTGAATACACAGACACATGTCACTGTCCAGATTCTGTAGTCCATTGTGTGAATACACAGACACATGTCACAGTCCAGATTCTGTAGTCCATTGTGGTGAATACAGAGACACATGTCACAGTCCAGATTCTGTAGTCCATTGTGGTGAGTACACAGACACATGTCACAGTCCAGATTATGTTGTCCATTGTGGTGAATACAGAGACACATGTCACTGTCCAGATTCTGTTGTCAATTGTGGTGAATACACAGACACATGTCACAGTCCAGATTATGTAGTCCATTGTGGTGAATACAGAGACACATGTCACAGTCCAGATTATGTAGTCCATTGTGGTGAATACAGAGACACATGTCACAGTCCAGATTCTGTAGTCCATTGTGGTGAATACACAGACACATGTCACAGTCCATATTCTGTAGTCCTTTGTGAATAATACACATACACATGTCACAGGCCATATTCTGTAGTCCTTTGTGGATAATACACAATCACATGTCACAGTCCAGATTATGTTGTCCTTTGTGGATAATACACAATCACATGTCACAGTCCAGATTCTGTTGTCCTTTGTGGATAATACACATGTCACAGTCCAGATTCTGTAGTCCTTTGTGGATAATACAAAGACACATGTAACAGTCCAGATTATGTAGTCCATTGTGGTGAATACAGAAACACATGTCACAGTCCAGATTATGTAGCCCATTGTGGTGAATACACAGACACATGTCACAGTCCAGGTTATGTAGTCCATTGTGGTGAATACACAGGCACATGTCACAGTCCATATTATGTAGTCCATTGTGGTGAATACAGAGACACATGTCACAATCTAGATTCTGTAGTCCATTGTGGTGAATACACAAACACATGTCACAGTCCAGATTATGTAGTCCATTGTGGTGAATACAGAGACACATGTCACAGTCTAGATTCTGTAGTCATTTGTGGTGAATACACAGACACATTTCACAGTCCAGATTATGTAGTACATTGTGGTGAATACAGAGACACATGTCACAGTCCAGATTATGTTGTCCATTGTGGTGAATACACAGACAAATGTCACAGTCCAGATTCTGTAGTCCATTGTGGTGAATACACAGACACATGTCACAGTCCAGATTATGTAGTCCATTGTTGTGAATACACAGACACATGTCACAGTCCAGATTCTGTAGTCCATTGTGGTGAATACACAGACACATGTCACAGTCCAGATTATGTAGTCCATTGTGGTGAATACAGAGACATATGTCACAGTCCAGATTATGTAGTCCATTGTGGTGAATACACAGACACATTTCACAGTCCAAATTCTGTAGTCCATTGTGGTGAATACACAGACACATGTCACAGTCCAGATTCTGTAGTCCATTGTTGTGAATACACAGACACATGTCACAGCCCAGATTATGTAGTACATTGTGGTGAATACAGAGACACATGTCACAGTCCAGATTCTGTAGTCCATTGTGGTGAATACACAGACACATGTCACAGTCCAGATTCTGTAGTCCATTGTGGTGAATACACAGACACATGTCACTGTCCAGATTCTGTAGTCCATTGTGTGAATACACAGACACATGTCACAGTCCAGATTCTGTAGTCCATTGTGGTGAATACACAGACACATGTCACAGTCCAGATTCTGTAGTCCATTGTGGTGAATACACAGACACATATCACAGTCCAGATTCTGTAGTCCATTGTGGTGAATACACAGACGCATGTCACAGTCCAGATTCTGTAGTCTATTGTGGTGAATACACAGACACATGTCACAGTCCAGATTATGTAGTCCATTGTGGTGAATACACAGACACATGTCACAGTCCAGATTCTGTAGTCCATTGTGGTGAATACACAGACACATGTCACAGTCCAGATTCTGTAGTCCATTGTGGTGAATACACAGACGCATGTCACAGTCCAGATTCTATAGTCCATTGTGGTGAATACACAGACACATGTCACAGTCCAGATTCTGTAGTCCATTGTGGTGAATACACAGACACATGTCACAGTCCAGATTATGTAGTCCACTGTGGTGAATACACAGACACATGTCACAGTCCAGATTCTGTAGTCCATTGTGGTGAATACACAGACACATGTCACAGTCCAGATTATGTAGTCCATTGTGGTGAATACACAGACGCATGTCACAGTCCAGATTCTGTAGTCCATTGTGGTGAATACACAGACACATGTCACAGTCCAGATTCTGTAGTCCATTGTGGTAAATACACAGACACATGTCACAGTCCAGATTCTGTAGTCCTTTGTGGTGAATACACAGACGCATGCCACAGTTAAGTGGTTATTTGTCTGTAGTTGTACATATTTGTTATGACAGTAACATTATAATTGTGCATTTATTTATACACAGACACATGTCACAGTCCAGATTCTGTAGTCCGTTGTGGTGAATACACAGACACATGTCACAGTCCAGATTATGTAGTCCATTGTGGTGAATACAGAGACATATGTCACAGTCCAGATTATGTAGTCCATTGTGGTGAATACACAGACACATTTCACAGTCCAAATTCTGTAGTCCATTGTGGTGAATACGCAGACACATGTCACAGTCCAGATTCTGTAGTCCATTGTTGTGAATACACAGACACATGTCACAGCCCAGATTATGTAGTACATTGTGGTGAATACAGAGACACATGTCACAGTCCAGATTCTGTAGTCCATTGTGGTGAATACACAGACACATGTCACAGTCCAGATTCTGTAGTCCATTGTGGTGAATACACAGACACATGTCACTGTCCAGATTCTGTAGTCCATTGTGTGAATACACAGACACATGTCACAGTCCAGATTCTGTAGTCCATTGTGGTGAATACACAGACACATGTCACTGTCCAGATTCTGTAGTCCATTGTGGTGAATACACAGACACATGTCACAGTCCAGATTCTGTAGTCCATTGTGGTGAATACACAGACGCATGTCACAGTCCAGATTCTGTAGTCTATTGTGGTGAATACACAGACACATGTCACAGTCCAGATTATGTAGTCCATTGTGGTGAATACACAGACACATGTCACAGTCCAGATTCTGTAGTCCATTGTGGTGAATACACAGACACATGTCACAGTCCAGATTCTGTAGTCCATTGTGGTGAATACACAGACGCATGTCACAGTCCAGATTCTGTAGTCCATTGTGGTGAATACACAGACACATGTCACAGTCCAGATTCTGTAGTCCATTGTGGTGAATACACAGACACATGTCACAGTCCAGATTATGTAGTCCACTGTGGTGAATACACAGACACATGTCACAGTCCAGATTCTGTAGTCCATTGTGGTGAATACACAGACACATGTCACAGTCCAGATTATGTAGTCCATTGTGGTGAATACACAGACGCATGTCACAGTCCAGATTCTGTAGTCCATTGTGGTGAATACACAGACACATGTCACAGTCCAGATTCTGTAGTCCATTGTGGTAAATACACAGACACATGTCACAGTCCAGATTCTGTAGTCCTTTGTGGTGAATACACAGACGCATGCCACAGTTAAGTGGTTATTTGTCTGTAGTTGTACATATTTGTTATGACAGTAACATTATAATTGTGCATTTATTTTAACTTGCCCCTTTATATGAATTAGTATATATTAATGAAAAAAACATGATAACAAGTGTTTTTTTCTCTCAATGTTTTTTGTAAGATGAATTTCTATATGATTATACAGGTCAATATACTATGAGTCTATAACCCAAATCAATATGCTATATATTTTTATATTATTTAGTTGAATTCATTATAAATATATTATTGCCTATAATATACAGTGGATGTGATCATTAAAGTTACATGTGAAGGAAACACAGGGTTAACTAAAGAAACAAGGGAGCCGTTATACCATTATAGTTTAATTCATTATAACTAAATTATTGCCTAAAATTAACGGTGGATGTGATCATTAAAGTTGAACTCTTTATAAATAAATGATTGCCTATAATATATAGTGGATGTGATTATTAAAGTTAAATATGAAGAGAGGATTAACTAAAGAAACAAGGGGGCATTATATCATTATAGTATGTGTTTTACCAGGCATGTTAGACACCGGCCCACATTGGTGTCAACTAAGTCCGGCTGAAAACCAATGTTGGATCAATGGTAGCATTTGATTGGCTAACTCGTAGTCGTCATGTCAGAGCCATGCCAATATTTATGTTAAATCAACAAACGCTGTTGGAGGCGAATGTTGCACTAATGTTGACATGATGTCAAGTTCCCATTGGCTGACAGGCTGACATGAGGTCAATGGAGGCGTGACATTGACTGTCATACAGATGACATAGGCCAAAACATTGAAATTATATACAAACTTAACATATGCATACAATCGTATATGTTTATGAATACAACACAACAAGAAAACTTATTGTGCCAAAATCATCGGGAATCTGTGGTCAGCTTTAAGCAGTCTCAAACCGGTACTACATTTTAAAGTAGTCAACACACGTATGGATACACTTAAGAGCTAAGGTATTTAAGCACAGCCTGCCTCCATCCCTGTATATTTGTCACATAGATGTAGTTGTTACTGTTCATGTTATGCCGATATTTATGACATATCTCACAACTATTATCACTGATTAGTTTCCCAGGAACACAAAGAATCTGGAGTTGTATTACCTATTCTTCTTTTCAGATGAATTAGAGGAGCTGGAGGAGCTGGAGGAACGTCTGAGAAAGATTCAACAAGGCACAGTGGAAGATTATCTCAGTAAGAAAAAGGAAGAAGATGACAACGACACTGTCAAGGACCTTAGTGAGATGTACGTTGATCTTCGCATCCATGACAGCAAAGATGCTTACAAGAGACTGGAGATTCGGACACATCATGATGTACTTGAGTTGCAGAAAGATTACAACAGTTGTCGTCCAATTGACATAAAGGACTTGTTCCTGCCTGAGAGAGAACAGGCCTTTGCCCCAAGAAGGGTACTTGTCGATGGGAAGGCCGGTATTGGCAAGACCATGTTGACCATGCACATACTTGATATGTGGGTGAATCGTCAGTTACCATTTAGATACGTATTCTACTTTGCACTACGGAACCTGTCCCAATTCAAGGGCCATTCAATGACAAAGTTGTTCAAAAAGCATCATGAAGGTGAAAACACAGCTGAATTTGCCAAGCCTATTACTGAACATCCTGAAGATTGTCTTGTGGTCTTTGATGGCGCAGATGAAGTGCGCGGTAAAATGCCTGCGCTTGTGGCATCTATTCTACAGGGGGAAACACTCAAGAAGGCATCAGTACTTGTGACGACCAGGCCAGGCGGCATCAAAGATTACAAGTTCGACAAGACGGCAGAAATTTATGGTCTTACGCAAGAGAAGATCGATGAGTATACCTCAAAATTCTGCGGAGGTGACAAGCACTTAAAGACACGCATAGACGACTACATCAAGACAAACAGTAACATAGCCGCTTTATGCTATGTTCCTTTCCAATGTGGTCTTGTCTGTCACATTGTCAAGGCTAAAGAGCACAGCAAGGACAGCAAGGAAGAGTTGCCAGCAACAATCACTCAGTTGTACATCCTGGCTGTTACACATATGGGAGCTAAGCTCTACAATCCCAACAAAGCATATGGAACTGTAGATGAAGACGATGTTTTTGGTAAGCTGAAGAAACCCCTTCTCAATCACGCCAAACTCGCAAGAGTCGGAATGGGAGCGTCTCCTGTGAAGGTAACGTTTTCTACGAAAGAAATCAAGAAGCTGCACTTGGAGGAAGCTGTGACAGAATGTGGTCTGTTGACGCTCTCAAAGGAGAAAAACAAAGTCCAAGGAACTCACCGCTGCACATATGCGTTTACTCATCTCACAGTGCAAGAGTTCCTGTCTGCTCTTGCACTGGTCAATAATCGCAACGATGTAGAGTCACTGATGAAGAAATCACGAAATGATGGACAACTTGACCTAATGTGGATGTTCTTGTGCGGACTTATTGGTGACCACAAGAACAAGACATTTCTGGACTCACTGGACTGTCAAACACAGATGACCGCAGAACGCTTACTTCAGCTTGTCATTCAACGAGAGTGTGATGAAACGGGAAGGGGCCACAAACAGAGCGTGCTTCTAGTCTTGCTGATAGTGTTCGAGGCTCAGCAACCAGAACTCTGGTCCACAATGAAACACTACGTGGTGGAAGATGGCGGGAAACTTGATCTACATGGGCAGCACATCAACCCTGTCGAGTTGAACGCCATGACCTTCGTGTTCCAGAAGAGTGATATCACCTCTCTACAGTAAGTACCCACAGTTTGATCACAATAAACACTGCTGGGCATGTGTGGTTACTCTATTCAAGGTTGACTTATATCGCTTGCTCCGTTGCTTCCTAATTACATGTGACTCTAAAATACAATTGTTATGTTATACAACTTGTTTAATTTTTTTTGTGCATTTCTATTTTTAAACATATTCACGCTGCTGTGTTAAGTGAACAGGCTAATTAATTAAATTTGTCTGTTCTGGTCTTAATTAGGCTATTCACTTAACAAAGCTAACTAACACAACCTTATCTGTTCTCGTTTAATTAGGCTGTTCACTTAACAAAGCTAACTGACACGACCTTGGCTGTTCTCGTCTTAATTAGGCTGTTCACTTAACAAAGATAACTAACACAACCTTGTCTGTCCTTGTCTGAATTAGGCTGTTCGCTTAATAAAGCTAACTAACACAACCTTATCTGTTCTCGTCTTAATTAGCCTGTTTAGTTAATATAGCTAACTGATACAACCTTGTCTAATCTCGTCTTAATTAGGCTGTTCACTTAACAAAGCTAACTAACACAACCTTGTCTATTCTCGTCTTAATTAGGCTGTTCACTTAACAAAGCTAACTAACACAACCTTGTCTGTCCTTGTCTTAATTAGGATGTTCGCTTAACAAAGCTAACTAACACAACCTTATCTGTTCTCGTCTTAATTAGCCTGTTTACTTAACATAGCTAACTGATACAACCTTGTCTAATCTTGTCTTAATTAGGCTGTTCACTTAACAAAGCTAACAAACACAACCTTGTCTGTTTTCGTCTTGATAAGGCTATTCACTTAACAAAGCTAACAAACAGAACCTTGTCTGTTCTCTTTTTAATTAGGCTGTTCACTTAACAAAGATAACTGACACAACCTTGTCTGTCCTCGTCTTAATTAGGCTGTTCACTTAAAGCTAGCAAACACAACCTTGTCTGTTCTCGTCTTAATTAGGCTGTTCACATAAAAAAGCTTACAAACACAACCTTGTCTGTTCTCGTCTTGATAAGGCTATTCACTTAACAAAGCTAACAAACACAACCTTGTCTGTCCTCATCTTAATTAGGCTATTTGCTTAACAAAGATAACTGACACAACCTTGTCTAATATCGTCTTAATTAGGCTATTCACTTAACAAAGCTAACAAACATGACATTGTCTGTTCTCGTCTTGATAAGGCTATTCACTTAATAAAGCTAACAAACACAAACTTGTCTGTTCTCGTCTTAATTAGGCTGTTCACTTAACAAAGATAACTGACGCAACCTTGTCTGTTCTAATTTTCATTTGCATTAAAATGTGTTGACATGCATTTGTTAACAAGCCTGGGTGGAGCCATATTCCCAGACATGGCGAAAACCACTGTGGTATTATCATAACTTTGACTGTCCCCATATATTTAATCATTATTGGACACTAGATGTGTCCACACATTGAGTATCTTAGACTATGAACAACATTAACATAACTATTATGTTGAAAATTACTACACAGAAAAAACATGATTTTAACTTAAGGTCACATTAGAACAAATATATAACAAATAATTATCATCATCACCATGCACGGGTTGCAAACTCAATCATGCCCTTGATGTTACACTTTGCAACAACTAATAATGATGTACTGACAGATTAGAGTAGGACAATTACAAGTCAAGTTAATATTAGTCAACAAATGTATATATGCACATTTAAATCAAAATAGTTGTGTTCCTACATTATTCAACCACAAGTACACAACTTATTAGGTTGTATTTAGGGCTTAATTTGCACCTAGCATGTTAATAAACTCGAATCATTTGTAACTACAGTCAAGAATATGATGGTTATCTCTGTTTAACTTGGTGCTGGCGTGTTAACCAGTGCGACCGATAAGCGCATGCGTTTAGACTATCCAAACTACGTATTAATTATTAGTAGTAGCCATATACGCAAGTAACGTAAACAAATGGAGTATTATATCAGAACATGACCAATTTAGTAAACAAAAGCCAAAATATGTTACATAAGTTACCCACACAGTGTTGCTGTGTGTTCAACAAGATGTACAAAGTAAACCACTGGCGTGATATTCTTAATTGTTGTTGCAAAACCATAACTTGTGTGTCCCTCTAACAAGTTACTGTTTGTTTAATTTGTCAGGTGCTTAAATGTACCTGACAAATGAAACAAAACCATAACTTGTGTGTCCCTCTAACAAGTTACTGTTTGTTTCATTTGTCAGGTGCTTAAATGCACCTGACAAATGAAACAAACAAATAAAATAAATACAAATAAAGAATAGCAATATAATGCACAGTTAGATAAAATATATGTATGGGTGACCGGGGCACCAGGGACACTGGATTTTTTGGTCACTTGTATCTTTAATTACAGGACATGACATCACCTTGTGTATTATCTAAATGTGGACACTGGGTTGTTTGATTATTTAATTATAGGACCTGGTATCACTTTGTGTATTAACTATATATGGACACTGGATTGGTTGATCACTTGTATCTTTAATTACAGGACACGACATCACCTTGTGTATTATCTAGATATGGACACTGGGTTGTTTGATCACTTGTACATTTAATTATAGGTCCTGGTATCACTTTGTGTATTAACTATATATGGACACTGGATTGTTTGATCACGTGTACCTTTAATTACAGGACCTGGCATCACCTTGTGTATTATCTAGATATTGACACTGGATTGTTTGATCACTTGTACCTTTAATTACAGGACCTGGCGTTACATTGTGTATTATCTAGATATGGACACTGGATAGTTTGGTCACTTGTACCTTTAATTACAGGACCTGGCATCACCTTGTGTATTATCTAGATATGGACACTGGATTGTTTGATCACTTGTACCTTTAATTACAGGACCTGGCGTTACATTGTGTATTATCTAGATATGGACACTGGATTGTTTGGTCACTTGTACCTTTAATTACAGGACCTGGCATCACCTTGTGTATTATCTAGATATGGACACTGGATTGTTTGGTCACTTGTACCTTTAATTACAGGACATGGCATCACATTGTGTATTATCTAGATATGGACACTGGATTGTTTGATCACTTGTACCTTTAATTACAGGACATGGCATCACCTTGTGTATTATCTAGATATGGACACTGGATTGTTTGATCACTTGTACCTTTAATTACAGGACCTGGCGTTACATTGTGTATTATCTAGATATGGACACTGGATAGTTTGGTCACTTGTACCTTTAATTACAGGACCTGGCATCACCTTGTGTATTATCTAGATATGGACACTGGATTGTTTGATCACTTGTACCTTTAATTACAGGACCTGGCGTTACATTGTGTATTATCTAGATATGGACACTGGATTTTTTGGTCACTTGTACCTTTAATTACAGGACCTGGCATCACCTTGTGTATTATCTAGATATGGACACTGGATAGTTTGATCACTTGTACCTTTAATTACAGGACATGGCATCACCTTGTGTATTATCTAGATATGGACACTGGATTGTTTGATCACTTGTACCTTTAATTACAGGACCTGGCATCACCTTGAGTATTATCTAGATATGGACACTGTATTGTTTGGTCACTTGTACCTTTAATTACAGGACCTGGCATCACATTGTGTATTATCTAGATATGGACACTGGATTGTTTGGTCACTTGTACCTTTAGTTACAGGACATGGCATCACCTTGTGTATTATCTAGATATGGACACTGGATTGTTTGGTCACTTGTACCTTTAATTACAGGACATGGCATCACATTGTGTATTATCTAGATATGGACACTGGATTGTTTGGTCACTTGTACCTTTAGTTACAGGACATGGCATCACCTTGTGTATTATCTAGATATGGACACTGGATTGTTTGATCACTTGTACCTTTAGTTACAGGACATGGCATCACCTTGAGTATTATCTAGATATGGACACTGTATTGTTTGGTCACTTGTACCTTTAATTACAGGACCTGGCATCACATTGTGTATTATCTAGATATGGACACTGGATTGTTTGGTCACTTGTACCTTTAGTTACAGGACATGGCATCACCTTGTGTATTATCTAGATATGGACACTGGATTGTTTGGTCACTTGTACCTTTAGTTACAGGACATGGCATCACCTTGTGTATTATCTAGATATGGACACTGGATTGTTTGATCACTTGTACCTTTAGTTACAGGACATGGCATCACCTTGAGTATTATCTAGATATGGACACTGTATTGTTTGATCACTTGTACCTTTAATTACAGGACCTGGCGTTACATTGTGTATTATCTAGATATGGACACTGGATTGTTTGGTCACTTGTACCTTTAATTACAGGACATGGCATCACCTTGTGTATTATCTAGATATGGACACTGGATTGTTCAGTCACTTGTACCTTTAATCATGACATCTAATGAGAACGTTACAACACAGAGAGGGTTGTCGAGGCTAGATAGCTGATCTCAGCTGAGATGACACCTTATGGATACAAATAAAAACACATGAGTGTTTTTATTTCTATCCATAAGACTCATTATAATAATACACAATCATTTTGTTTTTCAAAAGAAAGTGATTGATTTGTAAGACACCAATGCGCCAGATCGGTGGTCAAGCTGACATATTTGCCAAGTACATAACACAGTAGTTGTTCAATTTTATATTGTTAGAATAACCGGAAACGCTCTGCATCAGCAAGATGGCTTTATTTACAATCGTTTGTTCTGCTTTACACTGAGATACATTTAGACTGGAATAATTCAGAGTGTGAGCATAATTAAGAATACGTCTCATTACTTGTCTATTTATCTATCATCTGACTGCAACATGTGAGTAGAATGAAGTGTGTATTTACAATTACTCAGTTTTACAAAAAAGGATACAACAGTATGGACACTTGCATTACTACAGATAATATTAAAATCCACTAACATGTGTT
>BSQZ01000216.1:57500-90100 GCA_033239005.1 Lamellibrachia satsuma | reverse complement strand
CTACTATTTCTGGCATTTAGCAGAGCAGTCCAGGATTGGACCTTTCGACAGCATAGGCGAATGAGGCTCGAATGAGACTCTTGAAATAAAACTATTCTACCACATTGCACGGATGTAGACGAGGTCTGCAGAACATCATGAAGAACTTGTATACATATCCCATTTGTTTATTTACTAATAAAAGAATATTCTATACAATAACTTGTGTTCATTTGCATTATGTGATAATGTTAACTCCTTGATCACGACATCAGTTACTTATTGAATTGCTTAAAGTCGTGTTCTCTCAACACCCCCAGATTCCTATAAAACAATTGATTTTAAAATCACATGACTCAAGAACACGGTTCCCATTGCTGTCAGAACTACGTAAAAATGTATGTACAGTTTAATGCAATACGCCGATGAATATGCAAAATTAGCTTAACACTATTTCCTTAATAAATAACCCAACACTAAACGCTGCAGGCAGAAAAATTATACCTTCATTTCATAGTAAATCAGGTAAATACACTTATATTCTCCTGTTAGGGAAATTAGCAACATGCTTATCAAAGATTACCAAATGTATTTCTCATAATCATTCAAAGAGTACATTTGCTTGATCCAGGACCCACTCATTATGACTTCTATTGTGAATGATTGTGCAAAAATGGTAGAACGTTTATAAACAACAAATTGCTCAATATCTTGCGATTAGTACATGTGTTTGATTACAACAATTAATTGGCTAAACATATTAGTAAGTTCTATTAAACATATTAGTTAGTTAGTATTAGAGTATTGTTTAATAAATGAATGCACACAATCGCCTAACAATATATTCATTCAAAGACATCGAAGAAACAAATTCCAGATAATAAGAAAACTATATGACCATTTCACGTTTACCTTGTGTCGCCGTCTGAGAAAAAAATACATAAATACAAATTGAAAAATTATAGGAACGATTATTTATTCATTATATGCGTGTAAGGCCCAATATAAAACAGTAACTTTGCTTGGTCTAGGACCCACTCATCTGGAATGATATTGTGAATGATTTCGCTGAAATGGTAGAACGTATATCACCGACAAATTCGTCAACATCATGCGATTAATGCATGTGTTTGATGACAATAATTTATTGGCTGTTACATTAATTAGTTTAATTAAATTGTTTTTAATTAATGCATGCATACACACCTAACAATATATTTTCATTCAAAGGTATTAAAGAAACAAATTCCATATAATGAGGAAACTATGTCGCCCTCTGGCGTTTACAGTGTGTCGCTGTTTGAGAAAAATATGCATGAATGCCAAATGACAAAGTATAAGATTGATTAGTTATTCATTATATGCATTTACTTCACAAACGTCTATAGCAATATATCCTTCATCATATTCACAACATTATAATGACGAATTGTAATTGAATAAAATGCGTTCTATATAAATATAGAAGTAAATCATACCATAGCATGTCAATAATACACAACCCCACATTTTCAGCTGCTTGCGACATGTCGGGTTCATATATAGATCCAAAATTTACATCTACTGCCAGTTGGGCGCGTCGAAACAAACACAGACACAGGTCTACAGCGGCTTGGCAAGCTGCTCTCTCGCCAGGATGTGGTGGTTCCTGATACGAGGGGGGATTAGGGTTCCGATCTGTTGTCTCCCTTGGAGAAAGATACAACTCCCTTGGAGATGCGTACATATGCAATTGGAAGAGACTGGTGAGGATTGAGGCATGCCAAAGCCAGGAGTTGCTCCACCATTTAATTCTCAGAGGCCGCCGGGAACGGCATATATGGTAGTATGGGATAGGCGTCAACCGCCGACGAAGCCAATCTCTTGTTCGAAATACTGGTTTTATAAATTTTATATCTTTATTATCGACGATTTCATAGCTTTATATGATGTTATGTATAGTTCCCTTTGTTCCCTTTGTTCGCCATAATTCCTGCCGACTGTTATGGCGTTGTGCATAAGAAAGTTTGTAATATTATGTGTTTTATTTAAGATACTTGGCCTAACAAACATTCTATACGTCTGATTGTATTGAAAATTGTCAACTCCAGAAATCAGTACGTATATTCGTGTATAATATCTATTAATCCAATTGATATTATGTACTCTTTTTCAAATCCAACTACGCAGTATTGCAGTTTCACATCAACGCAACTGTAATTGTTATTGACATATGTAATGCGATTCGCATATAATGGATTGTGTGCTGTCTACATGCTATGCTACGCTCAATTAAAGTAGATACTTTAAAGGGGATGATGAAAATGTCACCAACACACCGTTGGGTTGCTCCGGTATTCGTAATGATGTTGGGTGCGGTGTTTCTGGCAGCCATCACATGTTGGGGTATGTTACTAAGTCATGCATCCAGTGAATGAAGTTGGGGGGTATTTGCAGAACTAGAAGCTTTTCAGTCATAATAATAAGAGATGATATTTATTCACAACATGGAGATGGAATGGCCAGTATTTATTCACAACATATCGAGTCTACAGCATTTACACATGAGATATGGTAAACACAACATTTACTCATTAGATGTGGAGTCCACACTTATTGAAAAGGTATGGAGTCCATAGCATTGATTTCCAAGAGATGGAATCCACAGCATTTTTTACGACTGATGCAGTCCAAAGTATTGACTATCAAGAGATGGTGTCCACACTTACTAAAAAAGATATGGAGTCCATAGCATTGACTTCCAAGATTTGGAGTCCACAACATTTTCCGTTGAGAGACAAGACAGAGTCCACAAAATATACTTTTGAGAGACCAAGTACACAATATTTACTAATAAAAGACCTAGTATATGATATTCACTCATTAGAGGTGGATTTCACATCAATTACTCATGAGAGATGGAGTACAAAGAATGTACTAATGAGAAATGGGGTCCATTTATAGTATTTACTCACGAATGATGGAGTCCACTGCAACTAATAAAAATTGGGGTTCTCAGCATTTATTCTGGAGAGATTAAATCTACTGCGTTTACTCAATACAGGTGGTGTCCACAGCATTTACTCAAAAGAGATGGAATGGCCAGTATTTACTCACAACATATGGAATCTACGGCATTTACACATCAGAGATGGTACACACAGCATTTACTCATGAGAGATGGAGTTCACACTTAATGACAAGATATGAAGTCCATAGCATTGATTTCCAAGAGATGGAGTCCACAGCATTTTGTAACAACTGATGCAGTCCAAAGCATTGACTCTCAATATATGGAGTATTTACTCAAGAGAGACGGAGTAGGTAGTATTTTGTCTCGAGATTTGGAGTTGACAATATTTTAACATGGATTCCACACAATTTACTCATGATAGATGGAGTACACAACATTTACTCATTAGAGATAGTGTTGATAGCATTTACTCACGAGAGATGGAGTCCACACTTACTGACAAGATATGAAGTCCATAGCATTGATTTCCAAGAGATGGAGTCCACAGCTTTTTGTAACGACTGATGCAGTCCAAAGCATTGACTCTCAAGATATGGAGTATTTACTCAAGAGAGACGGAGTAGGTAGTATTTTGTCTCGAGATTTGGAGTTGATAATATTTTAACATGGATTCCACAAAATATACTTTTGAGAGGCCTAGTACACAACATTTACTAATAAAAGATATAGTATATGATATTTACTCATTAGTGATGGATTTCACATCAATTACTCATGAGAGATGGAGTACAAAGAATGTACTAATGGGAAATGGGGTCCATTGCATTTGCTCATCAGAAATGGAGACCACACCAGTTACACTTTAGAGTGTGTGTATACAACATTTAATCTTGACAGATGGAGTACACAACATTTACTCACGAAAGATGGAGATTACAATATTTACTCATAAGAGTTGGCGTCCACAACCTTTACTCTTGAGAGATGGGTTTCACAACATTTACTCATGAGATATGGTGTCCACAGCATATACTAATTAAAGATGCACTAACAGAATTTACGAATGCAGATGGAGTTTACAATATTTACTCATTTGAGATGGGGTAAACATCATTTATTTTTGAGAGATTAAAAATACAGCATATACTCATGAGATATGGATTCCACATAATGTACTTTTGACTAACACAATATTTAAGCAATTACTCATGAGAGATGGAGTACACAGAATTTACTGATGAGAGTTGGAATCCACTGCATTTCCTCATCAGTAATGTAGTCCATACCATCACACATTAGAGATTGTGTACACAACATTTAATCTTGAGAGATGGAGTACACAGCATTTACTTATGGAGATGGAGATTACAGTATTTACTCCTATGAGATGGAAAACACAGCACATACTCATGACAGATGGATTCTACTGAATTTACTTTTGAGAGATTAGGCACACAGCATTTACTCATGGGAGATGGAGGACACGGTATTTACTCGTGAGAGACGGAGTAGGTAATATTTTGTCGCGAGATTTGGAGTTGACAATATTTTCACAAGGATTCCACAGAATTTAGTGATGATAGATGTAGTACAAAAATTTACTCAAGATGCATGGGTACAAGTTTTCTCTCATGAGAGATGGGGTAAACAGCATTTATTCATGAGAGACGGAAAAGTAGAAGGCATTTACTTATGATACATGGAGTCCTCGGAATTTACTCATGAGAGACGGAGTATTTAGTATTTTGTCTCGAGATTTGGAGTTGACAATATTTTAACATGGATTCCACATAATTTACTTATGATAGATGGAGTACACAACATTTACTCAAAATACATGGAGTTCACGGTGTTTTCGTATGAGAGATGAAGGCCACAGCATTTATTCATGACAAGTGGCCTTCACAGCATTTACTTAAAAGAGGTGAAACCAACATCATACGGAGTACACATCATTAACTCATTAGAGAAGGAGCACTCGACATGTACTGATGAGAGAAAGAGTAAAAACAGCATTTACTCTTGAGAGATGGATTACACATTATCCAATGTCAAAAAATGGAGTCCAAAGCAGTTACTCTAGATATATGGAGTCCACAACATTTAGTCTAGAACGATACAGTCAACAACATTTTCTCTTGAGATATAGAGTCCACAAGATATACTTATGAGAAACCGTGTGCAAAACATTTATTTATAAAATATCGAGTGTTTTATATTAACTCATTAGAGATGGTTTTCACATCAACTACTCATGACAGATGGAGTATAAAGAATTTACTGATGAGAATTGGAGTCCACTGCCTTTACTCATCAAAAATGGAGTCCACACCAGACACACATTAGAGATTGTGTACACAACGTTTAATCTTGAGAGATGAAGTACACAGTATTTACTTATGAGATATGGAGATTACAGTATTTACTCATAAGAGATGGCGTCCGCAGCATTTACTCTGGGGAAATGGGTTTCACAGCATTTTCTCATGAGATATGTTGTCCAGAGCATATACTAATGAGAGATGCACGAACAAAATTTACGAATGAAAGAGGCAGTTTACAAAATGTAATCATTTGAGATGGGGTACACAGCATTTAATTTTGAGAGATGGAAAACACAGCATATACTCATGAGAGATGGATTCCACATAATGTACTCTTGAGAGATTGGGCACACTGCATTTACTCATGGGAGATGGAGGACACGGTATTTACTCATGAGATATGGAGAAGAAGGCATTTATTTATGAACTATTGAGTCCACTGCATAGACTAATAAGGGACGGAGTAAGTAGTATTTTGTCACAAGATTTGGAGTTGACAATATTTTCACTTGGATTCCACAGAAATTACTAATGATAGATGGAGTACACAACATTTACTCAAGATACGTGGAGTGCACGGTGTTTTCTCATGAGAGATGAAGTCCACAGCGTTGACTCATGAGGGATGGGGTCTACAGCATTTACTTATGAGAGGAGGCCTCCACAGCATTTACTCAAAATAGGTGATACCCACAGCATACGGAGTACACAGCATTTACTCGTGAGAGATTGAGTGCACGACATGTACTTATGAGAGTAGGAGTGAGCAGTGTTTACTCTTGAGAGATGGAATACACAATATTCAATGTCAAGAGATGGAGTCCAAAGCATTTTCTCGTGAGATATGGAGTCCGCAGCATTTAGTCTAGAAATATGGATTTCACAATATATACTCATGATAGTTGGAGTAAACTGCATTTACTAATGACAGAGGGAGTTCAATATATGCACTTATAAGAGATGGAGTCAACACAATTTACTGCTGGGAAATTGAGAACACGGTATTTATTAATGAGAAATGGGGTAAACAGCATTTACTAATGAGAGATGGAGAACACGATATTTACTCATTATATATGGAGCACACGACATTTAATAATGAGAGATGGATTCCACAGCATTTACTCATGAGAGATGGTGTTTATAGTATTTACTCACGAGAGATGGAGCCCACTGCAATTACTGAAAAATGGGGTACTCAGCATTTACTCTGGAGAGATGCAATCCACTCTATTTACTCATGACAGGTGGTGTCCACAGCATTTAATAATAAGAGATGGAATGGCCAGTATTTACTCACAACAGATGGAGTCTACAGCATTTATACATGAGAGATGGTATACACAGCATTTACTCATGATATATGGAGTCCACGTTTACTGACAAGATATGGAGTCCATAAAATTGATTTCCAAGAGATGGAATCCACAACATTTTCTAACGACTGATGCAGTCCAAAGCATTGACTCTCAAGAGATGGTGTCCACACTTACTGAAACGATATGGAGTCCATAGCATTGACTTCCAAGAGATGGAGTCCACAGCATTTTCTCTTGAGATATGGAGTCAACAAAATATACTCATGAGTGACCGAGTGCACAACATTTACTAATTAAAGGTCGAGTATATGATATTTACTCATTAGAGATGGATTTCACATCAATTTCTCATGAGAGATGGATTATACAGAATTTACTGATGAGAATTGGAGTCCACTGCCATCACTCATCAGAAATGGAGTCCACACCAGACACACATTAGAGATTGTGTACACAACATTTAATCTTGAGAGAAGAAGTACACAGCATTTACTCATGAGGGATGGAGATTACAGTATTTACTCAGAACAGATGGCGTCCACAGTCTTTACTCTTGAGATATGGTTTCATAGCATTTACTCATAAAATATGGGGATGCACCAACATAATTTACTAATGAGAAATGGAGTATACAACATTTATTCAAAATACATGGAGTACACGGTTTTTTCTCATGATAAATGAAGTCCACAACATTATCTCATGAGGGATGGGGTCAACAGCATTTATTCATGAGAGGTGGCCTCCACAGCATTGAATCAAACGAGGTGAAACCCACAACATACGGAGTACACAGCATTTACTCACTAGAGAAGGAATACACAACATGTACTTATGAGAGAAGGAACAAACAGCGTTTACTCTTGAGAGATGGAGTACACAGTATTCAATAACAGGAGATGAAGTCCAAAGCAGTTACTCGTGAGATATTGAGTTCACAACATTTACTCACAAGAGATGGAATCCGCAGCATTTACTCTAGAAAGATGGAGTCAACACCATATGCTCATGACAGTTGGAGTAAACTGCATTTACCAATGAGAGATGGAATTCAAGATATGTACTCATAAGAGATGGAGTCCACACAATTTAGTCATGAGAAATGTAGAACACTGTATTTTATAATGAGACATGGAGTACACGGCATTTAATATTGAGAGATGGAGAACACGACATTTAATGTTGAGAGATGGAGAACACGGTATTCACTAATTATGTATGGAGCACACGACATTTAATTTTGAGAGATGGAGTCCACAGCATTTACTCATGAGATATGGTGTATATATTATTTACTCACGGGAGATGAAGGCCATTGCAATTACTTAAAATGGGGTACTCGGCATTTACTCTAGAGAGATGTAATCCACTGCATTTACTCATGACAGGTGGTGTCCACAGCGTTTACTCAAAAGAGATAGAATGGCCAGAGAGATGATTAAGCAGCTTTTACTCATGAGAGAAGGAGTACATGACATATACTCATAAGAGATGATATACAAAACGTTTACTCTTGAAAGATGCAGTTCACAGCATTTACTCATGAGAGATGGTGTCCACAGCATATACTCGTGAGAGATGTATTCATCAGAATTTACGAATGAGTGATGGCGTACAGAACATTTACCGATGAGAGATGGGGCCCACAACATTTACTCATTAGAGATGGTATACGCAGCACTTACACATGAGAGATGCTACTGTTGCGGTCCTTCCTTTCCCTGGAGCCCGGGTTGAAGGCTGGCAACAACATTTACTCATGAGAGAAGGCGTCCACAGCATTTACTCTTGAGAGACTTAGTACTTACTACATTATAGCTGAAGTTCACAACATGTCCACATAAGTGAATGAGTCCACAGCATTTTTGTTGGAATTCACAACATTTTCACGTGATAGATATTAACTATCACTTACACGTTGTAGCAATGTTAAAAACTAGTTGGTTTTTATTAATTTTAATCATAATTACCTCTCAAGAAACTTGCAGTTTGTTTTGGATATTTCGACTGCATCTCGCAGTCTTCTTCAGCAGACTGAAGTTACGGATGTGTCACATGACCAATGTCATGTGACACAAGCTGGAGTAGGACTGGTGGGAGCTCCTGGCCGACGTCTCGGTTCAGCGTAGGTGTGTTTCTGTGGATGTTATTCGCCTCCTTTATTTTTCTCCTGTGCCAGTTCTCCTCGTGGTCTAGAATATTGACGTCCTTCATAGAGCACTGATGACCTGTGTTCAGTTTGTGTTCACTTATAGCTGATAGGGGTTGGCGACAAGATAGATGTTCTTTGATTCTTGTGCCAAGTATTCTGGCTGTTTCTCCTATATAGTGTTGGTCACATTCTGGGCATTGTATGTCATATACTACCCCACACTTTGCTGCCTTTGCTGTTCTGTCTTTTGGGTGTACCAACAGTGACCTCAGGGTGTTGATAGGTTTGTGGTAAACCGGTATGTTATAGGATTTGAAAATCCTTGCTACTTGTTCTGATAGTTTACTAATGTAGGGCAGACCTATGGCATGTTGTCTTCTGCTGGTTTCTGTGGTAGTGTTCTCCTTCCTTCTCGTTGGTTGTGTGATGTTAAACATCCAAGTTTTGTAACCGTTTGCTTTCAGCCTGACTACTGAGCGTTTGTGTTCTAGGTGGTGAATAGATTCTCAAATATTGGTCCGTGTGGGTTGCTTTCCGATATATCTTGACCTTGGTTGATCCATCATCATTTAGGCATACACACGTGTCTAGAAAGGCTAACGTATTGTCCTGTTCTGGTTCTACCGTGAACTTAATGTTCTCATCCATTGAATTCAGATGGTGTGTGAAATGTTCTACTTCGCCCTCTTGTAATACTGTGAATGTGTCATCTACATACCTCAACCAGATGTCTGGAGGGTGAGGTGCTTCTCTGGTGGCTCTTTCCTCAAAATGTTCCATGTATAGGTTTGCCACTGTCTATAGTTGGTTTTGTATATGCGATTGAATGGCTGTACAAATGACATTACACGTTGTAGCAATGTTGAAAACTAGTTGGATTTTAAAGCAATGTTAAGATTCAACGTTGCAACGACGTAGCAAATTGGTCACCTTAATTATTGTTTGTGCTTTGATTTATTATTATCTTTGTCCTTCAAGAATTGCTTAGACACACCCTACTAGTCTATATTAGCGCAGACGTGTTAGTCAATGTCCACGGAGGTGGCCAAAACCCGGACAAAATACTTTGAATCGTACAGCATGACAACGATAAAATTGTCCAAGTAAACATCACGTGAAACCAGAATACACAGATCCCACTTTGCGTTGTCTTGTTCAGCAAACTGGAACACAGACGAAACTCTGCCTTTCATTGTCTTTCATTGTGTGGTTGTTAACAATGCATGTGTTTCATGGTACAACGATCTATTGAATGCATCAAAGTGAAACACGATATCCACACCGGACTGAGTAATATGTGTGAATGACTAACGTCTACATTTTTCCGGTAACCGCGAATGGTCTGCAACTATACAGGCGGTGTTAACCGATCTGAATATTGTGACGAGTTTTAACGCAGCAGAATAGACACTTTCCTGTGCAGATTGTTGGTTTGGCTAGAAATGCCCCATTTCTAAAACAAATATATGGAAATTTACACTGTTAACGAATGACTAAATACATAGAAATCTGCGACATAGTTATGCTATACTACGTCAGCACAGAAGTTCCTCGGAAAATGTCTTACGTGATATTCGTGATCGTTGTAAGTCGCATTACTAATAGTTAATAGCATACAATCCCAGCTGTTTTAAGTTCCTTTGTAATAATAATATCTACGCTAACATAGAGGTTCAGCTATAAGTTGTTTGTTCCCAAAGTACAATGCTTAACGTATGCGTAATGCATAGCTTAAGTTTAACTTGTCTCATACGTAGCTGTAATGTATTTTCAGCTGTAAATTGTTTGAAGCAGTGAATCTGCCGATAAACTTTAATGTGTCGTGGGTTGCAGGAAGTGGGAAGTTCATCCCAACAATTGGTGAGAGGGTGGGGGTCTAAACAATTAGTGGGATGTGGAATTGGTGGGAAGTGGACACTCAATATGGGTGGGACGTGGGAAGTTGGCCCCAGAAACAGGTGGGACTGCCACACATCCATCCAACGGGGTTGCCGATTCGTTCCTATGTGCATAGACTACAACAACAATACTGGTGTTGTCCCTATCCTGCTTATGTATTACTATTCTTAGACATAGTAATGCATCTGATGCATGTCTTCTTTCAATCATATCTTCTTTGAAATAATGTCTCAAAACTTATATGTAGCATATTCACCAGTGGAGGCCATTATATCCGTATTTACGTATAAATTACAATGTTGTTATTTACGAAGAGCAAAACGCGTATAGCAGAAACTGACTATTATATTTGAGAAGTCAAACCAAACCTTCGGGAACGCCATGGTAATACTGGCTATTCCAACTGATCTTGCGATCTATTTATGTCACATTTCAACAGAACACATATCTCGTACCGTAGCCTCCCACAACTTGTGTGCAACTTATTAAGGTTTTACCTGAGTACGTGCCATTTCTTACGAATTTATACGTTTCGAAAAAGGGTTTGTAATCTTGCAGGACAAGGCCCGCGTTTCACAAATGACATGCAGATAACATGCAAAACACACCCGAATAGCGACTCTCGAAAACATCTTTGTTGTGAGCAAAAGCTGCGCCAAAATATCTCGAAATCCAACGGTTTGAATGGGAAGTTCCTTTTAATCATGCGTGGCATAAGCAATATGCTATTAGTAAGTGACATATTATGGGACATGGGGCTGCACTTGACAGTATTTTGTTTACCAGATGCACTTAACCACATGTAGTTATCATGGGGGTCCGGAAAATGGGGAAATGAGGCAACTGCTATCTGGATTTGTTGGGAATAAAATGTTGGTCTTTTATAGCGAGTAGAGTCCAAAGCATTTTCTCGTGAGATATGGAGTCCGCAGCATTTAGTCTAGAAATATGGATTTCACAATATATACTCATGATAGTTGGAGTAAACTGCATTTACTAATGACAGAGGGAGTTCAATATATGCACTTATAAGAGATGGAGTCAACACAATTTACTGCTGGGAAATTGAGAACACGGTATTTATTAATGAGAAATGGGGTAAACAGCATTTACTAATGAGAGATGGAGAACACGATATTTACTCATTATATATGGAGCACACGACATTTAATAATGAGAGATGGATTCCACAGCATTTACTCATGAGAGATGGTGTTTATAGTATTTACTCACGAGAGATGGAGCCCACTGCAATTACTGAAAAATGGGGTACTCAGCATTTACTCTGGAGAGATGCAATCCACTCTATTTACTCATGACAGGTGGTGTCCACAGCATTTAATCATAAGAGATGGAATTTATATCATAAACTAACCCTAACCCTACACCTAAAGTAAAGAGTAATCTGGTATTCGATATGAACTGCGAATTGTTCATGGTAAAATTAATAGTGAACCACAAATGAACAACCATCCAACGCATTTTGCATATCCGAATAATGAGCTCATTTTACCAATAATCCCATCCATTCCACTATAAAACAATTTTAAATAAAATTGTAAATTGTAATGTACCGCATTGTTCAGTGGCGCCGTCTTTGGAGTGTTCCTGTTGATGCAATAAATCTGAAAAACATATCAAGTCCAAACATGCTGTTAAGTGCCTAGACATTATTTGAATTTCAACCCTTCTGCAATGGTTATCAATGTTATTAAGAGAACACTGACATCATGACAGCATAAAGACGTGCAAACACAATAACCATTATTACTACCGTACTCGTACTCGATTACAGAACGTTAATACACGAAGACTGAGTTTTTCGTTCTCAGTTCTAGCAAGTCCTCGCTTGATTCTCGATGCCGAGCCCTGAAATACATATCAAGTCCGTGCAGGCTGTTAAGGGGCTACACATAATTTGATGTTGAATACTACTGTAATTATGGTTATCTATGCTATTTAGAGAACACAAACATCATGACAACAAAAATACATTCTGTTAAGTGGCTAGACATCCTTTGATGTTCAATACAATTGTAATGATGGTGATCTATGCTATTGAGAGAACACACACATCATGACAACACAAAGACATGCTGCTACGTGGTTAGACATCCTCTGATGTTCAGTCCTGCCGTTTATCCGTGTTATGACGTTTCTGAAATGTGAAACTTCAGGATTGGCACGCGAATTGTGTGTCAGGTAGACAAAGGCGTACATGGCGCAAGTCTGATAGCAATGACTGACGACAAAGAAATGAAACACGCAAGACACGCGAGATACCGGAGACATGCAGCCAACACAAAGGCAGTCACATATCAACTATTATGCCTTATTATCATATCGGCCGAAACGATGTAATCTGTGTAACCCATCCTAGTACCAGGAGAATGGCAAAGGTGTCTTTACATAGGCTGCGACCCGACACGACACACATTTGTGTAGCAGACAGAGCCTGAATAAGGAACATTTTGAGACGTCCCGCAGAACATGAGCAGTATGCTGTTGGTGACATATTGTGGGACACGAGGCTGCAATTAACTCGATCGGTCATAATACATTGCAGTTTGAAAATGCCTTGCATGCACATATATTACATTTTATTTTTTTTGCAACCACTATTGCAAATGATTATGAACATAAACCTCAAAAGAGTAAGTAATTTTTTTATTTGATGTGACATGTGAATTGTTCATGTTAAAATCAATAGTGACTCAAGAATAAACAATAAACACGCAACGAACGAATTTTCGTTCAGACATGTATGTGGCCAAAACATATGCCCGAATAATAAGCTTATCTTACTAATAATCACTTCCGTACCACTATAACACACATTGTGTTTACATGAAGAATGGGATCTAGCAGGTAAATTAGTAATACTTTACATTTCGCTAGACCATGAAACAGCAAATAGAGCGAATACAATTTTAGGCCAGTAATGATTCGTTTTAAGCGCGCGTGCATGTTTGTGCGCACATGTTTGTGTGTGTACGTTATCCATATTTAAATGAATATATATATATATATCATTAAATACTATTACATCAAAGGGTAACACACGATTTTAAAATCCCTCCAAGTTATTAAAAATGTCGAACAACTGAAAGCCGGTTGTAATGTATAATTCATTAATGATAGACTTTGCAAGGTAACCTACGTGGAAGCAGCATATGAAAATACAGTACAAAAAAACATTATTGCCAGTTACTGTACGCGGTATCATAAGTGAATGATACCGCTGATATAAATAATAGTTGCAGATTTTATTTTTGCCAACGGTGACTTGCTGCGACAATAATGGAAGTTTGATGTTTATGCACCTCAGAAAAAAATCCCTCCAACTGCGTTCCTGAATTAAAAATCATGTACACAAAATTATTAGGAAGACCGTTCAAGCACACTTCAGTGTTGACTGGCACTGTCTGTTGGGTTTATTGATGCAAAACACGCTTTGCATAATAAAAATACGAGCACTTATTAGCAATGCTTAATTACATAACCTAAAAACATAGATACTAAATATGACTACGAATACGAATACTTCAAATATGTACTCGATTGCAGAACTCGAATACGCGAGGACTGTGTTCTTCTTTCTCAAGTCTGGCAAGTTCTCACTTGATTCTCGATGCCGAGCCCTGGAATACATATCAAGTCCGCGCAAGCTGTTGATTGGCTAAGCATCTTTTGATGTTAAATCCTACTGTAATTGTGGTTATCTATGCTATTAAAAGAAAACCGACAGCATGAAAAAACAAAGACGCGTGCAAATAGAATAACCGTTATTATTACCGTACTCCAGTATGAATTATTTTTATCATAGTCCTCAACCTCCGATGCGGTTGAGCTGTGGCCGTCTTTGTCATGGGAACATTAGCTAGATCAGTCTGACAAATGACCTACATCGACAAGTTGAAGAGCAAGGGGATGGGAATGTCATCAGTGAGTTTACATTTTGATAGACAACTTGTGCAAAAGAGATATGTTTTGTACGTGCGATTGAATGGCTGTACAAATTACATTAAACGTTGTAGCAATGTTGAAAACTAGTTGGATTTTAAAGTTGTATCTACGTCTGGTTTCCACGTTGCATCAACGTCTGGTTTCAACGTTGTATCAGTGTTAAGATTCACCGTTGTAAAGACGTAGTATATTGGTCGATTTCAACGTTGTATCAACATCAAATCGCTGCTGTTTTCCGATAATCAACTTTAACTGTTTACAGGCGTTTACTGTGCAATATTTAGTTCTTTCTTTGTAGCGGAAATCGTCTTCCAGAAGAGCATGACTAAACAAGTTTACAAAAAACAAGCAATGAACAGGGTAACTAAATAGGGTAACTAAATACATGTTCTGAACAAAATATAGACATGTATTCATTTTGCTCCGATGCAAGAAACAGTTTATTTGACATGGTGTATATTCATGAATCCATGGAATAAAGTCAATGCTGTTTTGACAAAGATGTACAATTCCTAATATTCAGCAGATATTAAACGGAGTACCACAAGACACTATTTGTCAAAACAGTCAATTAACAGAGTTACTAAATGCATGTTTTGAGAATTAAAACAAACATTAACAAAATAAAGATATTCACTTTGTTCTGATACAGAAAACAGGATTTTGTTTGAAAATGTGTACATTCCTGGACCTATGTAGATTAATGCATCACTCTTATTTACCCGAGATGCAAAATGTGTCTAGTAATCAGTATTCAGCAGAATGTATGTGTACTTTCGTACTGTGAATTATATCAGCAAACAACAGCAGTGGTCAACACGGGTTCAATTCCATTTCGGAATGTATTTTCAAGAGTCGAATTGGGATAACTTCGAATTTCTTCATGGAATGCAGGATAATATATTAATTTCCTATATAGATTTGTTTAGTTTCATTTCAGTTGTTAGTACATATGTCTGGTAAAAGCCAGGTAATCAAAAGGAATGCACAGTCAATGGCTAAGCCGTTATTGAAACAAAGTGAAAAGCCCAGTAGGTTGACCAATTGAAACACGTGACACAAGCAATCAACACAAAGGCTGTCGCAGATCAACTAGTTTGCACTATTATCACTTCGGCCGGGCATTTGAAATATAAAATGTTTGGGGGTTGCAAAATGTACATTCAAATGCATTTGCATTTGTTACTAAGTCTGCTACCAAATAAGATGTAATTATCTTTTTACTCAAACATTTTTTATATATTATCAGATCACGATGTGAGTGAAATAATTTCCAACATAAGTTTTCGCTATTGACTATTTGAGTAAAAGATATGTTGGTTCTATTGCATTAATTATTTCTGATGGACAGGTGCTTATAAACTACTAGAGCTAGGATACGATGTAAAATATCTGATCCAAGCATAATTTACAGTAATCAAGAATACATAAAATAAAACATTATATAATCGGGTATTCAGCTTTAGTGTAATCTTTGTTCAGCACATTTTGATTTTAAAATACTGTCAGTGTGTGTGCTCTATAAATGTATGCCTCACATGAGATTTAGATCTAGGTCTCATATGACATAAAACTTGTGACACACATGCAGTGAGGCCACACTCTCAGTACCCCAGTGGTATCATTAAGGGTCTGCTAATGACGGTTATGTGAGGGTCACCAGTTGGTTTCCACATCTGGATAATCTAGTGTCAGGGTGGTAGTAGAAGCTGTGCTGCTTATAGTAGGAACTACATGACAAAGAAGACTCTGGATGATTTCATTTGTATCCTGTTCGTTCCATTAGACAAAAGGTAAGAATGTTGTCCAGGCATATTCTTTTATAGCAGTTTGACATGTGGCCCGGCCATGCAATAAACACAGGGAGTACATTTTGTGTGCCGCAACAGGGCTCTTTGAAAAATGGCAGTTTGCAGTTGTTATTATATTCAGTACTTTCTACTTGTCAACTTGATCATCAATAGAAATGAAAATACCCATTAACATATCATCATTCTGACTGTTTTAACTTTCATAAAAGCTAACATGTAATAAAATAAATCTATGGATGAAATCCTTCGCTTTCACATACTAGGAAGTTAACTAATTGTGTCTTCTGGCAATGTGTTGTTCCTTCTTTGAAGTGTGCAGAATGACATGGACATCTAAATCATGTCAATGCTACTATGTCTTTCAAATTGTACACAATTCAAATACTTTTCAAAATTCAACTAATGGTTATTATGGCAATTTAGTTTTGCATTAGTTGATACTTTACTGTGCCAGTAGTCCCGTCTTATCAGGTCACCCGCTCTGTAGAGGTAAAAGGGATGTAATGTGTGTGTGTGTGTGTGTGTGTGTGTGTGTGTGTGTGTGTGTGTGTGCGTGCGTGTGTGCGTGCGTGCGTGCGTGCGTGCGTGCGTGCGTGCGTGCGTGCGTGCGTGCGTGCGTGCGTGCGTGCGTGCGTGCGTGCGTGCGTGTGTTTGTACTTTACTGTACCAGTAGTCCCGTCTTATCAGGTCACCCGTTATGTAGAGGTAAAAGGGCAGTAATGTGTGTGCTTGTATTTTACTGTGCTAATAGTCCCCTCTTATAAGGTCACCCGTTATGTAGAGGTAAAGGGTTGTAATGTGTGTGTGTTTGTACTTTACTGTGCCAGTACTCCCCTCTTATAATGTCATCCGTTATGTAGAGTTGGGCAGTGGGCAGGTTCAATGGACCTGTACGGGATGGAATAAGAAGCTCCCGCCTCCACGAGTGTACCATGTATGGGAAAATAGGGAGATATTAACATGACATCATCCTCGATGAAGTCAAATGCCAGGATGGAAGGGCTCCAAGATGAGATCAACGACCACGTTTTCAGGACCAAAATGAGCCACATTTTTGGTGGATATCGGCTGTGGTCAACCAGCATGGAGAGGGATGGGCTCCGCTAGGTTGTAAATCTGCCCTAGACACACCATGATCATGAAAATTCTTCCCGCCGTACACCAGGAAGGGGGTGTTATGTATGATACTGGTGCCCCTACCAACAAGATACGTGGAAGAAACAACATTACCATCGGCATATGGAACGTCAAGATATTGAGAGGTGCATGAAAACTTAAAGAACTCACACATGAGATGGAGAGATACAAATTGAACATGCTTGGACTCGCCGAATATTTCTATGGCCAGCTGCAAGATGTCATAGAGGAGACGCCAAAGAAAGACAATCTTATTGTACTAGGAGACTAGAATGCAAAAGTGCGAAAGGATGCGCATACCAACTGGCAAGACACTTGCAGACATTTCCGCAAGTGTCAGAGGTTCCTCGAATTTGCAATGTACAATGAGTTGATGCTGACTAACACATTTGGCCCACACAAAACATCTAGAAGATGGACCTGGCACAGCCAAGATGGAGAACATCACAGTCATTTCGACTACATCTTTGTGAAACGGCGCTTTCACACTGGAGTGAACATTGTCAAGACAGGAAGCTTTCCAGGAGCAGATATCGGAAGTGATCATGACTTGCTGATGACAAACTTCCACATTCGCCTGAAGAGGATCAGCAAGCCAAAGCCAACAAGAAAAAAAATAATTTGACACCGAGAAACTTAAGGAACCTGATGAAGCAGAAGCATTCAAAGCAATGATAGGTGGGACATTTGCACCTCTTATCATAATGGGTGACAAAGATACCGACGTGAACTTGCTGACCAACACCTTCAACAAAATAGTGACCGACACAGCCAGCGAGATCCTTGGAAAACACCGTCGGACAAAGAAACCATGGGTCACAGCAGACATACTAGATCTCTGTGACAACAGAAGGGAATTGAAAAGGAGAAAATGTGATCCTGAAGGTGCAGCAAAATACAGAGAAGTCAACAAGAAGATCACACAAGATATGAGAAGAGCAAAAAATATCTGGATAGCAGAACAATCCTGTGAAATTGAAGATAGCTTGAACAAGAGAAACGGCAAGAAAGCTTGTTAAATAGTGAAAGATCTGACATTAGTTAAGAAATGGATAACTACCACTATCCAATACAAATCAGGGAAATGCCTTACAGAAGAACAGCAGATCCTCAATGGATGGACAGAATACTGCTCAAAACTGTACAGCCACAACACCAACGGAGACCCAGTTGTACTGAATTGTCCACAGACTACTGGAGAGGACGACTACCCCATTCTTCGTGAGGAAGTGGAGGCTGCAGTAAAGTCTCTGAAAAAAAGGAAAGTCAGCTGGAATTGATAATATACCAGCAGAACTGGTTCAAGCTGATGGAGAAGCCTTGATTACCACAGTTACAACAATCTGCAACAAGATCTGGCAGACAGGAGAATGCCCACCCCATGGACTCAGTCATTGATCATCACACTTCCCAAGAAAAGACAACCAACATATGTGCCACAATTACAGAACAATCAGCCACACGAGCAAAGTCATGTTGAATATCCTACTCAACAGACTCAAACCTCACGCAGAAGAGATCATCGCTGAAGAAAGAGCGGGTTTTCGAGCAGGAAGGAACACCAGTGAACAGATCTTCAACTTTAGAATGCTTTGCGAGAAATACCTTCGACATCCGCAAAGCCTGTATCATGTCTTTGTATATTTCAAAAAGGCTTTTGATAAGGTATGGCATGCGGCCCTATGGGCAACCATGAGGAAGTACAACATTGGCTCCAAGATTGTCCGAACCATTGAAAACATATATGACAATGCCACAAGTGCAGTAATCTTCAACAGTAGCATGGGAGACTGGTTTAGAACTATATTTGGAGTTCGACAAGTATGCCAACTATCACCAACGTTCTTCGACGTTTTTCTGGAAAGGATCATGACTGATGCTTTAGGAAACCATCAAGGCACTGTCAGCATTGGAGGCAGGACCATCATCAACCTTCATTTTGCTGACGACATCGACAGTTTAGCAGGAGATGACCAAGAACTAGCCAATTCGGTGGAGCGTCTCGAGAAAACATCTACATCAATACGGCATGGAGATCAATGCCGAAAAGACCAAACTGATGACGAACAGCACACAAGGCATCAGCACAGAGGTCAAAGTTAATGGACAGAGACTTGAGACAGTAAAAAGCTTCAGGTATTTGGGATCAATTATCACAGGTGAAGGTTCCAAACTGGAGATACTTGCCAGGATTGCACGGACAACAGCAGCACTAAAAAGGTTGAAACCCTGATGGAACGACAGAAACATCACTGTCATTTCGAAAATAAGGTTGATGCGCTGCCTTATCATGTCCATCTTTATGTAGGCTTCTGAAACATGGACCCTCTCAGCAGATCTATAGAAGAGGACACAAGCCATGGAAATGAGATGCTTTCGGAAGATCTTTCGCATATCATACAAAAACCCTGTTACTAACGAAGCTGTCCGCAACAAGACCAGTGGTACGGTCATGTATCACGATCATCTGGCCTTGCAAAGACTTTCTTGTAAGGTACCGCAAGAGGGGGGACACAACGAGGTAAGAATTAAGTAAATAATGTTTTTATTTTATTTTTTTTGGCAAAGTTCGGGCATGCGACCTATTCCAGTTTTTGTGTCAATAACTTATAGCCGTTGCTATTTGTTGTTGTTTCATAAATGTGTCACTCGCCAATTTGGGAGAAAAGATAATTAGACAGAACAGTTATATTTCATCTGCAGTATGTTAAGGAACGTGCACAGTGCAAATACGGTGTTCATAACACTTGTCCAACAATCTCATTCTGAAAGTTGAAATTCGTAATGGATAAGATATATTAACTATATTCCTATTGAACTAAGAAGTCATTACAAGTATCACTGACATTATACATTAGCACTTGTCCTATAAAATAACAATTTGAAATACAGACTGCTAAAAAATACTCTAAGAAATAAAATAAAATAACAAAATTAATGTTTCCACACACTGTGCATACATTATCCTTCTCATTATCATATTTTTTTGTGATGCACGTCTGTACGAATATATCTAGACATTCAGCAAATTTAAGCTCAGTAGTTAGAGGCACCTGAAAACATAACAAGTGCGTTTACCCTTAGCTTAGTTTTTCTGCAAAGTTGCTCAGCTATAACAATTTGCTAATTGGTTAAAATGTTAGGACATTCTGAGATATCACGTTTTTTACTTTCCTGAAAATGTGTTGATTTAACAAGGAATGAACTTACTGGGTATAAGAGTTGCATACTGATTACAATAACACGTGATGCTATTGGTCTCACACACTTACTCCCTATTCTTATAATAAAACACTATTCCATTGTTACTTGCTCCTTTATCCTCATCTGTAGAAAATCTGCCATCTAAAATGTTTTATTATGTTAAAATATGGCTTTAGGTCCCATCATTGTGATAGTTCCATCATTTTGATGGCAAAAATATCACTTGCTCCCTTTTGTAATTTCACGATAGTATGTTCCTTGATAATTGATGCTCTTCATCGCAATTTGCATTTTGTGGTAAGAAAATTGTCTTATTTTCAGAAATGATTGCTGACATGCAGTGATCAGTAGTTTTTCTTTTTATAAGAAAAATATTTAAATAAGAAATTGTTTCTTATTCCAAGAAAAAAGCTTTCAGAAGGTTTTTCTTATTTTCAGAAAAATATTCTTACTAACGTGAAACATCCAAAATGACTACAAGAAAAATATTCTTATTAAATTTAAGAAAATATTTCTTGATTTCTAATTTTCTTCTGAGGTTCCCTAGAAAATATTTTTTTTAATATTCTTGATTGAAGAAAATGCTTTTCTTATTTCAGAAAAAAACCTTTCTTAGATAAGACAATTTTTTTTGGATTAATAAGAAAATATTATATAGCTTTCTCTTGAATTCAGAAACTATTTTCTTAAGCCAATAATTTTTTTTATAAAAAGTTTCTTAAATCACGAAAATAATTTTCTTACGTGGCTGCCTAGACACATTCTCTTGTCTTAAGATTTTTTTATTAAAGCAAGAAAATGATTTTTAGCAGTGTAACAATAACATGTTGTGGACGCCATCTCTCATGTGAAAATGTTGTAAATCCCAACTCTTATTTGTAAATACTGTTTGCTCCTTCCATCATGAGTAAATATTGTGTTCTCCGTCTATCTAAAATAAATAGAGTGGAATATTTCTTTTATCAGTAAATAATGTGTACTCCATATCTCATCAATAAAAGCTGTGGAACCAATCCCTTGAAAGTCAATGCTTTCGACGGCATCAGTCATGAGAAAATGCTGTGGACACCATCTCTCATGAATATATGTAGTGGCCTCCAGCTCTTGTGAATAAATGCTATGTACCCCACCTCTCTTGTGAAAATGTTGCGGACTCCAAATATAGAGTGTAAGTGTTGTGTGTTCCATATCTCTTAAGGAATTCTAGCGTACTCCATCTCTCAAAAGTATATGCTACGAAATCCATCTCTCATGAGTATATACAGTGTATTCCATCTCAGTAGAGAAAATGCTGAGTATTCGATATCTTGGGATTCAGTGCTGTAGGCTCCTCCTCTCCTTCGTAAATGTTGTGGATTAGTGGTGAAGATGAAGGGAAATAAAAATCGACGAAAAGTATCGATGCCAGCTCTAATGTGTAAATTATGTAGACTCCATATGTTGTGAGTACATGTTTCCAACACTCATGAGTAACTGCTTTGGATTCCATCTCTTGAGAGTGAATACTGTGGACGCCATCTGATGGGAGAAAATGCTGTGGACTCCATCTCTGATGTGAAAATGTTGTGAACTCCAACTTTCATGGGTAAATATTATGTACTCCATCTCTCAAGAATAAATGCTGTGGACGCATTCTCTCATGAGCAAATGTTGTTGGCTCCGTCTCTCCTTAGTAAATTTTGTGGACTAGTGATGAAGAAGTTGCCAGCCTCACCCCGGACTGCAAGGAAAGGAAGGAGCGCAACAATTGCATCTTTCATGTGTAAATGCTGTGGACTCCATCTCTCGTAATAAAGTCCACAACATTTACTCTTGAGAGATGCAGTTCAAAGCATTTACTCATGAGAGATTGTGTCCAAAGCGTATACTCATGAGAGATATAGCCAACAGAATGTACGAATGAGAGATGGAGATCATAACATTTACATAAGTGAGATGGGGCCCACAACATTTACTCATTAGATATATACACAGCATTTATTCTTGAGGGTTGGCGTATACCGCATATTCTCATTAGAGATGGCTTCCACAGCATATGCTCTTGAAAGATGGAGTACAAAGCATTTACTAATGGGAGATGGAGAACATGGTATTTACTCATGAGAGACAGAATCCACAACATATACTCATGAGAAATCGAGTACACAGCATTTATTCCTCAGAGATCGAGTACATGACATTTTCTCATGAGCGATGGAATCCACAGCATTTATTCTTAAGAGATGAAGTACACAGCATTTACCAAGTGACAGATGGAGTACAAGGCATTTATTTATGACACAGGCACGCAAAAGGATTTAATCTCGTGAGAGATGGAGTCCATAGCATTTACGTTCGTGAGAGATGGAGTGAATTACTTTTAGTAATAAGAAATGGAGTTCACAAAATGTAGTTAATATAGATGGGGACCACAGCATAGACTCTAAATAGATGGTGTCCACAGCTTTTACTGACGAGAGATGAAGGCCGCAGCATTTACACATGAGATATTCAATTGTTGTGCTCCTTCCTTTCCCTGTAGTCCGTGGTGAGGCTGGCAACAATACCGGTCATATACTTTTCTTTCCTCTTCTTCTTCATCACTAGTCCACACTATTTACTAAGAAGAGACGGCGCAAACAAAATTTACTCATGAGAGAAGGCGTCCACAGCATTTACTTTTGAAAGATGGAGTTCATAGTACATGAGAATTGGAGTTGAAAATATTTTCACGTGATAGAAGGAGTTTACAGCATTCTCTCCCGACAGATGGCGTCCATAGTAATAAATCTCAAGTGATGGAGTTCAAAGCAGTTACTCATGAGAGGTGGAGTCCGCAACATTTAATCACAACATATGGGATCTGCAGAATTTACACAAGAGAGCTAGCATCGATACTTTTCATCGATTTTTCCCCTTCTTCTTTATCACTAGTCCTCAACATTTACAAAGGAGAGGAGGTGTCCACATCATTTACGAGATATGGAGTCCACAACATTGACTCCCGATATACGGAATACACAGCATTTACTCTTGAGAGATGGAGTGCATTGTATATACTCATGAGAGATGGATTTCGTAGCATTTACTCTTGAGAGATGGAGTACGCGAGAATTCCTCGTGAGAGATGGAGCCCACAACATTTACTCATTAAAGTTGGAGCTAACAACATTTTCACATGAGAGGTGAGTAATATAGCATTTATTCAAGAGAGTTAGAGGCAACAACATTTACCAATGAGAGATGGAATCCACTGCATATATTCTTGAGAGATGGCGTCCACAGCATTTTATAATGACTGATGCAGTCCAAAGTTTTGACTCAATACATGGGTTCCATAGTTTTATTGTCGAGATGTGGAGTATACATTATTTAATCTTGAAAGAAGGAGTCCACAGCATTTCCACAGGATAGATGCTATTGTTGCTTTCCTCCTTTTCCCTGTAGCCCGTATGCAGCATTTACGCATGAGAGATGGAGTCCATAAAATCTTCTCAAGAGAGATGAAGTACAAAATATTTAAACATTATATATGGTGTCCACAGTACTTATTCTTGCTAGATGGATTCAGCAGCATTTACTTATAAGAGAAGGAATGGTCGACGTATACTCATAAGAGATGAGATACACAGCATTTACTCATGGCAGATGGTGTCCATCAAAGACGGAGTACACAGCGTTTACTTATAAAAGATCGACTACATAACACTTACTCATAAGAGTTGGAATCCACAGCATTTACTCATGAGAGATGGAGAATATGCTATTTAATTATGAGAGATTGTGTCCATAACATTTACTCTTGAGAGAGGCAGTTCACAGCATTTTCTCATGAGAGATGGTTTTCACAGCATATACTCATGAGTGATGTAGCCAACAGAATTTACGAATCAGAGATGGAGATCAGAACATTCACCGAAAGAGATGGAATCCACAACATTTACTCATTAGAGATGGTATACACAAAATTTATTATTGAGAGTTGGCATACACAGCTTATACTCATTAGATATGGCTTCCACAGCATATGCTCTTGAGAGATAGGGTACAAAGCATTTTACTAATGGGAGATGGAGAACATTGTATCTACTCATGAGAGACGGAGTTCACAATATATACTCATGAGAAATCGAGTACACAGCATTTACTCCTCAGAAATCGTGTTCATGGCATTTTTTTTCATGAGTGATGGAATCCACAGCATTTACTCTTAAGTGATGAAGTACACAACATTTACCCAATGACAGATGGAGTACAATGCATTTATTTATGACAGATTGACTCCATTGGATTCACTCTCGTGAGAGATGGAGTGAACAACTTTTACGTATAAGAAATGGAGTTCAACAAATTTAGTTAATATAGATGGAGTCCACTGCATAATCTCTAAAGAGATGGAGTCCTCAGTTTTCTTGACGAGAAATAGAATTCACAGCATATACACATGACAGATGGAATTATTGCGCTCCTTCCTTTCCTTGCAGTCCGGGGTGAGGCTGGCAGCGATTTTTGTTTCCCCTTCTTCTTCATCACTAGTCCAAAAGAAGAGACGGAGGGAACAGCATGTAATCATGAGAGAAGGCGTCCACAGCATTTACTCTTGATAGTACATGAGAGTTGGAGTTCACAACATTTTTTCCTTGCATATGGAGTCCATAGTATTCACTCTTAAGAGATGGAGTCCAAAGCAGTTACTCATGAGAGGTGGAGTCCACAACATTTACTCACAACATATGGAGTCTACAAAATGTACACATGAGAGCTGGCATCGATACTTTTCGTCGATTTCTGTTTACCCTTCTTCTTCATCACAAGTCCACAACATTTACAAAGGAGAGGCGGAGACCACAGCATTTACGAGATATGGAGTACACAGCATTGACTCCCGATATACGGAATACACAGCATTTACTCTTGAGAGATGGAGTGCACTGTATATACTCATGAGAGATGGATTTCGTAGTATTTACTCTTGAGAGATGGAGAACGCGAGAATTCCTTTAAAGAGATGAAGGCCACAACATTACCCATTAGATTTGGAGTTAACAACATTTTGACATGAGAGGTTGGGTACATAGCATTTATTCACGAGAGTTGGAGGCCACAACATTTACCAGTGAGAGATGGAATCCACTGCATATATTCATGAGAGATGGCGTCCGCAGCATTTTCTCATGAATGATGCGGTCCAAAGGTTTGACTCTCAACATATGGGTTCCACAGCTTTTATTGACGATATATGGCGTACACATTATTTACTCTTGAATGAAGGAATCCACAGAGTTTACATATGATAGTTGTTATTGTTGCTCTCCACCTTTTCCCTATAACTCGTACACAGCTTTTACTCATGAGAGATGGAATCAACAATATATTCTCAAGAGAGATGACGCACATGAAATTCACACATGAGAGATGGAGTCCACAACAATTATTCTTGGTAGATGTTACTGTGGCTCTCCTCCTTTTCCATATAAACCGTACGCAGCATTTATTCATGAGAGAAGGAGTACACGACATATACTCATGAGAGATGGGGTACACAGCATTTACTCATGAGAGATCTAGTGAAAAATATGGAGTCCACAAAAAGAGACAGAATACCCAGTATTTACTTATAAAAAATCAAGGACATGATATTTACTGATTAGATATGGAGTCCACAGCATTTGCTGATGAGAGATGCAGTTCACAACACTTACTCATGAGAGATGGTGTACACAGCATGTACTCATGAGAAATGTAGAATTTACGAATGAGGGATGATGGAGTTCAGAACATTTACCCAAGAGAGATGGAGTCCACAACATTTACTCATTGGAGATGGTATACACAGTATTTAATTTTGAGAGATGGAATACACAGCCTGTACTCATGAGAGATGGCTTCCACAGCATTGACTCTTGATAGATGTAGTACACAACATGTATTAATGTGAGATTGAGAACATGGTATTTACTCACGAGGGACGGATTCCACAACATATACTTATGAGAAATTGCGTACACAGTATTTACTCCAAAGAGATCGAGTACAAGACATTTTCTCATGAGCGATGGTGTCCACAACATATACTCTTAAGTGATGAAGTACACAGCATTTACACAATGACAGATGGAGTACAAGACATTTATTGATGACAGATGGCGTCCATAGGGTTTACTCTCGTGAGTATTGTGTCATGATTGATGCAGTCCAAATCGTATACGCTCAAGGGATGGGTTCCATAGCTTTTATTGACGAGGTATGGAGTACATATTATTTACTCTTGAAAGAAGGAGTCGACAGCATTTACACATGAAGGATGTTACTGTTGCTCTCCTTCTTTTCCCTGTAACGCGTAAACAGCATTTGCTCATGAGCGATGGAGTCCACAATATATTCTCAAGAGAGATGACGTACATGACAATTATTCATGAGAGATGGAATCCACAGCATCTACTCTTAAGTGATGAAGTACGCAGCATTTACGCAATGACAGCTGGAGTAAAAGGCATTTATTGATGACTGATGGAGTACACAACATTTACTCTCGTGATAGATGGATTGAACAACTTTTACTAATATGAAATGGAGTCCACATAATTTACTTAATATAGATGGAGCCCACAGCATAGACACTCAAGAGATGGAGCCCACAGTTTTCCTGACGAGAGATGGAGTCCACATTTTTCCTGACGAGAGATGGAGTCAACAGCATTTACACATGAGAGATGCAATTGTTGCGCTACTTCCTTTCCCTGCAGTCCAGGGTGAGGCTGGCAACGATATCGGTCATTGATTTTTGTTTCCCCTTCTTGTTCATCACTAGTCCACACCATTTACTCAGGGTTAGGTTTAGCGGAGCCAACAACATTTTTTCATGAGAGAATGCGTCCACAGCATTTATTCTTGAGAGATTGAGTACATAATATTTACCATGAGAGGTGGAGTCCACAACATTTTCACATCAGAGATGGACTCCACAGCATTATCTCCCGACAGATGGCGTCCACAGTATTCACTCTCAAGAGGAGGAATCCAAATTATGTGGACTCCATGAGAGGTGGTGTCCACAACATTTACTCACAACATATGGAATCTACATATTTTATACATTAGAACTGGCATCGATAGTTTTCGTCGATTTTTATTTCCCTTCATCTTTATCACTAGTCCACAACATTTACAAAGGAGAGGAGGAGTCTACAGTATTTACGATATATGGAGTCCACAGCATTGACTCCCAATATATTGAATACACAGCATGTTCTCTTGTGAGATGGAATACACTGTATATACTCAAGAGAGATGGATTTCGTAGCATTTACTTGTGAGAGATGGAGTACGCGATAATTCCTTATGAGAGATGGAGCCCACCACATTTACGCATTAGAGTTGGAGTCAGCAACATTTTCACAAGAGGTGGGGTACATAGCTATTATTCACGAGAGCTGGAGGCCACAGCATTTACCCGTGAGTGATGGAGTCCACTGCATATATTCTTGAGAGATGGCGTCCACAGCATTTTATAACGACTGATGCAGTCCAAAGCATTGACTCTCAATGGATTGGTTCCACAGCTTTTATTGACGAGATATGGAGTACACATTATTTACTCATGAAATAAAGAGTCCACTCCATTTACTCTTGAGAGACGGAGCACACAACATTTACTCATGAGGGAAGGAGCAAACAGTATTTAGCAATAAGAGTTGGGATTCACAACATTTTCATATGAGAGATGGAGTGCACACTATATTATCACTACACGTGGAGTCCACGAGATTGATTTGAAGAGATGGCGACCAGACCATTAACTCATGAGAGGAGGAGTCCACACCACTTACTCAGAAGAGATGGAACCCACAGCATTTACTGAAAACATATGAAATCCGCAGCATTTACAAATGAGCATTGCAATTGATGCGGTCACTCTTTCCCTGTAGCCCGTACACAGCATTTACTCAAAAGATTAAGGATGGAACCCACAGCCTCAAGTATATTCTGCGAGTTCCATCTCTTGTGAGAAAAAGCTGTAGATTCCAAAACTCATCAGTAAATGATGCGTAAATGGTGTGGACTGTATCGCTCAAGATGTGGTCTACATCTATAATAAGTTAGTGTTGTGGAATCAATCTCTCATGAGGAAATGACGAGTACACCATCTCTCTTGGGTAAATGCTGAGTCCACAGCATTTACTCATGATAGATGGAGTTCGTAGTATTTACTCACGAGAGATGATGTAAACAACATTTACTCATGAGATATGGAATTGTTGTTTTTATCCTTTTTTCTGTTGTCCGGAGTGATGCTAGCATAACCACAGTTCGTCGATTTTTTAAAAAATTTTCTTTATGACAGGTCCACAGAATTTAATTATGATGTTAAGTCATGAACTCATGAGAGATGGAGTACACAACATTTACTCAAGAGAGATGGAATACACTGTATTTACTGATGAGAGATTGAGTCCACAGCATTTACTCGTGAGACATGGAGTCCACAGTATTTACCCATGAGAGTTGGAGACCACAGGTTTTTTTTTCATAAGTGATGGAGTGCACAGCATTTACTCACAAGCAATAAATTCCACAACATTTACTCACGACAGAAGGAGTCCACATCATTTACATATCAGAGATGGAATTGTTGCTCTCGTCCCTTTCCGTGTAGTCCGGGCTGAGGCAGGAACATATACCGTTTTTTTCCCATTATTCTAAACAGCATTTTCTCACGACACATGGCGTCCACAATATTCGTTCTCAAGAGATGGAGTCCAAAGCAAATACTCAAGAGAGGTGGAGTCCACAGCATTTACTTACAACATATGGAGTGTACAGCATTTTCACATGAGAGCTGGGGTCCACAACATACAATACAGCATTTATCATGAGAGAAGGAGCACACAGTATTTACCAATGAGAGTAGGAATTCACAATATTTTCATATCAGAGATGGAGTCCACAACATTTTATCACTACACATGGAGTCCACACCATTGACAGGGAAGAGATGGCGTCCAAAGCTTTTGCTCATGAGAGGAAAAGTCCACAGCATTTACTCAGAAGAGACGGGACCGACAGCATTGACTGAAAACATATGGTGTCCACAGCATTTACAAATGAGAGGTGCAATTGTTGGTCTCCTCCCTTTCCCTGTAGCCCGTACACAGCATTTAGTCATGAGAGATGACGTTCACAACATTTACTCGTGAGGGATGGAATACACAGCATTTACTCTTGAAAGAAGGAGTACATAGCAATTACTACCGAGATACAAAGTACACGGCATTTACTTATGAGATATGGATTTCACAACATTTACTCACTAGAGATGCAGTTCACAACATTTACTAATGAAAGGTGAACTACACCGCATTTACTCATATGAGATGGAACGCAGAGAATTTATTCTTCTCCTTTTGCCTGTAATCTGAAATGATTTTGTTTCCTACTTTTTCATCACTATTCCACAGTACGTGTGAGATTTGGAGTCCACAGCATTGACTCCCAAGATTTGGAGTCCACAGCATTGACTCCTAAGATATGGAGTCCACAGCATTTACTCTTGATATATAGAGTCCACAGTATTTACTCTTGAGTGATGGAGTAAATAGTATATTCTCGCAAGATTTGGAGTACACAATATTTTTATATGGGAGATGGACTACAACATTTACTCTTGAGAAATGGAGTTCAAAGTATTTTATCACAACCCATGGAGTTCACAACATTTACTTTCAATAGATGACGTCCAAAGGAAAAGACGTAGAGTACACAGCAATTAGTCAGAAGATATTGAAACCACAGCATTTACTCACAAAATGTGGAGTCCACAACATTTACACAAAGAAACTGATCGTCGATTTATGTTTCCCCTTCTTCTTTATCAATAGTCAATAGCATTTACTAAGGAGATATGGAGTCAATAGCATTTGCGATAGATGGAGTCCACAGCATTGACTCCAAATACACAGCATTTATTCATGAGAGATGGATTACGTAGCTTTTACTTTTAAGAGATGCAGTTCGTGGCATTTCCTTATGAGAGATGAAGCCTACAACATTTACCCAAGGAAAGTAAAAAAGCAAGAAAATTGTTCTTAAATTATTTTCTAGGGAACCACAGAAGAAAATTTGTAAATCAAGAACTTTTGTATTAAATGTAATAAGAATATTTTTCTTGTAGTCATTTTGGATGTTTCACGTTATTAAGAATATTTTTCTGAAAAAAGAAAGACCTGAAAGACTTTTTCTTGGAATAAGAAACATTTTCTCAATTAAATATTTTTCTTATAAAAAGAAATAAAAACCGATCACTGCATGTCAACAATCATTTCTGAAAATGCGACAATTTTCTTACCACACAATGCAAATTGCGATGAAGAGTATCAATTATCAAGGAACATACTACCGTAAAATTACAAAAGGGAGCAAGTGATATTTTTGCCATCACAATGATGGAACTATCACAATGATGAGACCAAAAGCCATATTTTAACATAATAAAACCTGTTAGATGGCAGATGTTCTACAGATGACACAGCATAAAGGAGCAAGTTACAATGGAATAGTGTTTTATTAAGAGAAAAGGGAGTATGTGTGTGACCAATAGCATCACCTGTTATTGCGACAGCCATGCAATCAGTCTGCAGCTCTTATACCAAGTAAGTTCATTCCTTGTTAAATCAACAAATTTTCAGGAAAGTAAAAAACGTGGTATCTCAGAATGTCCTAACATTTTAACCAATTAGCAAATGGTTATATCTGAGCAACTTTGTAGAAAAACTAAGCTAAGGGGTAAAGGCATTTGTTATATTTTCAGGTGCCTCTAACTACTGAGCTTAAATTTGCTGAATGTCTAGATATATTCGTACAGATGTGCATAACAAAATTAAAGTATGATAACGAGAAGGATAATATATGTATAGAGTGTCGAAACATTAATTTTGCTATTTTATTTTTTTTTCTAAGAGTGATTTTAGCAGTCTATATTTCAAATTGTTATTTTATAGGACACGTTCCAAAGTGCTACTCTATACTGTCCGGGATACTTGTAATGACTTCTTAGTTTAATAGGAATGTAGTTACTATATCTTATGTCTTATGATCAACGTATTTGCATGATCCTTAACATACTGCAGCTGAAATATAACTGTTCTGTCTAATTATCTTTTCTCCCAAATTGGCGAGTGACACATTTATGAAACTATTACAAATAACTGCACAACAACAAATAGCAACGGCTATACCTTATTGATATAAAATCTGGAAAAGGTCGCATGCCCGAACTGTGAGCATTGCCAAATTAAAAAAAAAATCAAAGCATTACTTAATTCTTGAAAAATCAATTGATTACGACAACTGGTAACATAATTGTGTCATAGACCTTCATCATTGTTTCTTAAGGGCAGTTATTCAAGAGTGATTTGATTGCACTTGCTGCTCTATGTCACAAAAAATTTCTGCGTCAATAACTTAATTTATAAAATGACTAAATGGAGCAAGTGATACAAAGTCAACAAATAACTGTCACAAAAAGTACTAATAATTTTTATAAAAACACTTTGTCAAATAGTCTAAACAATTGTGTACAATTACTGTTCTGTAATATGCACAAGAGAGAAAACCAAACTATGTTTTGTCCGATATTTAAGAAACCTTCGTCATTGTCATTTCACGGCAATATATGGTAAAATGTAACGTCATGGATTTAGACACCGAATGCACAAAAACACACACACACACACACACACACACACACACACACACACACACACACACACACACACACACACACACACACACACACACACACACACACACACACACACACACACACACACACACACACACACACACACACACACACACACACACACACACACACACACA
>BSQZ01000216.1:0-55000 GCA_033239005.1 Lamellibrachia satsuma | reverse complement strand
TACCTCTACAGAACGGTAACCTAATAAGAGGGGACTACTTGAACAGTAAAGTACAAACACACACGTTACAGCCTTTGTACCTCTACAGAACGGGTGAGCTTATAAGAGAGGACTACTGGCACAGTAGAGTACAAACACACACGTTACAGGCCTTGTACCTCTACAGAGCGGGTGACCTTATAAGACGGGACTACTGGCACAGTAGAGTACAAACACACACGTTACAGGCCTTGTACCTCTACAGAGCGGGTGACCTTATAAGACGGGACTACTGGCACAGTAGAGTACAAACACACACGTTACAGGCCTTGTACCTCTACAGAGCGGGTGACCTTATAAGACGGGACTACTGGCACAGTAGAGTACAAACACACACGTTACAGGCCTTGTACCTCTACAGAGCGGGTGACCTTATAAGACGGGACTACTGGCACAGTAGAGTACAAACGCACACGTTACAGGCCTTGTACCCCTACAGAGCGGGTGACCTTATAAGACGGGACTACTGGCACAGTGGAGTACACACACACACACACGTTACAGGCCTTGTACCCCTACAGAGCGGGTGACCTTATAAGACGGGACTACTGGCACAGTGGAGTACACACACACACACACGTTACAGGCCTTGTACCCCTACAGAGCGGGTGACCTTATAAGACGGGACTACTGGCACAGTAGAGTACACACACACACGTTACAGGCCTTGTACCCCTACAGAGCGGGTGACCTTATAAGACGGGACTACTGGCACAGTAGAGTACAAACACACACGTTACAGGCCTTGTACCCCTACAGAGCGGGTGACCTTATAAGACGGGACTACTGGCACAGTAGAGTACAAACACACACGTTACAGGCCTTGTACCCCTACAGAGCGGGTGACCTTATAAGACGGGACTACTGGCACAGTAGAGTACAAACACGCACGTTACAGGCCTTGTACCCCTACAGAGCGGGTGACCTTATAAGACGGGACTACTGGCACAGTAGAGTACAAACACGCACGTTACAGGCCTTGTACCCCTACAGAGCGGGTGACCTTATAAGACGGGACTACTGGCACAGTAGAGTACAAACACGCACGTTACAGGCCTTGTACCCCTACAGAGCGGGTGACCTTATAAGACGGGACTACTGGCACAGTAGAGTACAAACACGCACGTTACAGGCCTTGTACCTCTACAGAGCGGGTGACCTTATAAGACGGGACTACTGGCACAGTAAAGGATATACAAATGCAAAACTAAATTGCCATAGAAACAATTAGTTGAAATTTAAAAAGTATTTGAATTGTGTACAATTTTAAAGACATAGTAGCTTTGACATGATTTAGATGTCCACGTCATTCTACACACTTCAAAGGAGTTACGACACATTCCCAGAAGACACAATTAGCTAACTTCCTAGTATGTGAAAGTGAAGAATTTCATCCATAGATTTTTTTTATTACAAATTAGCTGAAAGTTAAACCAGTCAGAATGATGACATGTTAATGGGTATGTTCATTTCTATTGATCTCAAGTCTCACGTAGTTTACTCCAAACAGTCCAAACTTGGGCTAACGCAGGAGTTTGTGGTGGACTGTGCGCATGCGCTGTGGGTGGTACGTTAGATTAAAAGACTAGTATCATTAATGTTGCTGAAATGGTTTTTATCTAATAGTTTTATTTATTTTATGTATAGGATGTTTAACGAAAATTTTTAATATGTTGGTTGTGTGTATGGATGCTGTCGCTTCCTTGCCACATGCACACATAGACAGTCTCCATACCCACACCATGGATAAGTTTACGCTGAGCACTGTGTTTTAAAGGCAGTTTACGTGAGGAGGTGTGGTGAAAGGGAGTTCCATAATAGCTTCTTGGAATGATTTTGGGTTTTTTATGTTGGTAATTTTTGATGGAATCATATTCCATATGCGAATGGCTCTAGGATAAAATGAAAAGACCATTGCATTTATACGACACTTGGGGGCTATGTATTGTCCACGGGTTCGAGAGCGAGTTAGTAGGCATGGAAGGGGGGTGATCTCAATAATGTTGTTTAGAATTTTGTAGAAGGTAGTGGCTTGTTTGATAACGCGCCTTCGTTCGAGGGTTGGCCATCCAAGGGCAGTAATTAGATCTGCTGGATTTGTGTTCCATATGTAATCATTTTTAACAAATCTGGCAGCAGAGTGTTGCACTCTTTCAAGGCTTTTAACTTGTGAAAAGGTGTGGGGATTCCATATGGGTGAAGAGTACTCAAGTTTTGGCACGATTAGCATGTTGTAGGCTGTTTGCTTAACTTCGGGTTTACATGGGCCAAGAGTTCGTTTAATCATGCCTAAACATTTCGTAGATTTTGAAGTTATGTCAGTGACGTGATTTGTCCAGTTTAATTTGGAATCCAATTTTACTCTGAGGTATGAGTGGCTGGATACGGTGGATAATGGCTGGCCAGAAAGCGAGTACTTGTGTGTGCTGGGTTTAGTTTTGTTTGTTATTGGAAGATGGACGCATTTAGATACATTAAATTCCATTTGCCATTTGTCTGACCATGTTTGGAGTTGGCTTAGGTCAGTTTGGAGAATTTCGTGGTCGGTTTTGGAAGAAATTTTACGATATATATATATAATACTATCATCTGCAAAAAGGCGTATAGGAGATTTGATGTTCCCATTTATGTCATTTATGTAGAGTAAGAAGAGGACAGGTCCTAGAACTGAACCCTGTGGGACACCAGATGTGACATCTGTGATGTCCGACAGGGCACCGTTAACTGAGACTCTCTGTTTGCGGTTGGATAGAAAAGATTTGATCCAATTTTGAGTGTTTCCAGTGATTCCGTAGGAGGTCAATTTTGAAAGAAGACGTAGGTGAGGCACTTTGTCGAAGGCTTTAGCAAAGTCAAGCAGGATTGCGTCAATTTGGGTCTTGTTGTCCATAGCAGTCATTAGGAAGTTTACCTGTGTTGTATGATTGTTCGAAGATTTGGGTGATCATGGGAGCTATCTGCTTTGCAGTTTCTTTAAGGACTCTGGCTGGGAGTTCATCTGGGCCTGTAGCTTTGTTCTGGTTTAGATTTTCCAGCTGCTTCATTACGCCATCTATGCCAATTTCGAGAAGGGGGATGTTGGGGTAAGTAGAGGGGGCTATTTGGGGGATGGGGTGCTTTTCTTGGATAAATACAGAGCTAAATTGGTTGTTTAGGGCATTTGCTTTATCTCGATCATTAATTATTGGTTGGTCGTTTACTCAAAGTGTGGGGATGCCAATGTTTTCTCGTTTATTTGCCTTAATGAATGACCAGAATCGTTTTGGATTAGTTTTCAGGCTGTCTCCAATGTGGTTGTTAACATAGTCTTTGTAGGATTTTGCTAATGCTTTAGTAGCTTGCTCTCGGAGTTCCTTAAATTTTTCCCAGTCACTGTTTAGTCCAGTTTGCTTTGCCTTTTTGTGGCTTTTGTTTCGTCTTCTCTGCATTCTAATTAGTTCACGTGTTATCCAGGGGAGGTGGGTTTTAGCTTTTGTGTATCGTCTAGGTATGTTATTGTTAATAAAGGTAGTCAGACGTTCGCGGAAAAAGGTCCAGTTTATGTTTATATCCTGTGAGTTGGGGTCGATGTCGAAGTACTCAAGATTTAGTCTTTGAGTTGGTTCCAGTCTGCTGATTTGTAACTATATACTTGGTGGGGGGGTTTCTATTTGCGAACTGGGTTTACGTTGACATTGAAGGTCACGGATTCGTGATCGCTCATACCAGGTGTGGTGTGGGTGTTGATGATAATGGAGGGATTTGAGGTGAGTATGAGGTCAAGAATGTTGCCAGAAGCAATGCGTGTGGGGTCGTTTACCATGTTCTGCAGCCCAAAGTCGTTAGTTATTTCTAGCAGTTTGTTATGCTTACTGGCAGTGCTGTTGTTAGTGGTCTGGTGATTTGTCCAGTTGATATCAGGGAGGTTAAAATCTCCAGCTATGACTACGTTAGGGGGAGTTTTTTATGATCTATATAGTTTAGTTAGGGAGTCGTGGAGAGCTTCAAGGGATTGGATGTGGTCATTTGGGGGTCGATAATAAGATGCAAGGTATATGTATTTGTTTCGTGCAAAGTGAATTTTTGTCCAAATTATGTCACAATTTGAGTTTAAATTTTGGAGGGGTTCAGCTACAGTGTTGTCACTGAAGGCTATAAGGACTCCGCCGCCATGGACATTCCTGTCCTTTCTGATGGCCTCATAGTTGGGTGGTAGGAAAGAGTATGTAGCATAGTTTGCATCTAATTTAGTTTCAACTAGAAATATGATGTCTGGATTATTATATTGAATAGTTGCCTTTAGTTGGGTTGCTTTTTCTATGCTCTTAACGCTGTTGGTGTTTATAAAAATTCCTTTAAGTGTGTTTACTAATTTCTAGATGGAGAAGTGGTAATATTTGGAATTGGGCGCCCATATGGGCCAGGGTTTGGGTGGATGTCGCCTGAGAGTGCTATAAGTCTGCTGAGGTACAGATGTGTAACAATGTCTGATTTGAATTTGATTTTGGGTGGGAATTTAATTCGGGGATTCAAAGTTAGGGCATAATATTTTGGCTTAATTTTGGAATTTGATCGAGATACGCGTTGATATGTTCCAATGACCGTTGCTATTAGGAGAGTGACGGTGATTATCTGCGTTAGCCCAAGATTAATCTGCGTGGAATGCGGGATTAGGTGAGGCGAATATTTCCTAAAGGGACATCTGAATTGGAATATATTTTGTAGCATGGTTTTCTGAAAGTTAGATCCAAATACAAACAGTGGCGACTTGAAGAAAAGTAAGCTTACTAATGAAATGCTTAACGATATAATGAAAAGAACTCACCCGGACGGGCCGGCAGTGGTAGTCCGTCATCTTTGAAATTTTGGTTCATGATCAAGTTGACAAGTTGAAAGTACTGAAAATAATAAGAAATGCAAACTGCTATTGTTGCACTACTTATTAACGAACCAAAACAATAATTTAACTATATTAAACAACAACTAAAATAGTTTTAAGAATGTTAAGGTCTTAAGATGTTTTTTTATCCTCAACTTTATGCTAATAACAGTATTACAAGTGAAATCCATAACTAATAATTACAAAAGCCTAGATTAATGTCCAAAATATCCAAGAATATAACTGAAAAAACCACACATTTGTGAGTGACAATAAGTCATTCTCACGAATTCACAGAAACAGTTATGTATTTCGTGCATCAACCAGTCGCATTATCATAAGTTACAAACATTAAAGAATAAAGGTTTATGAAGAATGTTGCAGTCCTCAAACATTGTTTGGACCTAATACATATTTTTACTTATGTCACAATCAGTTTACCTTTTTGGTCTTTTTCTCGCGACGCTTCGACTGCTATCAGCAATCTTTTTCAGGCGTCACAGAAAGAAAAAGGTCTGACTGTGAAATAAGTAAACATATTACTCTTTAGAACCATCCAGTCTGGTGAACATCTTCACTCATATTGTTTGACTCTGATAAAGGACTGAGTAGCTGTTTGAAATTATAAATTCTAAATGCCGATCCCAATCAGTATAGAGGTCTAATTGCCGATAGTAGTATACGGAGGTTTCTCATACCCCCCTTATCGGCGCAATCTAGAGATCAAAGGAAGATCAAAGGAAATGCCTCTAATATCGCCCAGCCGTTGAAGAGTGCGCGCAGCGAATGTAGAGCGCCCCCTGGCGAGCGTAGTTGATCGTAGTGCATGCTGGGTAAGGTAAGCGCCCCCTAGGGACGGGAGGAGGAACGAATATTGAATAATGAATATTGAAAAGTGAAAAGTGAAAATTGAAAAACACGTAATAGCACCCACCCACCCCACCACCGACCCACCCACCCACGTAAACACGTGACCGTGTGACCCTGACCCGACGGAGTGACCAGTCCGAGTGGTCAGCTGACGGCGACCGGACGTCCGAACGACTGGAGTTAAGTGTGAGCCGAGGCGTTTATCCAGCTGTGAGCCGTAGCGCGAGATCAAAGGACGCTAATCGGTACAATGTAGCAAGGGAGCCGAGCTAATCGGCGATAAACAGCAACAATGTGGCAGAGACGGCTATTGATGTGTGTTATAGCGGGTTATGTGGAGTGAACGAAAGACGTAATAAAAGTAAAACCGATAAAGATGAGGGTAATATGTAATGGTTATTAATTAGCCGACATGTATGGCTATAAAATAACCGCTGGACGACGGAAATCGGACCGTTGGTTAAATAAAATGTAGCAGGACGAAAATGGACTATATATATATATATATAATATGGTATTAAATAAAATGTAGCATAATATGCCAACAACAAAACGCAATACAAGACGGGAATAAGGTGCAAACTTTAATACATGAAATAAACACAAGTACAATAGTAATACATGAAACAAATAAAAATGAACGTTTGTATAAGTGTTCATTCGGGCTGAGAGTTGAAAGCCGACAAGAGCGATCGCCGAACGGAACGAGCAGTCATTCGACGCATCAATGCAATGCGGAGGGAGACCGATCGTCGTCGCCGGAACAGTGAAGGAAGATGTACGGGACCTCTGTGCAGGCGATGGAATATAGGGATGGGTGACGGGGCGTGTAACAGCATTAATTGGTGCATAACACACTCCCACTGTAGCATGTGGGCACGGAAGGCGAGTCGAAAATCGTCCGAGTCCTCGTGGGTGTCGGCGCTGTCGGCGGCGGCGATATCATCGGCGTCGTCGTCGGCGTCGTCGTCGTCGTCGTCGTCGTCGTCCCACGACTCAGGGACGGTAGAATGGGTACGAAAGCCAGGGCCGTAGTAGAATTCGATGTCAGACATGACATGGCGCCAACGAGCGGCATGCTGACCGAATGCTGCGAGCAGATCGGCGTCGGACAGAGCGTCGCGAAATAGTGCTGTGGCCTGACAGGCCCGTCGGTGTGCGGTCGACACGAGTAGCTGGGCCATGACACCTGGCCAGTGAAAGCGAGGTATTCTGTAAGTAAAGAACACAACCAGAGTGAGAACATGCATAGACATCTATATATAACAGACGTAACCAAGCAACGAGAGATATGTAATACGAAACCGATCGGCTGGCAAGCCGCTACATATGGAACTTGGACCCGACGAACACGGCGAGACATGTATACACAGGAACGATAGAACAGTATGTACAGTGAAAAGCAGTTAATATCTATGTAGAGTTATGTAGAGCTATGAAAGTATAATAGTAATAAATAAAGAAATAAAAGAAATAAAAGAAATACTCACAGACGAATCACTAGCGGCATCAACGTGTCTCCCATCAAGGTGAGAATAGCCAAAAAATCGACAAAGTCGCGTACCGGTATCGGAATGACAGGCATGGTTGAAGGCAATGGCGGTTGTAATGATGACACGACGAACGCAGCGTCTATATACCATGTCAGAAATAAAACCAGACAGCTGACGCAACCCGAGGAACAATACGACACTGATTAGAAAACAGATAAGCGGCCGGCAACTGTCAGCCTACCGACACCGGGCATCCATCACGCAAGGAAAAAGTGGGGGTGACTAGTACTCGAGAGCGCTAGAACGGGCGTGTATTTAAGACAGTAACTGTACAATTTAACGTTATAAAGTCACCATGAACCGTGATATACGCTTCAGAGGCGGGCGCCATTTCCTGTCAAACTTCTACGTGTGCAGGATACGTGTGTGGAATAAAGAATTTACGAGTGTCGAAAGCGCTTACCAATGGCGGAAATGCATGCATCACGGTGACCTGCAAACCGCAGAAAAAATGCTGTCCACGCGCACTGGTCTACAGGCGAAACACCTCAGCAAGAGCATACGAGAAAAAGAACAGTTACGAGCATCGTGGAACCATCAACGATATTCACTAATGTATGCGTTAGTTGCTGTTAAATATCGCGACCCAACCCTACGTAAACGACTCCTAGACACTGGGTATTCCCAGTTGCAGGAATGGGTCAAGAGTCGTGAAGGATACTGGGGCGCTAACATACAGCGGTCAAGCCGGTCAGAACATGCTAGGACATATACTCGAGAGAGTACGCGAGTTCATTCGATTACATCAGCAGACGTAATGCGAGCCGGTCACAAGACCGGTGAACAGAGTACAGCGAGATATAGATGCCAGACATCTGGCATCACGCGCACGACCAAGGGTTGTGATAAGAAATCGCGCCATAGGCAGTTGGAGGTGTATATAAACCGGGCTCAGAGTGAACGAGACACACAACCGCACTTCGATTCACAGACGACTTCAAGACCACTAGCAGCAGCACGCAGAGAGAGAAATGGCCGCCCAAGACGCCAATATGATGTTGACAGTCAGCCAACTGGAGAGAGAGGTAGGTAACGGGACGTATATATTTAGACGGCCGTTAACCATAGTACAATGTGCTGTTCAAGATAAATATATAGTGTCTCCATCATGTCAGCAGTGCAACAAACGTGTGAGTCCCGAAAACAACGGGTATGTGTGTCCGGTGCATCGATGGCAGCGTGGTGTAGTGTATCAGTTCGCTATGCGTGTCCTCCTACAGGACGCCATCGGTAGTGAAGTGTGGGCAACCTTATTTAATGCCAAGGCAGTCCAGGTGTTGGGATTTAGCGCTAATGAGTACATAAGTATGAAGTCAGACGCCGAGCGGTATGCATCACTGGACTTGTTGCGAGGGGCCCAAGTCATGGTGACCGTTAGAAACGCGAGGCGGGGCAGTATGTAAATTACACGGTGTCAGACATGGAAATAGTCACAGTGTGAAACCATCTGTTGACAGGCTCCCATCGCTGCTGCAGCAACAGCTACTGCAGTTGCGACCGGAAGCAGTGACGTCAGCGATGGACGCTCTAAGGTAATGGAATGGTTACATGCTAATAGCTCGGAGATACTATTCTCCCCTCTGCGGACAGCTGTTCGCCGCCATCATTAATTAGAATATCAGAGCACTCGGACGATGGTGCGTCACAGCGTGACGTCATATCCATAAGCAGTAGCGATGATATGGAGGCTACGGTGAGTGGTTTAGATAGGCTACGGGATCGATCCGAAGCCATGACGAACGAAAATACCTTCTATAAGGCACTAGAGGTCGCTAGCGTGCAATTTGCCTGTGACGAGGTGCAACGCATAATGAATTTAAATGATGATGATACGGAACGGTACGTACCATCGGTCAGTATGGTCATGCACGTGTTGCGGTGGCTATCGATAGATGTCATCGCAACGTGTGGGAACATGAAATGGCGTCAGCAAGTGACAGATTTGGTTAGAAAGAGTATGTACGCCCATTACAACGATATACAGGGCGACGTGGATGACAATATGTCGAATGTAACTGATTCTCTCTATTCAACAGACGGTTCTAACGCAGCTGGAGAAGTCATACAAGCGCCAGCTGGACGAGCTGTATGACGCCGATGACGAGGACGAGGTGATGCCATCGGGGAAACGACAGAAGATAGCAGATGACTACCCAGAGACGCAAGAAATACCATGGGGGTCCCCGTCGGAGACCGAGTCTGAGGATGAGGCTGAGACGACAACAGATGACAACACCAGAGGGGGGGTGGCGGCGGCGCAGCAGTTACCGTGGGGTCCTGTTGAGAATCTGTCGGACACTGAGAAGGAGGAAGAAGAATCGGATGAACCGTACGATAGGTGGAGCATCAATACCCCTTCCAATTACTCCTATGCTGATGTTGATGAGGATGCTATCGCCTCATCCCCAGCACCCGAGAAAGACGATGACAAGGACTTCGAATTCAGTCCCGTGTCACCATCATATCTGCCACCGACAACAGATGAGGATGACGACAAGGACGTCGCGGTCAGTCCCGCGTCACCACCACCATCTCCACCACCGACAACAACAACAACAACACCAACAACATCTCCACCACGTACACTCTACGTACTGCCGACCTCAACCATCGTCATGACGCCAGACGGGAGGTGCACACACATTCCGGACCAACGGGTGATAACTGCACCGAAGCCGTCGACGTCGACCGCCGAAGATGATGAGCCGTCGACGTCGACCGCTGATGATGCGCCGTCGACGGTGATCGCCAATGACGATGACGCGCGACAGGTGTGTTCGCATCACATCCAAATTCAGAACAATATCGTATCTTTAATTGCGCGTAAGTGGAGGACATCCGCCCCATCCACTATAGAAGCCACGACCTTGGACGTGAGCCGCGACGTAGCCTTTAGCATATTGGCGGCATCGTACCAGAATATGCTTATGGATTATGTGCGATGTGCCGTCGGACGACTCGATGAACCGTAGTCGGTAGTCGATAGTCGGCAGTTAGTTAGGTAGTAGTAGTAGTAGTAGTAGTAGTAGTAGTAGTAGTAGTAGTAGTAGTAGTAGTAGTAGTAGTAGTAGTAGTAGTAATAGTTGTGTTGTTGTTATGTAGAAAGACGATGAGGCACCCGTACTCCCAGCCAGCATTCGAAATCGAACTGTAATACTGAACGGTCCGTATATGATGTCGTCAAGAGAATATTATTATTAGTAGGTAGTATTAAGTAATATGGAGTGAAATGTTAGTATATCTTTTAATTTGTTCTGTAGGATGATGATGATGATGACGTGCCTGTGCGACCGATTGAAGCACGTAGGCGTGCAAGTCGTCAATTAATAGTGCTACTAATAGAATATATCATATCGACGCACGATGAACAATAGGTGTATTTCTTTATGTAGGAGGAGGAGGTGAAGGAGGAGGAGGTGAATGAGGAGACACCCGTACTAGCACGAGCCGAGAGGACACGTGGAATACATAGACTGTTACAAATAATTATTGATTTCATGGTAGAAACGCCGGCATTTAATTAGTGTAACGTGTTGAACTGTAGTAGCTCTCTCTCTCTTTTATTGTATGTAGTCATATTACAGATACGTATTCATTGTATGGTAGAAACGTAGTCATAATAAGAAGCACCGTTTGCAACGGTAGCTCTCTCTTTTATTGTATTTAGTCACTGTCATATTGTAGTGGCATGACATAGAGTAATAGTTATATACATATATACATATATATATATATATATATATATATATATATATATATATATATATATATATATATATATATATATATACATACCGACTTATATAGTACATCATCACCATCATTACACGTAACCTCTGTCGCGGTGTAAAAACCCACAAGTTAATAATCATGTTACTAGCCACTGGCGTTTCGATAATCGAACGTAAGCTAGGGTCCCTGTCGAGGATGGAACACTCCCACAAACCGTACAGTCATCAACATCATAGTAATTATATAAGTCTAACCGTGTATATGTATATGTAATATGTCTATGTCTATGTCTATGTCTATGGCAGTATATACTCAATAAAAAAGTCATACAATGATTGAAACGTGTTGTCAGTGGTGTTGCCACGGTATACATAGGTGAAAGAGAACCCGTAGCCATCGATATCGGACACACAGTAGCCAATACCACATGATCACCTTAGGTCACACACCCTTCACCACCACCACCACCACCACCACCACCACCACCACCACCACCACCACCACCACCACCACCACCACCACCACCACCACCACCACCACCACCACACGTACTATATAGCTGTACTAAGGTCCACTCTCTCAGTTGTAGACACGTAGAGCAGCATGAAACGACACCAATGTCGACACTGCGGGCTGGTGCTCGACACGTACGCAGCGCTAAAACGTCACCTAGTGAGTCATGCGACACCGGCAGTGAGCGAACACACGTATTCGGTGGCGCAACCAATAGAGGTGCCACCTAGCGATCAGGCAAAGCGAACGAAATATTCGTGTAAATGTGATGCAACGTTTGAGATATGGGACGATCTGCAACAACACGTGAGGTCCGTATGTCGTCTTAGCAGTAGCAGTAGCAGTAGCAGTAATAGCAAAGAGACCACAGTGTACACATGTGCGAAATGTGGACAGACGTTCACTAGCCACCGTGCCCTGACCAAACACGCACGAAAACACGTCACGAAGCCACCATCTCCAAAGAGACCAATCAGGGAACCCACCACACCCCACCATCCACTCGTTACCGATGCAGACCCCATAGACCCACCTGCTCGACTCCCCTTCGCCGACAACCTGTCGACGGAACTGCTAGATGTCGTACGAGCGCACTGGTCGAGCATACGGACACGTGTAGCGAGAGGTCCTCTGCAGTCCAGGTACGAGTACAGGTTAACGACTCTGGACACGACCGTTCTAGAGACGCCGTTGAGGAACGTGTTCCAGGAACAGACCAACGCTTTCAAGATTAACCTCAGTTACGGGTTCATTCTGAGGAATAAGAACACGGGTCAATACAAGTACTACCATTCCTCGTGCAACTGCTGTGGACGCTACCTGGACGAGCCCAGTCTCATCACCAACAGCAAGGACTTTGATGAGTTCCTCGAACGCATCCGAGAACGCGACGTCCTGCAATGGGCCATCAATCAAAGACCGGATTCGGCGTGGGTGTGCGAACTCGTGACCAATGTCTCATTTTACGTCAATCGCATCATCGACCACCCGATAGGATGTGTAGGAATGACCGACCTTCCAGCCTACATCAAGAAGAACAGAGCCGTCATCGGATTGGAAAAGGAACCCATCCATGCCAACAGATACAGTGACAACCTGTGTCTCTTCCGATGTCTGGCCCTGCATCGAGGATGTGACAAGCGTCGATTGGAACCAGCCGTGAAGACGCTGTACGATACTTACGCCCAAGACGACGTACCCATGACAGCCTTTGCCGGGGTCACGATGGACGACCTCTATCGTGTAGAGACCACGTTCCAAACGAATGTGTGCGTGTACAGTCTAGTACCACCACCGGATGGAGAGGATGGAAAGCCAACTGCAGAACTCGTTCGTCGCTCGGTATGTAAGTACCCTGACACGCTCTACCTCAATCTTCACGGGACGCATTTTTCCCTCATCCAGGATAGACGCATGTACTGTCACTCGTACAGATGTCGGAAGTGCGGTGACTCGTTGTGGAAAGACGCATGGCATCTACGCAACCACGAGAGCACGTGTACGGGGGTGTGCGCCGAGTCTATCCTGGTGGCGTGTACCATTCGACTCCGTCGGTGTTCGAACGCCTGGCCGACGAGAACATCCGAGTGGCCGAAGAGTTGCAGTACTATCCGTACCGAGCCACCTTCGACTTCGAGTGTTGGTTCGACACCGAACACCTTCCGGAGGACAGTGCCCAGGTTCACTGGGTTGCGCGTCACGTCCCGCTGAGCGTCAGCGTGGCATCCAACGTACCCGGACACAAACAGGTGACATGCATCGTCACGGACGGAGACACCAACAAGTTGGTGAGCGCCATGATGACCATCCTGCAATCGATGAGCGAGGCCGCGTACGACAAGATCAAAGGCTCATACGATAACGTGTTGGATCAACTCGCCGAAGAGATGTCGAAATGGGACGCACGGGAGGAGGCTGCACGCTCAGCCACTGACAAGGACGCTCGACCGGCAACCAATCCGTACAAAACGCTGATGGGACAACTGTATGGATGGATGCGTCGGTTACCCGTCATCGGGTTCAATTCGGGGAAGTATGATCTCAATGCCATCAAACAGTTCCTCATACCGTACTTCCTGGCGACTTCAAATACCGTGGAGCAAGACGAGACCGAGGACGAGAGGGAGCAAGAAGGCAACAAGAAATCCGAGGACGATGGCGTCGGGGCAATGTTCGTCATCAAACGCAACAACACTTTCATGAGTCTTGCGACGGATCAACTGCAATTCCTCGACATGGTCAACTACATAGCCCCCGGGTTCAGCTACGACAAGTATCTGAAAGCGTACGGATGCGAGGTGACGAAAGGTCATTTCCCGTACGAGTACATGGACCGGCTGGAGAGACTCGACGACACCGCTCTTCCGCCGAAAGAGGCCTTTTTCAGTCGACTGAAGAACGAAGGTATTTCCGACGAGGATTACGTCAGTTGTCAGGAGGCCTGGCGCGTCAATGACATGAAGACGTTGCGCGACTTTCTCGTCTGGTACAACAACAGGGACGTGGTTCCCTTTCTGCAGGCCATCGACAGACAGTTCGCGTTCTATCGACAACGGGGAATAGACATGTTCAAGCAAGGCATCAGCGTACCTGGTCTGACCCTGCTGTACCTGTTCAACGACCTTCCAGAGAAGACCTACTTTACCGTCTTCAACGAGAAGAACAAAGACCTGCACGACCTCGTCAAAGAGAACATCGTAGGCGGGCCGTCGATCGTGTTTCATCGCTATCACGAGAAAGGTGTCACCACGCTACGTCAGAACGAGTACGGAGAGGCGGCTCGTCCGTGCCGAGCGATCGTCGGATACGATGCGAACGCGCTGTACCTGTGGTCGCTCATGCAAGACATGCCCATGGGATGGTACACGCGACGACGAGCAGAGAAGGACTTCCGCCCCGAATCGGCGCAGCTGTACGGACAGATGGCCGGGGAATGGTTGACGTGGGAATCCGAACGCACGGGACGTCCCATACGACATCAGATCAACGGACGAGAGAAGAGAATAGGCAAACATCGGGTGGACGGATGGTGTAGCGAGACGAAGACGGCTTATCAATTCCAAGGGTGCTACTTTCACGGTTGTGCGTGCAACCGTGACGAGGTGAACGCAGTCAACGGGAAACCAATGGCGGAACTGCTCGCCGAGACCCGAAAGACCACCGCCTATCTACGTCACTTTGTCACGGTCGTCGAGCTGTGGGAATGCGAGTGGAAAGAGATGAGACGAACCCCGGCCGTACGCGAGTTTCTGGATGCTGCATTTCCCCGACGTCGACACGTGCGCTGGACCATGACGTCGCAACAGATCCTGAACGGAGTGCGTGCAGGAACCGTGTTTGGCATGATCGAGTGCGACATACGCGTACCGGAAGAATTGCGCGCGCACTTTGCCGAGATGCAGCCCGTGTTCAAGAACATCAGTATGATGCGCGAGGATCTCGGTCCGTTCATGCGCCGATACGCCGAAGAACACGACATCATGAAGACTCCGCGACGCATGCTCGTGGGTAGTTATTGCGGCGATAAGATACTGCTCGCAACGCCACTGCTGCGATGGTATCTGGACCACGGTCTCGAGGTGCTGCACGTGTACCAGGTCGTCGAATACGATCCCATTCCGTGTTTCCGGCGGTTCGGCGATGCAGTGTCCAAGGCCCGACGCGAGGGCGACGTTCACCGAGACAAGGCCATCATCGCGGACACCATGAAGTTGCTGGGGAACTCGGGCTACGGAAAGACCATCACCAACGTCGACCGACATCGTGACGTCAGCTACTGCACGGAGAAGGCGGCATCGCTCCTGGTCAACGATAAACGGTTCCGACAACTCGATATGGTCGTCGACGACGCGTACGAGATAGAGTTGAACAAGAAAGTCGTCAAGTACACCCTACCCATACACGTGGGATTCTTCGTTCTGCAATACGCCAAGATGCGCATGTTGCAGTTCTATTACGACTTCATCGTCAGATACGTGGAGCGCCCTCTGTTTCAGTACTGCGAGACAGATACAGATTCCGCCTATTTGGCCTTGGCCGACGAGTCCGTCGACGCCCTCGTGACCCCGGAACTACGAGAACATTACTTCCGGCACCGCTCCGAATGGCTCCCGTCGGAATGTTGCGACGACCATCGGAACGAGTACGTGCGCTGTCGTCTCGCCAATCGACCGTGGGTCGGAGACGATGCGTGCTGTAAGGCGCGAAGAGCGTTCGACAAGAGGACACCGGGTCTGTTCAAGGTCGAGTGGTCCGGCGACGGGTTCGTGGGGTTGTGCAGCAAGACGTACTATTGTTTCGGAGCGACCGACAAGTACAGCACCAAAGGACTGAACAAAAGGTGCAACACGATCGACAAGGACGCGTTCCTGGCGGTGCTCACCGACCGTCGGAGCGGAGGTGGATCGAACCGTGGTTTCCGGGTGCATAATTCTAGCGTGATGACGTACGTGCAGGTACGGGATGCACTCACCTACTTTTACGCCAAACGCGTGGTGCACGAGGACGGGGTGAGCACGGGTCCGGTGGACGTATAGTAGAAAAGGCGATGCACGCTGCACTCGTTTCATACGCGATCATGGATGCCCGATGGAAACACCCCTTCACGTGCATCGTCGCCGGACCGACGGGATGCGGCAAGAGCACTTTCGTGACGCGTATGTTGCGTCACGCCGCTGCGATGATCGATCCGCCACCCGAACAGATAACGTGGTGTTACGGAGAATGGCAAGAGGCGTACGCAACGACGGGTCTGGGTCACGTGCGATTCGAGGAAGGGTTACCGACGGCGGACATGTTCGTTCCGACGACGAGGAACCTCATCGTCATAGACGATCTCATGGCGGAAACGGACGAACGGGTCACGACCCTGTTCACTAAAAAAGTCACCACAGGAACACGTCCGTGCTGTATCTCGTACAGAACCTGTTCCCTAAAAACAAAGAGAGTCGCACCATCAGTCTGAATTCCCAGTACATGGTGGTGTTCAAGAATCCACGCGACGCATCGCAGATGGCGACCTTGGCGCGGCAGATGTATCCGGGACGCGGCAAGTTCGTGCAAGAGGCGTTTAAAGACGCCACGGCGGTGCCGTACGGTTATCTCTTGATCGATCTCAAACAGGACACGCCCGAGGACATGCGTCTGCGCACGGCCATATTTCCAGACGACCGTGTTCAGTACGTGTACCTGCCGAAGGTATAAAACGACCGAGCGTTTGGGATAGTCTCTTCATTCGCATCATGTCTGCCCTGGTGAAGAGACACATCGTGTGCATACAGGCTCTGGCCAGAGTCCAGAACAACAAAATTAAAAAGGCCATCATCGCCAACGCCGACGCCGATCTGCTGTGTGCACTGGCCGAGTGTGCCTACAACATACTGACAAAGAACATTCCAGTGTCCGCCATACAGAGGCGACGATTGAATAAATACAAGACGAAATTACGCGAGTTGGCTAATAAACGAACGGTCGCTGCCAGACGAAGACGCATCTTGCTGCAGCCGCAGGTTGGCGAGGGACAGAGCGGCGGTTTCCTATCGGCCTTCCTAGCACCGTTGGCAAGTACGGTCTTGCTACCCTTGCTCCGACAGGCGCTGACTCGAGGTGGATAAATGGAGCACGCACGCAGGATGGCCTTGGTGGACCCGCGACTGTTGGACGCGCTGCGGTCACCCCCACCCCCACCCGCAACCGACACCTTAGGCAGGAAGGTGCAAGCCCTCGATGACGAGATGAAGACCATCCTAGATAGAACGGACCTAGACGACGGGACCAAGGTGACCCTGTATAATCAGGTGTTGCAGCGGTACAACGCCTTGGCCGATAAACGCGTCAAGGAACCGCTACGCGTGGTCACGGTGAACGAGCCGGAGGTGACGTCGGGGTCGGAGGGTACGGCACCAGCCCCTATCAGCGGACTGGAGGCCACCGTCTTGGCCACCGTTCCCAAGACCATGAAGGCCAAAGCCAGCCGTTTGATGGAGCATCTCAAGAGAGACGTCACGTGGACCGCTCGCGGCGAACTGATACACGAGGGCGTGCCGGTTGTCGGAAGTAACGTGGTGGATCTCGTTAACGATCTGTTGCGTAAGAGGAAGAGTACGACCGCTCCGACGGGTTGGCAGCCATTCGCCCGACAACTCCGTGCCATCAACCTACCCATGACGTTGGTCGGTAACGTCTCCAGGAGAGCCTACATACGGCCGGACCCGCCGGTCACTCCCTCTCGCCGGTCACTTGCTACTCCGCGTGCTGCATCGGGTAGTGCACGACGATCGCTAAGTTGGTCACCCCTCGTCCGTCAGAGCCGTCGAATGGAACATACCATGCCCACCCCACCCCCCGAATCACGCAAGGCGTTGTCGTCATTGGCTGGTTGGGACAACCTATAGGATGGTGCGATGCGTGTCCGGAGCGCAGTGTTCGTCATGTCGCCCGATCCACAGGACGACGTGTACCGCTCCATCGTCGGTGCGATATTTGTCAGTGGACTTTACATGATTGCTCACGGTATACTCCAGAGTTATATGCAACAGGCGTTATTCGAACCCCCCTCGCTCGACGAACGGACCATGCCTCGTCCACCCACCCACCCTCCCCCCACATCACGCAAGACTTCGTCGTCGTCATTGGCTGGACGGAACACCGTATAAGGTGGTACGACGCGTGTCCCTAGCTCAGTGTTCGTCATGCTCGTCGATCCACAGGACGCGTACCGTTCCCTCGTCGCTGCGCTATTGTTCGAAGGACTCACCTTGCTGGGAGACGTTGCAGCCGGCGTTCTTATACAACAGGTGTTATTCAGACTATGGTTACGCTACTAGACCGTTGTTGTTCCACCGCTTGCGTTGTGGGTGCCATAGTGTGTGTCCTAGTACACGTCGGCGTGCTCCTCGTCATTCGTCAGCAGTCGTACTCCGGAGTCAACGTCACCACCCCCGTCAACGCATCGGTCCTCCTCTTTTGATGGCGGCACAGAGGGGAGACCGCACCTTGAGTGGGGTCTACTTCGATCCCACGAAGGTAGGCAGTTATGGAGGCGTCGCTGGCTTGCGACGCGTCGCGCGCCTGCCAGAGAAGACCGTCAAGGCATGGTTGTCGGCACAGGACACCTACACCTTACACAAACCAGCGAGACGTCATTTCAAGAGACGACAAGTCATCGTGGGTGGTATGCATCAGCAGTGGCAGGCCGATCTCGTGGACATGTCGAAGGTCAAACGCTTCAACAACGGCATGGCCTTTCTCCTCACGATGATCGACGTCTTCTCGAAAGTGGCCTGGTGTGTTCCCATGAAGAACAAGTCCGCGGCGTCGTTGGTGGCGGCGCTGCAATCCACGTTCGTCGACGTTCGCCCCCAGACCTTGCAGACGGATAAAGGCACGGAATTCCGGAACAAATCCGTTCAGGCGCTATTGAAGCGTTACGACATACATTACTTCTACACGCACAACGCGGAGACGAAGGCAGCCGTCGTGGAACGGTTCAACGGAACGTTGAAGAGACGCATGTGGCGCTACTTCACGAAACACCAGACGTGGCGGTACATCGACATCCTTCCGGACCTGATGCGATCGTATAACAATGCCCGCCACCGCATGATCGGTATGGCTCCGTCACAGGTGAATGCACAGAACCAGGAACAGGTGTGGCAACGTCTGTACGGTCACGATGGTAAGGGCGTGCCCAAGTTGCACGTGTCGGATCGCGTGCGTGTCAGCAAGTACAAACGCACGTTCGAAAAGGGCTACGAGACGAACTGGAGCGAAGAGTTGTTCACGATACACGAGGTTCACCCCTCCGATCCACCCGTGTATCGGCTGCGGGACGATCTCGGCGAAGTGCTGGAGGGTACCTTCTACGAACTGGAGCTGCAGAAGGTGACGGTACCCTTTGATAAGGTGTACCGTGTTGAAGCGGTACTGAAACGCCGTACGGTCGGTAGACGAAAGGAAGCTCTGGTGAAATGGTTCGGCCATTCCTCCCACTTCAACAGCTGGATCGATGCCAAGGGACTCGTCAACTATAAAGACTAGCCTCGCACATGCCGCCACTGCATTCGAGCAATGACACACGACGCGACACCCCCACAACCGACCTGCACCACCACCACCATCATAGACGAGGAGAAAGAGGTGAACGAACACGAGGACTGTACTGACGCTGCACCGAACGAGCCAGACAGCACTCCCTGGCATCTGTTCGGTACCGAGTGCCCCAAAGAGGAGATCGTGTTTCTGTGTCAGGTCGTCGTCTTGTACACGGTCATTCTGATCAGCATTTACAACCTGACGAAAGGTCACGTCGATTCTAATCTGTGGACGGCTCTGTTGAGTAGTTCTTTGGGTTACCTACTGCCCAATCCCACGTTGAGACGTCATGGCGACTGATTTCTACATGACGCTGCCTAGCAACGCTTCCATGAAGATGCACCCCGGCAACACCTTGACCCATTACGTCACGGCCTTGCCTCAACGCATCGATCTTACCGGCGAGTGGGAGTGTGGGTTGGCTGAGATCCAGTATCCGCACACTTGGTACAACGTCACGGAGAACGACGTCTGGTTCTTCCTCAACACGCTCGATGCTACGGACTCGTCCCACCGTTCGAAGTTGCCGTGTGGGTATTACGACGATCCGATATCATTGATGTATCACGTCAACAAGGGACTGTACAGTATGCAGACGGAGAAGACAAAGGCTCACATGAGCTATAGTTCCATCACTCGGAAAATTACGTTACACATGACAGAGAACACCCTGTTCACCATACCGCACCACAGCGCGACCGCGTCCCTGTTGGGATTCCGTGAACCAGTAGCCAGCGAGCCGAAGGCGGTTACGTCATATCCCGTCCTCCCCGACGACTCCCAACATTCCGACTCGGCGTACCCCTTCCACATCGAGGCGCCCGATGTGGTGGACCTGACGCAGGGGTTCGACACCCTCTACGTCTACACGGACGTCGTGGAGTCTCGTATAGTGGGTGACACTCTCGCGCCTCTGTTGCGTACCCTTCCGATTAGCGGCCGTCACGGTGACAGGGTGACCGCTAGTTTCACTAACGTGCACTACGTGCCTGATGCGCTCGAGCTTCAGCTCGATCGAGGTGGATATAAGGAACGACATGGGTCGACGCGTGCCATTCGAATACGGTAGAGTGTCGGTGACGCTTCATTTTCGTCGACGCAAGACCGGACTGTTCTGATGAATTACAACGATTATTACGCGCGTCAGGCTGGCGGTGCGCTGCCCTATTTCGCCGGTGCGCAATACCAGCGAGGTCACGGACTGGGCAGTCTGTTCGGCGGTCTGTTGCGCAGCGCCATGCCACTCATCAAGAGAGGTGCCGTGGCGTTGGGTAGGGGAGCGTTGAAGACCGGCGTTCGCATAGCTGGCGACGTCTTATCGGGCCAGAACATAAAAACGGCTGCCAAACGCCGCGTCACCGATGCCGTGCTGAGCAGTATTCCGCGACCCCTGGTAAACGTATAAGAGGAGCGGGTGCAAGGACGGTCGGCACTGCAGTAACGAGACGTCGCAAGAAACGGACGTCCAAGAAACGCACGGCCGACATATTCGACGACAACGATGGCGTTCGTGCATAGACAGTCGTGCGAGGGGTCAAGACCGAGCTGGATCTCTTTACCGTACCCCCACTCAGAACTGCATCGCCGACAGTCACGTGGTGGAACATCAACCCATGGCCTCTCTGGACTCTGGAGGCCCGATAGAATTCTTCATCCCCGGATCGGGTGACGACTACATAGATCTCGCCAACACGATGCTCCACCTGCAGGTGAAGGTGACGCGCGCCGACGGTAACCCTATCGATGCGGGCGAGCCCGTGGGACCGGTGAACAACTTCTTGCATTCGCTGTTCAGCCACCTCGACCTCTCCATGAACGACACGCTCGTGACCTCTTCGTCCTCCAACTCGTACCCGTATCGTTCATACATAGAGACGCTGATGAGTTACGGATTCGATGCCAAGTCGACGCAGCTGACGAATCAGCTGTGGTACAAGGACAAGGCTAGTCGCATGCACGCCGCCGAGCTGGCCGCCGGACCCGATCCTAACCCCGGGTTCGTGACTCGACGAGACTACATAGCCGGCGGTCGCGTGGTCGACATGATGGGTCGTCTCCACGTGGATATGTTTCTGCAGGATAAATTCCTGATCAACGGTGTCAACCTCAAGTTACGCCTGGTGCGCAGCACGCCCGAGTTTGCGCTGATAGCCGGTGGAGCGAACGAGTACAAGATAATCATCGTCAACGCGTCCTTGTTCGTCAAGAAGGCTACCATCGCTCCGGCCGTGCAGAAGGCTCACATCTTGGCTCTCGAGCGGGCCACGGTCAAGTATCCGTTACGACCCGTCGAATGCAAGGTGTACTCCATTCCCACGGGCGCTCTGTCGCACACGCACGAGAACCTGTTCCTCGGCTCCCTGCCGAAACTTCTCGTACTGTGCTGCATCGACAACGACGCCTACAACGGCACGTACGCCACAAACCCCTTTCACGCCAAGAACAACGCCATCAGCTTCGTCTCCGTGTACGTGGACGGTCGTCAGATACCCGCCAAACCCTTCCAGCCCAACTTCGCAGACAACCTCTTCGCCAGGAGCTACGCGAGCATGTTCACCTCGACCGGCAAGCTGTGGCAGGACGAGGGGAACGGTCTGACTCGCGACGACTATCGAGACGGATACACCTTCTTCTGTTTCGACCTTACCCCCGACCAGTGCGACGGTCCCTGCTTTCATCTGATACAAAAGGGCAACCTGCGCTTAGAATTCCATTTCCGCGAAGCGCTTCGGACCACCGTGAACGTCGTCGCCTACGTCGAATTCGAGTCCGTGCTGGAGATCGACAAGAACCGCAACGTCATCCACGACTACTGAGATGGACACCCTGCAGATCGCCCGTCTACTGGCGATGGATCCGAACACCAAGTCCGTCTTTGGCGGCGTCGTACCCCGAGATGGACTGCCTGCAACAATTGACGCTCTGCCGATCGCCTTCGTGTGCAACACCGACGACGCCGACGAACCCGGCGAACATTGGATAGCGCTGTACCTGTCCTCCGACGGGCGCGGCGAATACTTCTGTTCGTACGGTCTGCCGCCTCGTCACGCGGCGTTCCGCAACTTCTTGAACAAACACTGTTCCGAGTGGACTCATAACAGCAAGAGACTTCAGAGTCCTCTGTCTAACGTTTGCGGACAATATTGCGTCACTTATATACTGTTTCGTTGTAACGGCGCTCCTATGAGCACTTTCGTCAATGCTTTCCGCACCGATCTGGTCGCTAACGATTGTCGCGTGTTCGATTGGATTAAGCTGCTGAAAAAGGGTATACCATACTATCGCACATCGTACTGAGCCTCTGGCGCGGTGGTCGCTCCACCCGTAAGCTCGCCCTAGAACCTCTGGCGCGGTGGAGACACCCCTAAGTTCGCGACCTCTGGCGCGATGGTCACCATTCGCAAGTCGCCTTCATATTCATCACACCCTGCTGCCGCTTTGTTGTATCCAATCACGCGCGATCGCCTCGTTTGTACTGCTGCCGCTTTGTTGTATTCAATAAAATACGTGTGCACCGTACGATCGTGTTCGTCTCCTTACCACCACCACGTTAACGACCCTCCCGTAAACGTAACTAGGTCCATGTTCGTTCCTCCTCCAGTCGCTAGGCGACGATCCGGTAACTATGTCAATATTCGTTCCTCCTCCCGTCCCTAGGGGGCGCTTACCTTACCCAGCATGCACTACGATCAACTACGCTCGCCAGGGGGCGCTCTACATTCGCTGCGCGCACTCTTCAACGGCTGGGCGATATTAGAGGCATTTCCTTTGATCTTCCTTTGATCTCTAGATTGCGCCGATAAGGGGGGTATGAGAAACCTCCGTATACTACTGCCGATCTCAATCAGTATAATTGCTGATGCCAATCAGTAAAATTTGATCGTCCTAACGCAACCTTCTTGCGCTGGCCTGGGGCATGGACTTGGTACGTTTCGTCCCATTCGTAGAGCGCTCAACCAATGCTACATAACCGTCCGTACAGTTATCGCCTCGGCAGTGTTTTCCCAGCCTGTCTGGCACATCACATTTCGCGATATAATCAGACAAATTGTCAAGCATTTTTTCGGTTTTTCCCCAATAAAACAATATAATCGCTAGCGCATTAAAGAAATCGCTCGGCTAGCCGATATAAATATATCACTGTTTGATTGTTCGGTCGTCAGTCAGCAAACTGAAACGCGTTTTCCATCGAAAACTTGCTTCTTTCCAATTGTCATGCAGCGTTGGACGACCGAATTAACTATTGACCAATCAAGCTCAGCTCTCGTGTAAGTTTCAATGGCGGCTCACAGATGGATTTGTTTATCTTCCGCAGTACTTCAAACCTTTGACTCCAATAAAAATGAAGACCTCACTGGTAATGCCTCGTAGTTGGGTTAGTAAAATCAGGTAATGCGTATGTGCTATGCCTTTTATACGCAGCGGTATCGTAGATTTTTGCCACGTTTTTGGGGCCAATCGGACCCCGATGTTCGGAACTACTGGGGATCCGGCAGTGAATGTAGGGGCCTGTGGATCAACGGACCCCCATTAAATTAGAATCCCACTATTTATAGTAAGCAAACAGTTTGTGTAGTTAATAAAAGACTAATTACAAAAGGGAATTATTAAGTCTTGATTAGCAGAGAACGTTGAAACGAAAAACGATACACTGAACACATACCAGTTCCACAGTAGACATCGCCATAGTCCGTGAACGCTTTTTTACCGCAGCTGCACGTTGCGTGACTATGTCTGTGACGTTTCGCAGAAACGTTGTATTTCGCGCACCACAAAATGGAAAGGACGCAAATTTCGTCAGCCGCCATGTTGTTTTATGCGTATTGCACTATCAGTCGCAATCGGTTGACAATTTACATGTTAGGAGATTGCGTATTTAAACTATTGCGCATTTGCATACATGGAATTATGGGAAACGCCGAATTCTACATAATATTATGTCAACAATAGAATGACCGAGGGGCCAGTTGCATGGTTCGTCATGATTAAATGAACAACCACCGTGGTATTTGGTTAAGTAACTGTTCCTAGGAGTGTTTGTTAAAGAGAAGCTTCAGGAACATGTGTTTATGCCGTGACGGGCTTGGAACCACAGCCAGTTGAGGTATAAGGACAGATGTGCAGTGACAGATACGAGAAAGGCAGACGACAGAGAAAGAAAAATCTACAGAAGTGAAAACTCCGTGTATGAATGTAATATAATCCTTGGGGGTGAAGCACTCTGAACAACCCAAACATAATAACATATCATTTACAGTATATATCACCCTTATATGATGGGCGCAACGCCACGGTAATTTTGCAATATCCTTTTTAACTTTGCCATTATCTACGCTGGGCGGCGCCATTGCTCTGCGAGGGGGGCTGGGGTTCAGCGGCAGAGTGGTTTGAGTACGAATCCAAGGCACTGCCCTCACACAATAAATCAATATGAGCGACGACGCATTACCTCTCGGAAAAACGGCCGAAACCCATGGACAATCGAACAAAAAGAAAACTGGTGTGCACTGGACGGCTCCTGGATATATCAACTAGTACTACAAATGCAAGGAAAAACTTGTTATTGACTTCAGAGGAAGGATTTGCAGCGGAAAAGATGGTTGCAAATGCGGAAATTTACGTGTCAGGCTCTGCGAGAGACCACTTTTCCGATGCAGATTACAAGACAAAAGACGTATGTGATGAGCATGGACAGACGGTGAGCATCAAGATGTCATTCTTGGTCAAAGACACCATTCCATCTTAGATCGATTTTTCTGCATATGACTATGCATCTACAGACTATTCTTCGACCAGGAAACGGCAGATATCAGAGGGCAAAGCGATGTGTAAGAAGCGACGAGCCGAAACCAGGTTAATAAATTGGATTACCGTTACCATTGTGACTTATCACTACGATTACAATATAGTTCCATCCCAATAAGCACAGTTGTGCTTCAACGTCAGCATATATATATATATATATATATATATATATATATATATATATATATATATATATATATATATATGTATGACCCATAGTAAATCGAAATGTATGAATACAATAAAGTACGAGTAAGTGTTAATAATTTGATATAATAATGTTTTCCAATCCGCCGATTTATTTTCGACATGATCAGCCTAATGATAATGTGACTATACTCAAAACAATAACAATAACTCAATAAGTGCTACAGGATATACAGCAGCCTTATAACATGGGAAATGGTGTATATACTAGGCAAAATTATTCAAGAAAATAATTTGATATTATTTATTGACAGTCATAATAAGTCTCAGACTCCTGTGTTCTAAATGAAACACCTTCTGAGTCTGAGACCAAACAGCAAGCGTAGGGCTGGGGGGTTACATGGGGAGAAACATGACCAAAAGACAGTATGGATAATAGCGCAACAGAAGCCTGCTGTTGCTGTTTACATTTCAAATTCTTTATGAATGTATTTAGATATACAAATACTTTCATTGTGATGAAGGACAGGTATATCTGTAATGTTCTATCTTTCTTGTTACAAATCGTAAAGATAATTTTTTTTTTACAAATAAGTATAATAATATGAGAAAAAAAATACCCAATTATGACAAATCACTTGACCCAAGATGGCCGCCAAAGAGACATCTATAAGGTATTTTCATGTCACTATTTCAAGGTTATTTCTGGATATAATAAGTTGATATTTTAACAGTATGGTGCCAATAAATTATATTTCAACCTGAACTAAAAGAAACAAGACCAGATCAATACTAAAATTAAAACAAATACGATTTTTTATGTACAAAGGTTACAACAACACATATTCGTCATGGACACAACGCACTATATCTCTATAAATAACTGAACAAAATCAATCATTTTAGTCCAACTTCTTCACCTTGTATAGCTTCAACAATATGCCAATTTTCAATATGCCAATTTTTCTAGATATCTTGACATAAGACGGCCATCACTGCTTTTTTCATTTTGCCCACACGTGTTTTTCAAGTTCATAACAGCACTACATGCACTGCATGTAGAACGTACAGTAGTTGCAAGGCCTGCACCCAACTCAGTTGCGTCATACCCACTGTGCTGACATGTGGGACACGGGAACTGCTGTACGAACTCCACGAGTGGTAGAATGTCAAACAACCGCTATCCACTCAGTGGTTTGTCACCAACAGTTAAAGGATCAGTCTGTTCAACATGGAGTTTCTGAGCTGACGAGCTCTGTGGCAGTGTCGCTTGCGGCTGAGTTTCAGCGGGTTCAGATGCAGGGGTTCAGATGTCCGGGGGGGGGCAAGTGACCACAACCCATTTATATCAGTTGTGGTATCATTGATATTTCATAAAATTTACTGTAAACTTTGAGTCTTCAACATCATAATCACTAACATGTATTCTTCATGGGGAAATGTTTAATTACTACAAAGGGCAAACCCTACAGCCACATGCAGTAGCATTGTACAGGTGACCAGTGACCTGTTTAGTTTTGGAAACTTGTGGGCTGAACAATAAGGCTTGGACAAACAAGGGGCTTCATTCAAGTGGGACAGGCTTCCTGTCTCACACAAAGGGAATGAGCAGGCATGTGCCCTTAATTGGCAATCTCTGTAAATAAACCTTGTCCACTGAGAAAGAAAATGAGGCATGAATGGTCTGATTTTGGTTTTACTGTCTGTTACAGTTACTTAGTATTTTCTTTTTGATGCAAAAGCTTGTTTATATTGTTCTTATTCACAATGTTTCAATAACAGAGTGGTGTCTATGCTGTAATGTTGACAGCTTCCTGGTTGTTACCAGATTCAGGGTGACATGCTAATAGCAGATATATATGATTTTAAAAGTAAATATAAGGGTAAAGATTAACAATATCAAGTCAATAATTCCAACAAAATTCCAAAAAAATCGATTCCAAACCAATCTGGAACTGGAATTGGGAATTAATTCCAATTCCGGAATGGAATTTACCACATGTTCATGACAATATCTTGTCTATGTGTAATACAGCAACAGTTATGAACAGTATAATTGAATTGAAACAGGCTTATGACCGTGGGGCTTTTGTCTGGAGATGCTTTTGTCCATGCACCATACCATCTAGCAGATGCTTTCAGTATATTACCTAATAATTATGTGTGTGTGTGCGTGTGCGTGTGCGTGTGCGTGTGGTTGTGTGGGCAGGTGTGCCTGCGTGTGTGTGTGTGGGGGGGGGCAGGTATGCGTGTGTGTGTGCGTGTGTGTGCAGCATTTATAAGGTAAAGATGTCACAGGCATAGATCTGCATTTGGTCCACTAACAATATTCATGCATTATGTTATTTAAATCGGGTGTCAGATATAAAATAAGGAACCCCATAGAAAACGTACCTACCGGTCCATATTTCGTTATTGAATTTGGACCCCTTATAGAATTTTTACCTCCCTGGCCCATTGAAAACAGTGCAATGTTGATTAGATAATATAATGCACTTTGGAGCTAGGATGCTACAATTTTGGTTACATGCTTTTGGTTATCTTACCAGTGGCATTCGTCAAAGTGACCAAACAGATTCATTAAAAACATTAATAGATCAGTGCAACACCCATTGGTTGAATTAACATTTAACAAGATTTAACAAGATTTGCCATCCAAGCTAAAGGCCCATATGGCAAATGGACAAGGAAGCCATTGGCTTATCGAGAGTCCAACAATGTTCACCTACTTATAACCCGCCCTCCTGAGATATGTGTCAACCTTGTTTTTAAACATATTCACGCTGCTAGCAGTTACACAATATGTAGACAATTTGTTCCATTAATTTATTGTCCTCTGTGAGAAAGAGTGCTTCCTGATGTCCAATCTACATTGATCCTTTACTAATTTTACCTCATGTCCTCTAGTTCTGCTATCCTTCTTGAGTGAGAAAAACATATTTCTATCAATATTTTCATACCCATTCAATATCTTAAAAACTTCAATCTGATCTCCTCTTAACCTCCTTGTCTCTAGAGTTGTTAAACCACATTCTTTCAGGCGTTCTTCATAACTAAGGTCTCTAAGTTCTGGAATCATTTTAGCTGCTCTCCTTTGTATGCGTTCAAGCGTATCTATATCCTTCTTACGATATGGTATCCATGCTTGTATACAGTATTCTAAATGAGGTCTAACTATTGCTTTATAAAGAGGTATAATTAACTTTGTTCCCTTGTATGTTATGTTTCTTCTAATCAATCCAAGAATTTGATTACCCTTTGAAGCTGCAATGCCACACTGCTCTGCAACTTTCATATCAGCGCTTATTGTAACTCCTAAGTCCTTTTCTTTTACAGTAGCACCCAGAACAGTATCTCCCATTTTATAGTTTACATTCAAGTTCCCATGTCCTGTATGTAGGCATTTACATTTCCCAAAATTGAACAGCATCTGCCATTTCTCAGACCATTTCACTAATCTGTCTAGATCGTTTTGTAAATGTTGTTTATCACCATCAGTATTAACCTTTCTAAACAGTTTTGTGTCATCTGCAAATTTCAGTACGTTACTTGTTATACTGTCGTCCAAGTCATTGATATAAATTAAGAATAATATAGGTCCTAATACTGATCCTTGAGGTACCCCATTCAAAACCGATTTCCAATTTGAAACTTCTCCATCTACTACAACTCGTTGTCTTCTGTCAGTCGGCCATTGTTCTATCCAGTCAGTTATGCTATCCCCGATACCATGGGCTTTTAACTTAAGTAGCAATCTTTGATGTGGCACTTTGTCAAAAGCTTTCTGAAAATCTAAGTAGATAATATCTACTGGCGATCCCACGTCTATCCACTTAGTGATTTCTTCCAAAAAACATAACATATTTGTTAAGCATGACCTCGCTTTAAGGAATCCATGTTGAGATGAATTTAATAATTTATGCTTAACGAGGAAGTCCACCATATAGTCTTTAATTAACCTTTCTAACAATTTACAAATCACTGAAGTTAAACTCACTGGTCTGTAATTCTCTTACTTATTTCTCGAACCCTTTTTAAATAATGGTATGATGTTTGCTTCTTTCCATTCAAACGGAACAACTCCCTCTTTTAATGACAAGTTGAATACTCTTGCAAGTGGTATACTGATTTGATCTACTGTTTCCATTAGTAATTTTGGAGGAATCCCATCCACTCCCGGTGATTTGTTATCCTTCATTGCCTTTATTTTCTTAGCTACCAATTCTGGAGTTACAACTAACGGTCCTAAATAGTCAGATTTAGCCCCCTGAAATTTAGCATCAGCAACTGGTAATGAACTAATATCTTCTTTGGTAAACACTGAACTGAAGTAACCATTTAGGTCTTCCGCCATTAAAAACCCCTGTGATATTATATTTCCAGCACTGTCTTCTAGAGGTCCAACCTTGTCTTGTACGCTTTGTTTACTCCTGACATATGCATAAAAACTCTTGCTGTCATTTTTTATGTTACATGCCAGTTTTTGCTCATAGCTTCTTTTAGATTGTCTGATTTCAGTTGTAGCTGCATTAAGTGCCTCTTTGTATTTTGCATAGTCTTCTTCCTTTTTTTTCCTTTAAACCCTCCACATAGTTTGTTTTAGCATTATTTTTCTAATTGCCTCTTTTGACAAGTGTTTCTTTCTACACAGTTTTCCTTGTTTTTGGAAGGGAACAAATTTATCGATGATACTCTCAATTTCATATTTTAGAATATTCCAACATTCAATTGCGGTCTTATTCATCAGCATGTTATTCCAATCTAGCTTTGCTAAGTATTTTCTCATATCTTTGTAGTTACCTTTGTGGAAGTTTCTCTTGTACGTTTTCTTATTTTTACTTTCTGATTTTACATTGATGTCAAAATGTATTTGATTATGGTCACTATTACCCAATGGTTCAAATATTTTTACATTGTCCACTAATTCTTTTTGTGATGACAAAACTATATCTAATACATTTTCTCCCCTAGTTGGTTCTAGTACGTGCTGAGTAAGAAAGCTATCCTGGATTAAACATAGAAATTGTTGATCCTCAATCCCTGTGCTCTCTAGAGAATTCCATTGTATGTGTCCATGGTTAAAATCTCCCATTATGATACATTCCCCTTTACTAACTTCCTTTATAGCGTTTTTTATTTTTGTGTTGTCCTCTTCGTTTATGTTTGGACTTCGGTAAACTAATCCAATAGTTAATTTTGAATTTCCTGAAACAATTTTGCACCAAACAGCTTCATCGCAATCTGCTTCCCTTTCTAGTTTTATTTCATAAGCCTGAATAGATTCTTTAACATATAAAATAACTGCCCCTCCCCTTCTTCCTATTCGATCTTTCCTAAACATTACGTATCCTGTCAGTCCCAATTCAGCATCTGTTATGTCTATGTTGGCCCATGATTCAGTTATACCAATTATGTGAGGGTCAATATCTTCTACCATAATGTTTAATTCGTTTTTCTTATTTGGCTCCATAGGGAAAATGATTTTCCCTGTGGTTGATTACTGTATATATTCTATATGACACTGGCACTCATATTCTAATATATACAAGAGAAAGTTTCTCATATTGTGATTAATTTGTATTATGCAAAAGATGAACTTTGTAAAATGTTCAAGTCACCGTATGTGTGATCTTTTCAGATGAAGGATTCACCATTGGTTAGTACAAGTACAGGTACTAGTTTTGAAGCTTCCAGCGCTATGGGTGGTGCCGTCAATCTTGACATTACAGATGTCACCTTTAGTACCACCACCGCTACTACTGATGTGACACAATCGAAACCCAAATCGATCAGGTAACCATATCTCAAGTGCGACACTTCGCGATTGCTGCTGTAGTCACGGATTACTTTATTGCACCAATGAACGTTGATCATGACTACTCCTATGTGAAGCTTCCATCAGATTCAGTGAGAACAAAGACATTGGTGCAGATGATGCACACTATGTGATAACAGCGACATAACCGAGGGTTTTCTGCACCTGCCACACACCAAACAGCCATAAACTTTGACATAGGCTGTACTCATGTCTGATATATCAGCCAAGGTCTTTCGGATGCTGGGGTGTCTGTCAGAGGCAAGTGTGCTGATTTCTACTCCTGGATGAGTGAAAGGTGAATTGAATTTATTAGGTGTACATGTACTATCAGTCAGAATAAGTAGTGTATTGGTGTATATTTACTGTCAGTAGTGTATTGGAACAAATGACTGGTGTGCAAGTACTATCAGTCAGAACAAGTAGTGTATTGATACATATGATTGGTGTACATTTACTGTCAGTACAAGTAGTGTATTTGGTAGAGAATGAGACGTTTGGTTTACATTTGCTGTCGGTAGGAACAAGTTGTAGATTCAGTCAGAATATTGGATACACATGATTGGTGTACATTTACTGTCAGAAGAAGTAGTAAAATGGTGCAGAGCAGATTCCAGAATGAGATGATTGGTGTACATTTACTGTTGGTAGGAACAAGTAGCGTATTGGCAATTTGGCATGCATGATTGGTGTACATTTACAGTCAATAAGAACAAGTAATATTGGTACACATGATTGGTGTACATCTACTGTCCAGTCTAAACAAGTAGTGTATTGCCATTGGTACAGATGATGATGGTGAAACAGTTGCATTATTATTAAAATGCCTTGGCTTTATAAAGATTAATTATTTCCTAAGCTAAACTACCAGTATATTTGATACGTTGTGGCATAATAATGATGTGTGTAACTGTGATATCCATGTTCCAGGTTGTATTTCCCGGTGGTAGAAGTCACTGTTTTAGTCAATATTAATTAAGATAAGATACGTTTTATTACCAAGTAGCAAGTACAAGGAATTTGTAATGTTGTGGCGTTAGCACAAACATACACTCATGCACCCAATCACACACGGAACTAAACATTACATATCACAATCGTAATACTAAAAACAGTTGAAAACAAGCGAGAGTAATGCAAGAGGTTAAAAGATAAAAAAATAAAAAATTATAAAGATTAAAAAAAATAAATAAATAAATACAAAAAAAAAAAGGCGACATTGCAACTACCTACCAGAGGCAAGACATTTATGATGGCTCTCCGTTTAAAAATCTCAGCGCTTGAGGATAGAAACTATTGTTAAATCGCGTCGTTTTAGTTTTTATGCTACGGTAGCGCTTACCGGAGGGAAGGAGTTCAAAGAGATGGTTGGCTGGATGATATTCGTCTTGTACAATGCGCTTGGATTTGCGCAAACTGCGAGATAGATAAAGAGATCTGATGGACGGCATGTTTAACCCGATTAGTTTAGAGGCGTACTTGACGACTGATTCAATTTGATTAATTTCATCTTGGCTGGCGCGACCAAACCAGACAGTGATAGAAAATGACAAGACACTTTCAATAACTGCGCGGTAGAAACGTGTTAATATTGGAAGTACATGCGTTTTTGTGCTTTTTTAATGATGTCAATCGTATTATTACACCAGGAAAGATCTTTAGAAATAGTCGAACCCAAAATTGTTACAGAGTCGGCTTGTAAGACTTCAGTACCGTCAATGACAAGGGGGTGGATGGGTGTTTTCTTTTTGCGAAAATCAATGATCATTTCCTTCGTTTTGGATATGTTTAGTACCAGGTTGTTGTTCTTACACCAGCCGACCAGTCTTTGAACTTCCTCTCTATTCACAGACTCGTTAGCATTGTTGACACAGCCAATTACAGTGGTGTCATCCGAGAACGTAACCACGCAAACAGATTGGTTACCAGATACACAGTCGTTTGTAAAGAGAGTGAAAAGGAAAGGAGAAAGCATGCAGCCTTGTGGGGCACCAGTGTTAAGAATAACAGGTTTGGAGAGAGTTTTTGACCTTGACAGATTGAGGCCTGTGAAGAAGAAAGTTGAGAGTCCACTGACAGATGGCAGGATGTACATTCAGAGATACAAGTTTATCAAACAACTTCAGAGGAATTATGGTGTTAAAGGCCGAGCTAAAGTCCACGAAAAGAATCCTCGCATAAGTGTTCGGTTGTTCCAGGTGATTCATAACATAATGGCTTAAGGCAACTGCATCGTCCACAGATCTGTTAGTTTGATAAGCAAACTGGTGAGGATCCAATAGACCGGCCGTGGAAGATTTCAGATAACGGAGCATAATATGTTCGAAAACTTTCATTGCAACTGAGGTAAGTGCCACTGGACGGTAATCGTTCATGGTAGAGACTTTAGCCTTCTTGGGAATAGGTATAATCACAGAAGTTTTAAAACACGTTGGAACTATGCACTGTTGTAAAGATGAATTGTAGATGTCAGCGAATACTGGAGCAAGCTGATCGGCACAATTCTTGAATGTATATGATGAGATGTTATCAGGACCCGAAGCCTTGCGCGTACTCAGTCGCTTGAACAATGTCCGCACGTCAGCAACGTTACCGGTGAAAGGCGGCGACAGCGGAGTGTCTGTGGGTAGGGGCGCTGTTCCGGTGATGTGTTTAACTTGTCAAATCTGCTGTAGAAGTCGTTTAGTTGGTCGGGGAAGGACGGATCGGCGTTGTAAATGGCTGAAGCGCTTGGTTTATACTGTGTAATTTGACGTAACCCTTGCCATACAGATCTGGTGTTGTTGGAAGCAAATAGGTTTTCAAGTTTGCGTTTGTATTTGTACTTGGCCGAACTAATCGCCTTGCGCACTGTGTACTTGGCTCTCCGATATTCTTCCCTGTTGCCGCTAATGAACGCTGAGTTTTTCATGGCTAGCTTCTGTTTAATGGCCCTGGTAAACCATGGTTTGTCGTTGCCATATACTGTAACTAACTTACTTTCGTAGCAGGTTTCTTCACACCAGCTGATGTAGGCAGTAACTGTGTCAGTGTACGAGTCGAGGTCGTGGCAGGAATCTTTAAACATGTGCCAGTCCGTGCTGTCAAGGCAAGCTTTCAAAGCAATCGTTGAGTCAGCAGTCCGCTTTCTCACTGTCTTGGTGGTCGGTTTTATTGTTTTTAGCTTCTGACGGTATGTAGGAATCAATACGACTGTAGCGTGATCTGACTCACCCAACGGAGCCCTGGTGGTGGCCCGGTAAGCGTCCTTGAAGATGGTGTAGCAGTGGTCCAGAGTTTTATTGTTACGAGTGGAGCAATTAACATGCTGTTTGTATCGGGGTAGAACTTTCTTCAGATTAGTGTGATTGAAGTCACCCAGGATGATGATGACACTATCAGGGTACGTTGTTTCTGCTGCCAACACGCGGGTAGTCAACACGCGGGTAGTCAACTGGTTAATTGCACTGGTTGCATTCGCGTCGGGCGGAATGTAAACACCCATTAAAATAACACTGGAGAATTCCCTCGGCGAATAGAACGGTTTGCAGTTAACTGTGAGTGATTCAAGTTCAGGAGAACAGGAAGAGGACACAATAGTTGAGTCATTGCACCACCGATAATTGACAAGGAAACAGATTCCACCACCCCTTTCTTTGCCCGACAGTTCGCTTGATCTGTCGGCTCTAAGCAAAGTGTGGCCCTGTGGGGTAACGGCAGCGTTAGGTGTCAAAGGGTCAAGCCATGTCTCAGTGAAGCACAAATTGGAAGAGTAGATTAGTCTTGGTTTCAGTAGTTCTAGTTAGCCTTATTTCTTTGGTCGTCTGTGGTTTCTTTGATATATTTTATGTTGGTCTCAATATAAATGAAATTGTGTGTAGTGATATGTAAGATGCTGCAGGTAAATTTTGTTTTGACAGAAATGGGATATGGATAAGAAGGCATTCACATCATTCAGTTATTAATATCTCAGTGGGGATTTTTGTAGTTTTCCAGGTTGTTTTTCGACCTGCTGCATACTGTGGGTGCCTCACAATTTGTCTATATCAGACTATCAGTATACTCACCTGTGTCAGGTCAATCTCCATAGCTAACCTTTCCATCAATTCAATTCGGTTCAGAATAGACATCACAGATCCTTCCCACATCGCAGGATTGAATTACTTGTCTTGCCTTTCCTGAGCCTGAAATATAATTTGTCACAGTTAGTTGATAGCACTAATTCTATAATTACCATAATAGTTGCAAAACTGTTAACATTACATACTGTCAGTAGTTAATTATTGTTATTTAAATGATTACATTGCACCCAACAACAAGGTGTTGTGGTGTGCTACAGAGAGGGGAGATTACAAGTATGAATATTAATAAATCATCAATTATTGCAGTCACAGTTACTAATGTAATCATGATTACAATTATTATTACAATCACGATTACGGTAACATTTATATATACATACATACATACATACATACATACATACATACATACATACATACATACATACATACATACATACATACATACATACATACATACATACATACATACATACATACATACATATATATATATATTCACGGTACACTTCATTAGATTAGATACAAAATAAAGAGAAAAGCCTGCTTGCATTGCAGTTCGGACCTCGCCCTAGGTAAAAGAAATATGCAGAAAGAATAGGATTATTAAAATGGCAATGATTCGATAACAATTGAATTACTGACCTGCTAGCTATAGGGCGAATCAATGAGTCGGCACGCAAATCATGCAATAACAGCAGACCAACATCTAGCACCGCCCTGTTTGTGCATGTCACTACAAAATCATCGTCTTCGCCTTCGGACGGTGATGCAAGCACCAACGTGGTCGGGCACACGGTGCTGCATAGTCACAACCTAGCCCTATGCATAGTAGCTTCCTCGGCGCAGCATCATCACATTACCTATTCAGGAATCGTTGACAGTCAAAGCGCTGGTGTAATTTTTCCTGAATCCAACGTCAACAAAGGCGAAGCCGACCTGGAGTCTGGAGCGTGACTCGCACACTCGGTGACACTTTACGACTGTAAACCGTTGTCTCCATGTGGCCTGTCGAACTGGGCTCTTCGTCTGTGGTTTCCATTAATTTTCTCCAAAGATAGACAACTATTTAACAAGATTTAACAAGATTTAACAAGATTTAACAAGATTGCCATCTCGAACAACAAGTTCCAGATGGCAAGTGGACAAGGAAGCTATTGGCTTATCGAGAGTCCAACAATTTTCTCACCTATGTGTAGCCCGCCCTTATCAGATATCTGTCAATTCTATTTTTAAACATATTCACACTACTAGCATTAACACAATCGTTTGGCAGTTTGTTCCATTCATTTATCACCCTCTGTGAATGAGTACTTTCTCATGTCCAACCTACACTGCTCCTTAACTAATGCTGCTTTGTGTCCTCTGGTTCTACTGCTTTCTTTAAGTTTGAAGAACATATTCCTATCAACATCCTCATAACCGTTCACTATTTTAAACACTTCTATTTGGTCTCCTCTTAGTCTCCTGGTCTCTAGTGTTGTCAAACCACATTGTACTAAGCGACTTTCGTAACTAAGGTCTCTTAATTCTGGAATCATCTTAGTTGCTCTTCGTTGTATTCTTTCTAGCTTATCTATGTCTTTTTTACGATATGGCCTCCATGCTTGAATACAATATTCCAAATGTGGTCTAACTATTGCTTTGTACAGGGGTACAATTAGATGTTTCTCCTTATACTTGATAGTTCTCATAATTAGGTCTAGAATTTGATTTCCTTTCGAAGCAGCAATCCCACATTGCTCTGAAACTTTCATGTCAGCATTAAATGTTACTCCTAAATCCTTTTCTTGTGTGGTTCTACCTAGTACAGCATCCCCCATTTTATATTCCTCGTCCATATTTCCATGTCCTATGTGTATACATTTACACTTCCCAATATTGAATAACATTTGCCATTTTTCTGACCAGTTAACTAATTTTTCTAGATCATCCTGTAAACTTTGTTTATCTGTATCATTAGTAACCTTTCTGAATACTTTTGTGTCATCTGCAAATTTGAGTACTTTGCTAGATATGTCATCCTCCAAATCATTTATATATATTAAAAACAGTATAGGGCCTAACACTGATCCCTGTGGTACCCCACTCAAAACAGATTTCCAGTTTGAAAACTTACCATCTACTATTACTCTCTGTCTTCTGTGTGTAAGCCACTTTTCTATCCAGTTGATTACATCATTGCCTATACCATGGGCTTTTAGTTTAAGTAACAATCTTTGATGTGGCACTTTTTCGAAAGCTTTCTGAAAATCTAAGTAGACAACATCCACTGGTGACCCGTTATCTACCCACTTTGTAATTTCTTCTAAAAACATAAGAGATTGGTTAGACATGACCTTGCTTTTAGGAATCCATGTTGAGATGTATTTATTAATTTAACGGAAGTTCAGTAAATCACTAATCGCTAGTAGCAGATCTGGTAAAACTGTCACAAGCGATGCATCTGTCTTGTCAACAAGAGAAAAATAGTTCCGGTATTCCGTTATCACATATGCTCGTTGGTTAGCGTCTCGTGTGTTCAGGAAGTGTGCGTTTTCCACGATTTTCTGTGTGTTTTGTTGTAATTTCTTTAACTTTTTTATTTGGAGCGAACAAAAACGCTATTTTGTTGACGTGTGTAAACACTTATATATATAACAGAGAACCATATCTTGTTTCGCTCCAGAATGCCTATTTACGAAATCAATCGCAAAAGATCGAAAATGTACAGTGATTAGATAAACGCGACTCAAACCACTCGCTTCGACAACGAGATGGCGATACGCAGTGGTGCATTTTGTCGATTTTTGTCTCGAACAAAATCAGTTTTTCGGTTTATCTCATAAATTAGCAGGTATCTGTCACTATTAATGCATAGTTAGATAATATATATTTAAATACACGGCATAACACAAATGTATATATGTATGTATATGTTTACATGTGTGTGTATGTTTACATATCGGGAATACATCTGTATATAAGTATAATATCATACTTGAGCATTGAGTGAGCAGTCACTTCCACTCAACACATTCTTGTGAAACAGTTTTGCTATAAAGCTTTACCACATGCATGGTTGTTTGAAGAAATATTATTTTCCCATACAATCATTTAATATCATTATATATATATATATATATATATATATATATAAATATAATATATATATAAATATATATTATATATTCCAATACAAACATTTAATACCCTAATATATATATATATATATATATATATATATATGTGTGTGTGTGTGTATTAAATGTTTGTATGGTTAAAAAAAATTTATTCAAACAACCACGAGAATAGGTATATTCCCTAAGCAATTTAGCTGTGTGTGTGTGTGTGTGTGAGTGTGTGTGTGTGTGCGTGCGTGCGTGCGTGCGTGCGTGCGTGCGTGCGTGTGTGTGTTTATATAATAAGGACACTTGCCAACAGAGACAGAGACCCAGACACAGGGAGAGACTCAACGTAGCACGTTTTAATGAACAGTTATGCCATTGGTTAGCAATTAATTTGTCGAGTTACTACTACGGTAGTCCCGCCTTGGTCACCACATGCGGTTGGTCTTTTCGTATGTTGACCTTTCTACTAAATGCATGTACATCATGTTTCCGGTTTAATGGTATGTCATTTACAGAAAGTTGAGAGTGCTTCGAGGTATTGGAACCGACCATGTTTCGTACATGATTTATGTAAAGAGAAGAATGCGAACTCTTGTACGACAGGTCTGTTGGAATATCCAATGGTGCTAACGAACTACTGGTCGAGTGCAAAACGTTGCCATTGTGTTGACTGGTTCTAATTTCTCCGATAATGTGGCTGACGTAGGTGGAATCGGCCCGTCTTTCATGCCCTATCATGCCAAGCACGGTCATGAAGAGGCCTATGGCGTAGATGAACGAAAAGCCAATAGTTGCGAAGAGAATAAGGCCGAACTGGCGGAAATAGACGAAGTCACAGAACAGCAGGAACGCTGAGGCACCGAGCGTCGCGCAAGCCCCGGACATCATCGAAAATCCGACCTGCTCCAACGCATGCCGGGTGCGCTCCAGCCGACCGTGATAGGGCGAACGCGCATATGATTGAGCCAGATGCACGACATAGTCGACGGCAAGCCCTACCACCAATATCAGGTTCATTGACTCAAGGATCTGTAAGACGAAATGCATTAGGTACTTTTAGACACGTGTACTCACACCTTAAATGAAGACAAGCTAGTTCGTTGCTGTGCAATCACTGGCACGTAATCGCGCGCAATCACAGAAACGCAATCACTGACACAACATGAAAAGCTCTGGTGATGAGAGGATGACAACAATGACACAATAGCAACATAAACACCATATGTTTCATATGTTTAATTAAACTCAATAAGTATTCACCGGATGTAGAGTACATTTAGATACATTGTTAGCATAAACTGAGTTGTACGAGTACCTGGCGCACTGACCAACAACGACGTACCCCGAGCTTCCAACCGGCCAGTGGGATGACCGCAACAACAGACACGGTGACGAAGACAAGGGTCAGTGTCGCCAGCAGTCCTACGTATACGTTGTGTGTCGCAATCACGATTATCGGCAGCGCCAAAGCAAGTCCAATGACACAGCCGAGTAACGCAAAGCGGGTGATCGACTGGTGAAAGTGACGTCAGATGCATCTTCCAAGTATCATCGATCAATTTTATAATAGTATGTGAAAGGGCAGATTTATGGGGTTATCTATATTTGTTGTCCGTGTGTGTGCGCGCGCGTGTGTGTGCGTGCGTGCGTGCGTGCGTGCGTGCGTTTGTTCAACTTGTCGTACTAAGTACAGCTTTTTGGAATAGTGTTTGCCCTCTTTACGTTACCTATGGATTAATTGCCAATGCAGCTTGTTTTCAACTAAAACATGTAAAAACAAAGGTGTGACGCATGACCTGCTATCGCTACCTACCTGTTGAACTAGGTAAAAATGCCACAGGTTGAACTTTCTTGAACTGTATGTTTCACCAACAGCCACCAGGAAGCCCTTGTGCAGTGCTGGCGGCATCTTCTTCATCTATAGACAGAAGAACAAGTTTCTGGGCCGGGTCGCTGTAGTTCGCTAGGGTGCAGAATGTCAGCGACATTGTTGTCGGATTCTTGTCATATTCTGTCGCCATATTACACTGCATACTGCAGTCCGTACTATGCAAATGTTACCATATGCAATGCAGGATCAAATATGAAACACAATCTTGCAATGAAGGCATTCAACATAGATGATCATGCACCAGCTCCACGTGGACATGTAGACCGTTTCATATCTTACGCCACTTGTTTATAAAGTAAGGTGACGTCATCACCTATCTGGGTACATGCACCGTACATGCACCGATATATATATATATATATATATATATATATATATATATATATATATATATATATATATATATATATATATATACGTATACGTGTGTGTGTGTATGGTGTGTGTGTGTGTGTGTGCGTGCGTGCGTGCGTGCGTGCGTGCGTGCGTGCGTGCGTGCGTGCGTGCGTGCGTGCGTGCGTGCGTGTGTGCATACATTGATGTATGTGTGCGTTTGGGGGGGGGGCGGCGGAAAACAAAATGACTGGCTCTTTACAATAGCTCTGGTGCATCGATGTGTGATGGAACATAAACACAACATAGAACCGTAGGTAGTAATGGAGAATCCAATTGGAATCAAGTTTATTTCATATGAAACGTATGCAGTCAGGCGTGATGACCTGACAACTTTACACGTATGTAGTCGGGGGTGGTTCAGCTGTCAAGAAGATGTCGCGCGTGGCATTGTTGAACAGTAATACAACGAATGTGAACTAATCCATGCGTGGCCATACTGTGCCGGAAGTCTAACTAACCAATAGCAGAGCATAATGCAAACAATGCCATCCCTAGGATTGCGACATCACGTTCCTATGACTTCGGGGTGAGGCCCCATACAAAACTTCCGTTCTGAAACAGTCGCATTACATAACCGGACAACAATCTTCAGATACCAAAAACAAACTCAAATTACACCTATTTCTTATAAATTTAATATCACCCGAATCTGTACACTGCGACGGTAACAACGTTATTAATTGTCTCACTCAACTCTACTCAATTCTGTCTAACACCAGTCAGAGGCGTGAATTCGTTTGCCGCACCTTGCTTGCCGAACAACAACTCGTAAAGGTGGCACCTTTGCATTGGGCAAATATCACTCCCCGTCGTGCGTTACGTGGCAGAACTATTTGCGTAAGCTACCGTACACTACAGTTCAAAGGGACAACAGATAAATCCAGACTCATTCTCCTAAACCACTTTGTGACAATATATATATATATATATATATATATATATATATATATATATATATATATATATATATATATATATATATATATATATAATCCTAGAAGCAGCATACGTCGACCAGTGGCTGGCAATGCCAGTGCCAGTGCCAGTGGCACGTGCATACCGGCCCGCTTTAAGAGGACCGGGTATATATTTTATTTAGTAGATTTTCCAACGACGTGAAGTTGGAACATTATTTGTAAAACTAATTTAGAACATATACTAAAGGTTAATCGGAATATTTCAAAGAATTACATATATACAAAAATGCGGTCTGCTTAAAAACTTTTGCACATATGCCGACTTACGCAGACCGGAGTGAGACCGGAAGTTGTATATATTTTGTTAGCTTTTCTTGTGGTAGTGTCATCTAAACACTTGCGAAATGTAAACGAAGTCGAAGGCCGACACCAGTGAAGCTCTGTTTGAACACGGGAGGTCTCAATACGATAACACAAAACAACGAAATTTAATATACAGTATCGTACAAGAGTGATATTGGGGCCGTCGACGGCATCGCGGACAGAGCAGTATTTTATGCGAGGACGATTTATTGGAAGAGGATAATGTCTGTGGTTATTATCAATTCGCCCGCCCATAGGAATTACCTGATCGGTTGGCTGCGATCACATCGGATGGTATATGAACATTAATCCTACCCAAAATTATTAATGAATAGTTTTCACATTTCGTAAAATGTTGCCTTGTAATAGTGCTGAGCGATAGTTACATGACATGTTTACGTACCTATAGCAATAAACCGTAGTATACTTGAAAATTTGAGTTTCGAAATCCATGAGATTTCAGGCCTACCAAAAGCCTCCAACTGCACCCCCTTGAAACTCATGAAAACCCTCTAACTGCACCCCCTTGGGACCTCCAAATGCACCCCCTTAATTGACGGTCACCAAAACCTCCAACTGCACCCCCTTTGGCTTGAAGCTCCAACTGTTCCTCCCAATTTGAGGCTCACCAGTAACTTCAAACTGCACACAAAAGCCTACAATCCGGGATTTTCATATTTTCTGTGAGTTTAACAACAAATCAGGGAGGGTTGTCAAGTATACCACAGTGATATTTTTGTAATTTCGTTTGCACTAAATTTAGTATAATTCATTAAGTAGTGGTAATAAATATCAAAACTGGCTAGTAAGCGTGTTAGCTTGTGCAAAATTATGTATATAAACACCATGCCTAGCCTATGAGCCCATGTCCATGTTACTGAGTTTGTAAACCACCATGTCCATGGCGTTGTCGTTCACATTTTACTGTTATGTTTTAACAAATGAATGCCCACAATGATTTTAATGGGGCTACAGTTGTTTTAATAAATCATCGAGGTAAAATGCTATTGTTTGGTTTTTAATTAAAAATCTTGTGTATTCCAAATACCTGGTATGCATGAATACTACTAATATTATTACTACAGGTCTACACTACACAATCCAATTTCACTTGTCTTGAGGTGGTCAGGAGGGGTGTGGCTGGAGTATCAACATCCCATCTCCCTCCTATTTTGATGGTCAACCTCTCACCAATTATTAGGACACAAAAAGCATTTAAAAACAAATACAGCACCAGTTAATCCATGCTTTTAGTACAACTATTTACAATAGAAGGGAAATTATGAAGTAATATATTTAAGAGCCATACTATTTTCAATCAGTCATCAATTCAATCAGTCATTTATTTCATACAAAATAGTACAGCAATATACATCATGTAAACATAACAATAAAAAATGTACCGGTAGTAATACTACACTCTACTAGATTACAAGAGTGTATAAACTGCAAGTATCCATTTCATGCGCAGTACAGAGGAGTTGTACACATACCTATTTCCAGTATTTTGAACAAAGGTGTTCGTGGATGCAGATATCCTGCATAAAAAAACAGCTTGCACTAATACTTTTTATAATCTGAATATTACAACAATCAATGCTTGCTTAACAAGCATAAGAAAATCACTACATTTCAGCTACGTAGGCTGTGCAAAATGCTAAGTGCAATGTAATGAAAAAAAAATGCACAACTGGCTTTTCTATAATTAGCCCACAATGAAAAAAATATACTATAATTAGCCCACAATGAAAAAAATATACTGTATGGAATTTATTGCAATATATTTAAGTTGCAAAGAGCCTGTTCTTCACATTCGTTGTACAGAAGTAGAATTGCCTGCGTAGAAACAATATTACATTTCCACTAAAAACTTCTTTGTATTTGATATCATTTTCACCACAAATTATATGTCCGAGATATTCATAATTGCATTCAATAGTACGTCACCAAGCTTAATATCAATCAAAGAACATTACCCCAGACCTTACTCTATTAAAGAGTATATCATTGTCAGTGTCACATCCTTCAGTATAAGAAACATCTAACAATCTTTGCATCCCTTTAGTTGATGGAGCAAGCAGTGCAATGTCATCAGCATGAGATGACTAACAAAAACCACCCAGGGCAGCTCAGCATCTGCTTTTCTTTCGAAATTAGACATCATAACAAGATAATATTCTACAAATTTATAATAGAATGTTTAGTAAATACGATATGTTTATTGTGAACTTAACAGTTAGAAATAAATGTTATTGATATATATGTAAAAATTCTGCCTGTGAAATTGTCACTTGACTGTCACTTGTCGGTAGGTATGTTTCCAGTTCTCTGCTGCCTTGCCCATATAAGATCATGTACATGAAAGACTGCTCTCTCACAGCAACTGTATCCACAATCGTATTCAATGTGACGATGCTGGGATTTCTACATGCTATATACACACTGAGAACGGTCTTCAAACAAGAGTTGAAGACGTGTTTCCTCATCCCATAGTTCATCTGCGGCAGCAATACTGAAATATAAAATGAAAAATATATCATCTAATTAAAAAATTTATTAGTGTGTTTTTAGAGTGTTTTTTTACAAATGAAACATTCAAATATAAAATATGCATAGATAATTTGCTATTTTAACCCAGTGACTATCTAAGAACTTAGATTTTAAAGATGAATCATGTTGAGACAATGTTGTATCCATGATACTTGAGAAACCCACATTACTGCCCCCTTACAATAGCATTCTATAAAATACCTCAAAAATAGAGGTAATTCCACAAAATGGGCATAATTGCATGTTATTAAGATAATATCATATTCAGGTGATGCGAATAAAACGTACAAACACTACTCTTAAAAACTGAACTAGAGGACACCAAAGTGTCAGTGCAAGTGTTGTTTTGAATTTGAGGGTGTGTGTAGTGTGTGTGTTTATCAGACAAGGAACAATTAACTTTAAAAAGTTAGTTACATTACCATTAATTAAGATATTTCCCAATAAAATCAATTAACCTCACACCAATTCTGGAAATTTTATCTTCAATTTAATTAAAGTAACAGTTACATTTATGTTGGCAAAATTGCTGAATAGATGCAAGCGGACTGTTATTTTTTTATAAGTCGATGAACTTGAGTTGCTGGAAGGCAACATTTAAAGCACTTTACTTGTCACTGTTTACACATTTAATAACATTAATTGCTATAAAAATAACAAACACTGATTCATGCCAATTTTGACTAAGTCTCAATTTGCCCAGTGTGGTTGTTTGGCTAATTAGGGGTTTCCCAGTTTGTCTTCTGACCAATTAAGACCTATATTCTGTTTGCCTACTCATGGATTTACCCACTTGGCATACCCATTACTGGCACATCAAAGGAATTGTTTCCTTTGTGTGAGCACAACGTTGACTATTTTTAACAGATATTCCCCTAATATCCAATTGAACAAATCTCAAATTTTAGTTTCCTACTCCTTGTACTTCCTGAGATTAATAATTTTGTGACCTACTACCCCAAAATTGAGTCACCAAGCCAGTTCAGCAAGCAAGTTTAACAAATGTTCTAATATATTTTTGTTGTACCTATTTATGTCATCATTATTTATTTTATAATTTATTTGGTAATTTATCACAAATTAACTGTTTGAAGGCTTGGGTTGCCAAGCAAGTCCCGCAACCGGAATATGGGTTGACACCAAAACAGATTAAGAGAGGTAACAGGCAAGGGCCTGTTTTTATATAGTGCGGTATCTAGTCCTTAGGACTGCTGAAAACACTTTACACTTCACCACCTGGCAGACCTATTCATTTGAACACTATCTCAACTTCTCTGGAAAGCATTCAGCCAGTTGAGTGAACTGGAGCAACGTGGAGTGAACGAACTTGCCCAAGTTCAAAATGGCTACAAGAGGATTCGAACCCAGAATCTCTTGATTGAGAGTCCGAAGCTCTAGCCACTACGCTAACGTGCTCCACTGTTCTCTTGACTGAGAGTCCGAAGCTCTAGCCACTACGCTACTGTGCTCCACTGTTCTCATATATAACTGGTTTTGCACACAAATTTCCAGCATTATAATTTTGGCAAAAGTTTGAAGTCCAACAACTCAGTAATGAATATTCCCTGAAGTGTTGTGTTTTTACTCACCCTCATAGATAGAATATCCACTTATGGGTACATTGACTTTATTTATAATTAAATCAGATAGTCATGCATCCGGAGCCAGGAAAATTGGTAAAATCACAGTTGCTGTTTTGCAAGATACCACTTATAAGGGCTACAAATTAACACTTATGTACATGGTAACTCCTGAACATTTCATGATTCATCATAATACACCCTTTTATAGCTTAGGATGTGTAGTTTCTTGTGCAAAAATGTTGGTTTCATCTGAAAATTTCTTTAAACAAAAATATGTTTCACAGATGGTATCTCGAGAAATAGCAAATGTGATTTTACAAACTTTCCCAGACTTCATATGCAAAACTATCTGATCAGACCTGGGGCCGAAGTACTTGGTACTCGTGTACTCATGTACTCGAGTATTCATACTCGTATTCATACTCATAGAAATTATGGTCAAGTACTCGTACTCATGTTCAATGTACTCAGATTTTACAAGTACATTACGAGTACATATGAGTACTTTTTCAATATGATATTGTGAAAATTATTTTATTTATAATTTTATCAAATCATTAACAACTACAACAATAATTTTAAAAGTGTGGTGGCAAATTGTATTACCTGCATATGAATCAAATTAACACATTTTTTATGTTCTTGCATGCATCTCAGCTGAGTTATATATGTTTTCTAATACAGAATCATGTAAACACTGTTATTATGTTAATTCTATTGCAACAACCATTATATTGCAATGTAATATTACTAGCCCCTGATTTGTAATAATTGTTACATTTAGTAGATATGGTTTAATTTTTTCTACTAGCCCCTGATTTGTAATAACTGTTATATTTAGTAGATATGGTTTAATTGTTTTCTACTAGCCCCTGATTTGTAATAATTGTTACATTTAGTAGATATGGTTTAATTTTTTCTACTAGCCCCTAATTTGTAATAATTGTTACATTTAGTAGATATGGTTTAATTTTTTCTACTAGCCCCTGATTTGTAATAACTGTTACATTTAGTAGATATGGTTTAATTGTTTTCTACTAGCCCCTGATTTGTAATAATTGTTACATTTAGTAGATAGGGTTTAATGTTTTCTACTAGCCCCTGATCTGTAATAATTGTTACATTTAGTAGATCTGGTTTAATTTTTTTCTGCTAGCCCGATTTGTAATAATTGTTACATTTAGTAGATATGGTTTAATTTTTTCTACTAGCCCCTGATTTGTAATAATTGTTACATTTAGTAGATATGGTTTAAGTTTTTCTACTAGCCCTTGATTTGTAATAATTGTTACATTTAGTACATATGGTTTCATTTTTTCTTAGTATTGATAAGTTTTCACAAATGCATACCGTGGATCACTTTTCTGCACAATGTATGCACTGAAGCCACATAGGCTTTGCTTCAAGAGGCAGCATCTTTTGATTCTTTTCCCAGTTAGAAACTCCTAGTTCTCTTAGTTTATTTAATCATTTAAAATCATGCACCATTGAAGAATAAAGTTCACCATCACAGACTTCCAGATGGATCATGAAATTTTGCACACATACACTAAAAATCACTAGCTTTAAATTGAGACCAGTTTCATTAATATGCATACATCTCCGAAACTACTAGCAGGGGCGGATCCAGGGTTTAGAAAAGGTAATATATGAAGCGCCGAAGGTGCAAAACGAGGTGCGAAGCGCCTTGGGGTGTGTGTGGTAGGGGAGTATCCCCCTTCCTACCCATTTGACGTTATTTAGACAAAACACTTGAAATTGTGTAATTTGGGACACCAATAATCTGGTTTTAATCGAGTCAGGGCTTAACGTAATCAATCGAAAATTCAGACATGCGACATCGTGCGTGTACAATACGGATTTTGGGAGGAATACGGCCTTGGGCCGTGTCCCATTTTAATACGGATTTGCTGAAAATATAAAAATCATGATAAAGTAGTCCTATGTGTTTTCTTGTATTCGTCACATAAGTATAACTTCAAATGTCAAATTTGCAATAGACGAGGTTCAACTACTTTTGAGTCTAGAGTTTCGGGAAAACGCAGTGGATTTTGTTTCATTTACACTCAAGAGAGTCTATCCAAACTGTTGTTGCATTTTAAACTACTCTGGATAAAGCGCACCATTGGATTCATGATCTGGATATGACATTCTCCATATAATAACAGTGAGTTCAAACTGGTAGATTAAAACGTTTCCTGATACTTTGCGCCATGTAAATTAAAATGCATCATAGAAACATACACCATAGAAAGAGGAACAGTGTGACATTACTAATTGGCGTTGTGTACTTATATTACAAAACCCAAAAAAGTAAATGTAGTGATTAGCACATCCGCCTTTCATGCCATAGTTCTGAATTCAAGATGCAAACCGGACGCGATACATGTGGTGCTTGGCGATAAAGTTCTGAAAAGGCTCACTAGTTGAATGAGACCTCAAAAGGACGTAACATTCTAACCACAATATAATTATAAAGACTATAGTCAGCTAATAGAACGTTACCGGTAGCTGGATATAACTAGATACTAGAAACTCTGTTTATAGCTGTGTTTTAATAACTGTTGTTCAACTGTGTGTGCGTGTGTGTGTACGGTTTCACCGGTGTTGAGTGTGTAATTTTGTTAAACATTTACAACATAAAGATACAAAATCAAGTGAAAATTAGTTTTTTTTAAACATTCTGCACGATAGCATGTTCCTACACCAATAACTCATACCACACCATAATTTTTACCAAGACTTATGAAATGCTGCTCTCCAGTATGTCCAAAGAGCAGAGGATCTCAAGTGCCAGATTTAGAATTGGCTGTGATTTTGTTGACCGAGTAGCCTTGTTTCGTGCTCTGTTCCTGGTTGGTCACAATGTGTAAATGTGGGGGTGTGGGTATATGGGTGTGTGTGTGTGTGTGTGCGTGCGTGCGTGCGTGCGTGCGTGCGTGTGTGTACGTCACCGTTAATGTTAAGAATAACTTTAGGGATACGCTAGACGCCATGTATAATATCGCCTGTGCTAGATCAGTGTCTGAAAACGCCGGTATTCGTACGTAAGCGAGAATTTTGACCTTGTGTTGTTTCTTGGTAATGCCTTTGTCCCCCGTTGACATACAATTGCAATGGATTTTTGGTACCCAAAAAGGGGAGGTCTGGACCCCCTGGACCCCTCTCTGGATCCGCCTATGACTAGGAACAGAAAGCTAATATTTGATTTTTTCAATTTGGGTATTTGGGGAATATCTGATAAAAATCCTGAAGAGATGTGAACTTCTGAAAATACAATGTGTGGACCGTCCAGCGATTTGATGTGGAATGACATATTATTGAATATTACAGTTCATCATGCATGAAGAACTGTCCTATTAGAGATGAAAGTTAGCACACTTAACAAATATATCAATAGTACTGAAATTACACTAGTTTGAAGAATCAGGAATCATATTAACATTGTGGTATAGCACTAGGTTATGTGCTCATGAATGTCTTGTTAGTGCTAAGATCATGCATCACTGAAGAATTAAGTTCACCAGGAATTCTGAATGGATCATTAAATTTGGCACACAAATTACATACCATTATCCTTAAAATAAGACTGGTTTCATGATTTTTTAAATGTAGCCACACTGGGTTTTGCTGCATTGAAAATGTCCCCTAAATTATTTTTTTCTGAATTCACAAGGGTGTTGCTCCACAATTAAAATTTACCAACAAATCAATGATGCACTCAATTTCACGTTTTAAAATATTTCAGCATTCTATTGCTGTCTTATTATTCAGTGTGTTATTCCAGTCTATCTTTGTGAAATAGTTCCTCATATCTTTATCTACCTTTGTGGAAGTTTCTCCTGTACTGCTTTTTATTATTTGTTTCTTATCTTACTTTGACGGTAACATGTAGTTGGTTATGATCACTAGTACCCAGTGGCTCATATCTTAACATTTTCAATTAATTCATTTAGTAAGGACAAAGCTATATCAAATACACTCTCTCCCTTGTTTGGTTCTAGCATGTGCTGAGAAATGAAACTATGTTGTATTAAAAATAGGAATGTTTCGTCCCCACCCCCTGTACTCTAGAGATTTCTATTGTATAAGTCTGTGGTTAAACCCCCCATAATAATACAATCATGTTTACTCACTTCCCTTATATTACTGATCTTGATTAAACATACTTAAAACCAATTGATGTGATCGATCATTTTAAGACGGGCCTGTTTATAGCATGTTGAGGATTTCCACTGATTCAGGTGTAACACGAGAATCATCACCTGTGTTTGATTAACTGATGAGGTTTCCATGTCATCGTCCTCTTGTGATCCATCTGGTATTTCAATGTCATCACACTTCTGTGAAAAAATGTTTTTGAACATGCATTAGTGTCAGAAAGAATGTCATTTCAGTAATGCAAACATGTAAAAGGATATTTTGTAGGATTGACATTAATTTTTTTAAATGACAATACATACGATATACATAAATCATTGTTTTTTGTTGAAATTACTTGAAATTAATGTATTTCAATGGTTTGCATATTTTCTTTAATTAATTCTTAATAGTGTATCCTATCACAAACTTATCAGGACTCACTTGCTGCATAGCTTTGCCAGCAGTTGCTGATATTTTGTATTAAACAAGAGAAGATCTATGAAACTATTTCACTATACTATACACTACCGAGTATTCAATGCCAGTGGTTGATGGATAAAGAACTTAACGTACAATAATGTGCACAATTCTTTTTTCAAAAAGTACAAATGTCAGAAATTGCACTACACTATACACTACCAAGTTTTCCATGCCAGTGGTTCATGGGATAAAGAACGTAATGTACAACAATGTACACAATTCTTATTATCAAAAAGTACAAATGTTAGAAATTGACAGATGTGTAGTGATATGTTCATTTGGAAGCGTTATATTACCTCGCTAATATTAACATATTTATAAGGTGTCCATAATAATGATTACTGATTCACAATTCTTTGATTGCTAAAGACCCCAAGTAGCATGATTTATGATAGACAATAGAAATGGATAAAAAAATTTTTTTAATGATATCTCAAAATTATACAGAAAAGTTAAATGTTATTGGATATTTTAATAATACTTATTCTTAGCTTTGATTTTTGTATTCTTAGATAATTATGTGTCAAATTAGTTATCATACCAAGTTATACTCAGGGCATATTTGAGATGAGTATCATTATGCAGATTTTTTTGGTAAAGTAAAGGATCATATCTGCCACAGTATCTATGTGTCATATTTGTTACACTAGTCAATAACATGACAAGATACCTTTACGTTTTATTGGTTTTTTCTGATGGCTTGCAGCAACTGAAAAATAAATAATGTTAATTAAAACAACACATTTCTTTTATTATTAAATGAGTTTCCAGGTCTACAGCAAATGTAGGGCTGTAAAGATATATGTATCAGAATACTTACTAAAATGGCATTGGTTGAAATCGCTGTTATAACTTATAGAGTTATTATGTGTAGTATGTTTGCTGAAAGCATTTACAAAAGCATTTACAATAAGTTGAGTGTGCACACACACTAAAAATGGGTATTGGTGATAAGGTTGCAACACATTATCAACCATCGACAATACACAATGTGATTAAATTTACCAAATAAGTCTTCAGCATGTTAAAAACAAGATCTGCATCCACATGGTAGCTTCTGTTAATGTAGTTTGACTACCATATAGTATACATGTAAATAAATATATATTTATTTTATAATTTAGGTGTAACTCATGTTGCACGGTATTCAAAGTGGACACTATTTTGGACAATGCATGTTATTTTAACCATATCTTCTGATTGAAACACACATTTAAGTAAATTCAGTGTATTTTTAAATATGATTCCTAAAATTTTATATTTTGTTGAATAATAATGATTTCTAAATCATAACTGATGTGATCTTTACTTACACGGTAAGAAATCAATTACAATTACGTCATCATTTCAGAGCCTGAGACGACTACAACTTGTAGTCGTCTCAGGCTTGTAGTACAAGTTGTTGATACATTAAATAAATCAATTACAATTATTATGGCATTATCTCAGAACCAGAATAAACTACATGTTGTAGTTACATGACAGAAATTACAATTACCCTAACAATAAATAAATGTTAATCCATTGAGTATGAACAAAGTATTAGCAAAGTTGATTTTAAGTGAAATACTTACGAATACACATCCAACGCGCAACGACGCATTTCACAGACACCACCCAGTGGCAATGCCGGAAGTCATTTCGCGATGTCGATTTACGACAAATAACATTTGTCAAAGTAATCATACTACACATCATTAATTAAACACACATTATACAAATTAATTAAACATATATTTTCAGCAAACGTCAGTACGCGCATCACGTTCAACTTTATATACTGAGTATTAAGCGAATGTCACAATGTTTGCGACACGAACGCCAAGTCGAAGCCGAGCCCGAAGACGCGAAGGCCAAGAATAAAACACAAAAACGCACATTTCTTAATTTACACAATATTATAAAACATTGTAAATTTCTTCGAAGCATATTACACAATGAACACGAAACGGTGATTCCTCATTCAATATATAGCAGTATTATGAAATTATAAGCATTTTTACCCGGTCTGCCATACGCAACAAATGTGGCAGTTCCAAATATACAAGGCTCTGGAAAAAACATGCTCATAATCACAGAAAAATCTGAGTACTTTTTCAATATGATATTGTGAAAATTATTTAATTTCGTATTTTATCAAATCATTAACAACTACAACAATAATTTCAAAAAGTATGGTAAACAATTGTATTACCTGCATACGAATCAAATTAACAAAACATGTTTATGTTCTTGCATGAGTTATATATATATATATATATATATATATATATATATATATATATATATATATATATATATATATATATATATATGTATATATATATATATATATATATATATGTATATATATATATATATATATATATATATATATATATATATATATATATATATATATATATATATATATATATATTTATATATATATGAGTTATATATATTTTCTAATACAGGATCATTAGAAACACTTAATATATATATATATATATATATATATATATATATATATATATATATATATATATATATATATATATACACACACATATATAATATATATATATATATATATATATATATATATATATATATATATATATATATATATATATATGTATATATAATTATACAGACAGACACACATATAGACATAAAGACATTTAGACAGATATAGAAACCAAACGACAGACAGACACACATATTCTGACTGACTGGTGGAGGGGAGGTGGAGACAGAGAGATGCCGGTGGAGTATATGGATATGGCACATTTGTCCACGTACCTCTTCGTCGAAAAACCTCTCCCATTTATCTCTGATCAGTAATCCCATCGGATAGGCAAACCTTATCTTCGATAGTGTTAGATTTACCACGATAGCTGCAAATCTCAGTTTCGTGCCGTACGCGTACTCGATAGCTGACGGACACAAAACGATTAACAATCAGCCGCTAGCGTATCATTTTGGTCAAAGCGAAACAAAAGTCATGGTTTGGGGGCTATGCAACCAAGAGCTAATGAAAGCTAACTCTATGCAATTATACAATCAAGAATATCACGGCAATGGTTTACTCGGAATTGCTTCTAACAGTTGAAGATATTCTGGTCAAATTTAAGTTTTCCTGGCGGTTGACAGTTTGACCAGGGCGCCGAATAAGCGAGCAATGTGCACTTAGCAGTTCTTGTAAGTGGGTACTGCTGCGCCTTCCGCTGAAACGTTAAGCGCCTTCGATCCAAGATCGAAGGACTGACGGGGTCCAAGCGAGGTAAAAAGCCAAGATATGAGGTACCAAATACAAGGCCATGTTAATCTTGGTTCCATCTGCACATATTGCTTCATGCACAGACTACGCCACCAATCACGGAGAACTTATGGGAAGAATTTATACTACAGTGAACATTATATTGTTAAATACGTGATGTCTGTAGCTTCACCATTACCATAACCAATTTCGCCCGGGACTTGATGCTGCCAGGGATGGCAATACTAGACAGTTTCAGCTAAGATTTGTTCGCTCCCAACAGACAGTTTCAGCAATAAGTTTATTGCTGTACTGCATCACTATTTTCGTAACTCATAGGCACTGACGTCAGCTGAATTTGTCGGTCACATGTTCTCCAAAATTGTCGCGCCGAGATAAATGTAGAGGAATGACTTGAAATCATGTTTCTGTACAAACTATTATATTTCTGGAAGAAGACGAAGCAGCTGCCGCTAACTATAGAAATTGGAACCTTTCCAACAGTAAGTATCGCGCAGTGAATTATAAGGACAAGAGCAACACCGAATGTTCAAACTGAGAAAGATGTAGCATTGATAAGGTTCCAACTCGCAATTACGTTGCGTGTGTGTGTGTGTGTGCGTGCGTGCGTGCGTGCGTGCGTGCGTGCGTGTGTGTAGATTCATACATGCATACATGCATACATACATATAACTATATAAATATATATACTGAACATTGCGAAATATTTCGCTGAACCGACATTTACTTGTTAATAATAATATGTAATTTAATTATTAAGACAATAATATGGGTCCAATGTGTTTCCCTGTGAGACGATCCCATTGTAGTCTGCTCGATCG
>BSQZ01000215.1:62500-91743 GCA_033239005.1 Lamellibrachia satsuma | reverse complement strand
CAGCACTGATTCGCATCCAAAGTGACATCTCAGACGCACTCGTCAAGAACTGTGGAGTTATGCTCACCATGATTGACTTGTTAGCAGCCTTCGACACGGTAGACCACACCATATTCATCAAACTGCTGCATGACAGATTTGTAATGAGGGGAACAGCATTGCACTGGTTCAGATCGTACTTATCTGAACGAGAATTTTGCGTGAAGTTTGGTGGTGTTAGATCTGAACCACATGCCCTGGACTGTGGAGTACCACAGGGTTCTGTACTAGGACCTATCATCATTCATATGTAAACCAAACCATTGGAGCGCATCATCCATCGGCACAACTTGTGTTACCATAAGTATGCAGATGACATGGAGATCTACGGAGAATATTTTTTTATGATCCATCATCGAACTATGATTGCTTGCGGATAAGACATAAGATGGAGGCGTGTCTTGATGAAATCTGGGCCTGGATGTTTGCGACAACACCATCACCGCGGAGTCTGTCATAGATAGAATACCAGTAAACAATTGTGGTGGACTCTTCCATAGAACCTCTGTTTTTAAAATAATATGTATATTTTTGTTGCACTGTAAATTGCTTTTATCTTTTAAATTTTAATTGTTCATAATAATAACTACTGTTTTACTTTATGTGCAATTATATCATATTAAATGTATTTTACATTGTAACACGCACTGAGGTGCTGTAAGCAAGACTTTAGCTTGATATAAGAAAAAAAAAAGATTATTATTATTATTATATATATATATATATATATATATATATATATATATATATATATATATATATATAATAATAATGTTATTCTTATATCACGCTAAAATCGTGCTTACAGCACCATAAAATAGTATATATATATATATATATATATATATATATATATATAAATACATATATAAATATATACATATATATATATATTTTTTTCCGGTGTTCCGACTGGTAAGACCAGGTGTTCAGCCGCGGCATCATCTGCCTTGTTCGCACTCATCTCCTTTGTCGTCAATTGACACACTCTTATTGTAAGCAGCAACTTGTACCGGGTCTTACCGGCATTATTTTCAGAGTATTTCGCATATATATATATATATACATATATATATATATATATATATATATATATATATATATATATATATATATATATATATATATATATATATATATATATATATATATATATATATATATATATATATATATATATATATATACCAGTGACACGTGTTTCGTAAGGTATCATATAATTAACTATATTTAGTGATACCACATGTCACATGCAACATTCCATGGCATAAGGTGCCCCACAGTGCTGTCTATTCCAAGAATCCAGGAGAGGAATACAACCTTTGAAATTCACCAATTTGATAACGTGTCCATGCTTCCGTAGAATCAACCACGCACACGCACGCACGCACGCCCGCAATACGTACCACACGCACAAACACATACAAAAAAACACACACACACACACACACACACACACACACACACACACACACACACACACACACACACACACACACACACACACACACACACACACGAATGCCCACATACGCACGCACTCACACATAATATATATATATATATATATATATATATATATATATATATATATATATATATATATATATATATATATATATATACATACACACACACACACACACACACACACACACACACACACACACACACACACACACACACACACACACACACACACACACACACACACATACATATACGGTCGCTAAGTGTCACACTTAAAGCGTCACGCAGTCTGTGTAACGACAATGACATTAAATATTCGTGGTTCCTTCATGAATAGTTTATGTCGTTGTCTTAACATAGACTGCGGGACGTTTTAGCTGTGATATGGTGACCATGACTATTGACCATAGAAGTTCGACAGTCAACCCTGCTACGTAGAAGATCGCGTTTCAATTGATGACAGTAATCGTGACGATATCACATAATTGAATCGTGTATATATATATATATATATATATATATATATATATATATATATATATATATATATATATATATATATATACAATTATGTGATATATATATATATATATATATATATATATATATATATATATATATATATATATATATATATATATATATATATATATATATATATATATATATATATATATATATATATATATATATATAGTTACTGAACTGTCGATATGTAGAACGAAAAACGTAAGCGGAAACTATATTATGATACGCAGAGTGGAAAACATTTCACCGTCATATGTGTTAAATTCGTCGTGCCTCTAAATCTGGGCAGGGTTATTCACCTACTCCAGTAATTAACTAGTAGTGAATACCTACAGAAAGTTACTCGCCCGATCCAGTAGCTAACATGTAGCGAGTAGTACCTATGTAAAATAACTCGCCTGCTCCAGTAACAAACCTCAAGTAAGTAACTACATAGATTTATTCGCCTTAACCAGTAACTAGCCTGTAGTGAGTACTTACAGAGAATTACTCGCCTACTCTAGTAGCTAACATGTATCGAGTAGTACCTATGTAAAGTAACTCGTCTGCTCCAGTAACAAACCTCAAATAAGTAACTACATAGATTCATTCGCCTGCTCCAGTAAATAGCCTGTAGTGAGTACCAACAAAGAGTTACTCGTCTACTCCAGGAACTAACCTCTACTGAGTACCTACAGAGAGTTACTCGCTTGCTCAAGTAGAATTACTCGCCTGCTTCAGTAACTTGTTTGACGTGAGTAGCTACATATATTTATTCGCCTGTTCCTGTAATTAGTCAGTTGTGAAAACCTACATAGAGTTACTCGCCTGCTCCAGTAGCTGATATGTAGCAAGAACCTACAGAGTGTTACTCGCCTACCCCAGTAGCTTGCCTGAGGTGACTACATACAGAGAGCTACTTGCCTGCTCCTGTAGCTAGCCTGTAATGAACAATCACAGAAAGTTACTTTATTGCACATGTAGCTAGACTGTAGTGAACACCTACAAAGATTTACTCGTCTGCTCCAGTAGCTAGCCTGTAGTGACAATATTTAGAGAGTTACTCGCCTGCTCCTGTAGCTAGCCTGTAGTGAAAACCTATAAAGAGTTATTCGCCTGCTCCTGTAGCTAGCCTGTAGTGAAAACCTATAAATAGTTATTCGCCTGCTCCAGTAGATAACCTGTAATGTGTACCTACAGAGAGTTACTCGCCTTCTACGGTAATTAGCCTGTGATGGATATTTACAGAGTGACACGTGTTATTCGCCTGCTTCAGTAACTAACTTGTAATGAATACCAAAAGAGAGTTACTCAACTGCTCCTGTAACTAGCCTGCAGTGAATACCTACAGAGCGTTACTCAACTGCTCCTGTAACTAGCCTGTAGTGAATACCTACAGAGAGTTACTCCTCGTGTAGATTACTATGAATAAATTAACTTACCCTGCGCAGTGATCACAAGTGCTGTTAATAGCACAGCATTGAACGTCAGTCGCTTCATTTTGTTCTAATCTTACACGACAATCATTGAGACACAATGGAACTACATTTTCATGTCGTCAAGCTTACACAACAATCACTGATGCAATGCGATAGAAACAGGTTGAAGGTGTTTCCCTGTCGAGGTAGTTTAACAAGATTTAACAAGATTGCCATCTCGAACAACAAGTTCCAGATGGCAAGTGGACAAGGAAGCTTATCGAGAGTCCAACAATTTTCTCATCTATGTGTAGCCCGCCCTTATCAGTTATCTGTCAATTATATTTTTAAACATATTCACACTACTAGCATTAACACAATCATTTGGCAGTTTGTTCCATTCATTTATCACTCACTGTGAGAAAGAGTACTTTCTCATGTTCAACGTACACTGCTCCTTAACTAATGCTGCTTTGTGTCATCTGGTTTTACTGCCTTCTTTAGGTTTAAAGAACATATTCCTATCAACATCCTCATAATCGTTCACTATTTTAAAAACTACTATTTGGCCTCCTCTTAGTCTAGTGACTTTCGTAACTAAGGTCTCTCAATTCTGGAATCATTTTAGTTTCTCTTCGTTAGCTTAACAGGAGCTACTTTGATAAGCGAGCGGATTTGAACGTTCTAAATATACGCCCAATCCATGTTCAATCCACACCTAATTCACGCCCAATTTACACTTTGAAGGGAGGGTCACTTAAGTGGCCTGTTTCATTATTATTATAAGTTATCTAAACTATCAAAAATTCACCATCGCTTACCGTAAAAGATGTAGCAAATATACTTGGGCTCATATGCATATGTAGTTATAATTAAGTCATCAGGGAATCCACATACGCACGCACTCACACATAATAAATAAACACACACACACACACACACACACACACACACACACACACACACACACACACACACACACACACACACACACACACACACACACACACACACACACACACACACACATACACACACGGTCACTAAGTGTCACACTTAAAGCGTCACGCAGTCTGTGTAACGACAACGACATCAAATATTCGTGGTTCCTTCATGAATAGTTTATATCATTGTCTTTACAGAGACTGCGGGACGTTTTAGCTGTGATATGGTGACCATTACTATTGACCATAGAAGTGCGACAGTCAACCCTACTACGTAGAAGATCGCGTGTCAATTGATGACAGTAATCGTGACGATAATATCATATAATTGAGTCATGCTGTAATATATATATATATATATATATATATATATATATATATATATATATATATATATATATATATATATATATATATATATATATATATATATATATATATATATATATATATATATATATATATATATATATATATATATATATATATATATATATATATATATATATATATATATATATATATAGTTACTGAACTGTCGATATGTAGAACGAAAAACGTAAGCGGAAACTATATTATGATACGTAGAGTGGAAAATATGTCACCGTCATACGTGTTAAATTCGTCGTGCCTCTAAATCTGGGCAGGGTTATTCATCTACTCCAGTAACTAACTATTAGTGAATACCTACAGAAAGTTACTCGCCTACTCCAGTAGCTAACATGTAGGGAGTAGTACCAATGTAAAGTAACTCGCCTGCCCCCAGTAACAAACCTCAAGTAAGTAACTACATATATTAATTCGCCTGCTCCAGTAACTAGCCTGTAGTGAGTACCAACAAAGAGTTGCTCGCCTACTCCAGGAACTAACATCTACTGAGTACCTACAGAGAGGTACTCGCTTGCCCAAGTAGGTTGCATGTGGTGAGTACCGACAAGAATTACTCGCCTGATTCAGTAATTAAACTATAGTGAGTATTTATAGTGAATTACTCGTCTGCTCCAGTAACTTGTTTGATGTGAGTACCTACATAGATTTATTCGCCTGTTCCTGTAACTAGCCAGTTGTGAAAACCTACATAGAGTTTCTCACCTGCCCCAGTAGCTTGCCTGAGGTGAGTACCTACGGAGAGCTACTTGCTTGCTCCTGTAGCTAGCCTGTAGTGAAAAATCACAGAAAGTTACTTTATTGCACATGTATCTACACTGTAGTGAACACCTACACATATTTACTCGTCTGCTATAGTAGCTATCCCGTAGTGACAATATATATAAATTTACTCGCTTGCTCCTGTAGCTAGCCTGTAGTGACAATATATAGAGAGTTACTCGCCTGCTCCTGTAGCTAGCCTGTAGTGACAATATATATAGAGAGTTACTCGCCTGCTCCAGTAGCTAGCCTGTAGTTACAATATATAGAGAGTTATTCGCCTGCTCCTGTAGCTAGCCTGTAGTGAAAACCTATAAATAGTTATTCGCCTGCTCCAGTAGATAACCTGTAATGTGTACCTACAGAGAGTTACTCGCCTTCTACGGTAATTGGCCTGTAATGGATATTTACAGAGTGACACGTGTAACTCGCCTGCTTCAGTAACTAGCTTGTAGTGAATACCAAAAGAGGTTTACTCAACTGCTCCATTACTATGAATAAATTAACTTACCCTGCGCAGTGATCACAAGTGCTGTTAGTAGCACAGCATTGAACGTCAGTCGCTTCATTTTGTTCTAATCTTCTTCTTGAAGGCTGTTGGTTGGGTTGACGGGGGACGGATATCGGAAATAAAGTGAAAATGTCTTTTTTATATGTCTCCGTTCATCGCATCTACGAGGTTACATATCGACACTACAGCACAAACACTACGCCGGATACAATACGCCGGCTGATAAGCGAATCATTACCATCATAGCAAGCAGATAAATGTTTCATAGCCTTATTTCCGCGAGACCTTAATGGAATTACAGCTATTCGACACGTGACATTGATACATGACAATGACGAGGTTGGGCTACATAATTGAAACGGGAATAACAAACATTGGTGATCAATTCTCTTGTCTCGGTGAAATGTGTATGCTTATGTGCCCGACTAAATATCATATCATTTGAGATACTAAAGAGTATTATTGTTCAGGTGAAATCATAATTTGAGACACTAAAGAATATCATTGTTAAGGTGTCACGCACTTAATACGAGGCCTAACTATAGCAATGCATGACTGTTTCCTTACTTCTTTCAATACCAACACGTGTTTTATGTACATCTATGAAAAACAATGCATACATATGTGTATATATAGGATTTGTTATCCTTTAAATATGTATTATGCTGCCAATGCTGGTTTTCATCTCATTCGAAATGCCAATTTCCGTGCAGCGATTTTGAAGGTTTTCACCTAACATTTTCTGAAGAGTTTCTGAAGATTTTGTGTACGTTGATCTAACACCCTACATTGAAACCCAGTGGTCTAGCCAACCGGCGGAGAGCACCTTAACTTGTTGTAATTTCAGCCTAGAGAAGGTTTTGATTGGTATTTGATTAATATTAGGGCATCACAGTATTTCCCACTATTGTTTCAATCCATGTGGGTAGGGGTGGGGTTAGGAGTACAAACATAAATATGATTTAATAATAATAATATCATTTGTTTTCCTTTAGAAAATATGAAGACTGAACACCAAATGGTGTTGTAAAGATGTAACAATATGTGATCTGGAAGTAACAATGTGTGATCTGTATGTAACAATGTGTGATCTGGATATAACAATGTGTGATCTGGAAGTAAAAATATGTGATATGGATATAACAATGTGTGATCTGGAAGTAACAATGTGTGATCTGGATATAACAATGTGTAATCTGGATATAACAATGTGTGATCTGGATATAACAATGTGTGATCTGGATGTAACAATGTGTGATCTGGAAGTAACAATGTATGATCTGGATGTAGCAATATGTGATCTGGATGTAACAATGTGTGATCTGGATGTAACAATGTGTGATCTGGATGTAACAATGTATGATTTGGATGGAACAATGTTGGATATGGATGACACAATGTATGATTTGGATGTAATAATGTGTGATCTGGTTGTAACGATGTGTGATCTGGATGTTACAATGTGTGATCTGGATGTAACAATGTATGATCTGGATGTAACAATGTCTGATCTGGATGTAACAATGTGTGATCTGGATGGAACAATGTGAGATCTGGATGTAGCTATGTGTGATCTGGATGTAACAATGTCTGATCTGGATGTAACAATGTATGATCTGGATATAACAATGTGTGATCTGGATGTAACAATGTGTGATATGGATGTAACAATGTGTGATCTGGAATAACAATGTGTGATCTGGATGTAACAATGTGTGATCTGGATGTAACAATGTGTCATCTGGATGTAACAATGTGTGATATTTATGTAACAATGTGTGATTTCGATGTAACAATGTGTGATCTGGATGTTCCCTGGAAGGACGTAGCCGGAAGGGTAAACTGTTACCTTTCTACCATGGTGAGGCTGCGGGCAGTGTCTCGGGATGCAGGTGACGTTGATGGTAGACGGAGGACGGGAAAGACCCCCGAATCAAGTCCTCGTGTGGTCTGTTGCTCCACCCCGTGGGGATGATGGTCGCTCCAAGCTCCCAGTGCATCCTCCCAACAAGGTCCACGGCAGTGGTTGTGTGGGTCATTGGGATCGTACGGACAGCGTGTCTGGAACGGTGAGAGTGAGGGAGGGAGGGAGAGTGGGATGGAAGGAGGGTGGGAGGAAGAGAGGACGAGATATAGAGGGGGGAGTAAGGAAGGACGGGAGGGGAGGGACGGAGGGTGGAAAGGATGGTAGGAGGGACGGAGAGTTGGACGGGGGGAGATAGGGACGAACGGTGAGGGTGAAGGAGGGAGGATGGGAGGGATGCTGGGTGGGAGGGAAGGATGGAGGATGGGTATGAGGGAGGGTAGAGAGGAGAGAGGATGGGGTGGAGGAGAGGGTGGGAGGAATGGAGGGAGGGTGGGAAGGATGGACGGAGAGTGGGAAGGTGGGTGGGAAGATAGGTATGGAAGGACGGTGTTCAGGAGGGAGGAATGGTGAGAGTGAGGGAGGGAGAGTGGGAGGAAAGGAGGGTGAAAGGGAGAGGGAAAGAGAGAGAGAGAGAGAGAGAGAGAGAGAGACAGAGACGGAGGTAGGCAGGGAGGGTGGGTGGGAGGGATGGATGGTGGGAGGGATGGAGGAGGGGACGGACAGAGAATGGAAGGGTGCGTGGGAGGGAGAGAGGAATGATGAGAAGGAGGGAGGAAGAATGGGGGTGGGAGGGAGGGAGGAGGGTGGAAGGGAGGGAGAGTGAGAGGTACGGTGGGAGGGAGTTTGGGTTGGAGGGTGGGTGGGAAGATAAGTAGGGAAGGAGGGTTGGTGGGATGGAAAAACGGTGAGGGAGGAGAGTGGGTGGGAAAGAGGGTGGGAGGGAGATAGGAAGAGAGTGATGGATGCAGGGATGGAGGTAGCGAGGGAGGGAGTGGGGAAGGAAGGAAGGGAGAGAGGAAGGAAGGAAGAGAGGGAAGGAGGGAGGGAGGATGGGAGGGTGAGTGGGGGGTTGTAAGGAGGGGGATGGATGGAAGGAGGGAAGGTGGGAAGGATGATGGGATGGGCGGAGAGTAGGAGGGTGCGATGGAGGGAGGGGAGGGAGACAGGGTGGGACTGATGATGAAAAGAATGGCGGGAAGGAGGGTGGGAGGGATGGACGGAAGTTGGGAAGGATGCAGGGAGGGACGAAGAGTGGGAGGGTTGGAGGGATGCAGGTAGGAACGGTGAGAGTGAGGGATTTAATCTTATTGAAAACACGTTTTTATTCTGCAGCCAAAGAGTCTTAAACGTCGCGGGAGCCGATGTCTCTCCTTCCTGACTTAGATAATGCCGTCTTCATTCCACGGAGCATCAGGTTGGACGGTCAGTCATTTCAGTTCGCTTGCAACGAAGTTGTATTGACTTACAATTCAATATAGTGAATATTCACTTGATGTTAGTTATACATATGGATGTCATAATGCTATTTAATAGTCGCATGTTTCGATACATTGAATATCATATGGCAAATATTATGTTGGGCGAAAAATGTTTTAATGTTACCGCTTATTATAAGTAACTTGGACATATAATATTTTATGTGTGACGGAGCTGATATTAAAGCCAAGCATACGGGCCTTTATGGCAGGTACATTGCTTTATTTGGAACTCTTTATGTTCTGAGAGAGAATGGAAAGAATAACTTATTGACATCTTATTGTAGTCATTTATACTTTATTTGGAACTCTTTATGTTCTGAGAGAGAATGGAAAGAATAACTTATTGACATCTTATTAAGTTATATATATATATATATATATATATATATATATATATATATATATATATATATATATATATATATATATATATATATATATATATATATATATATATATAAGATTTATAGCTGTATTGAGGTGTATTATTCTTCATCAGATATGTAGTACTGCCACTGCTTTATTTTGTTAGCTTTATAGCTGTATTGAGGTGTATTATTCTACATAAGATATACAATTCTGCCACTGCTTTATTTTGTTAGCTTTATGAATAATTGTAGGTTCTACTCTTTTTTCAGATCACTTTTGATGCAAAGGTGTGTTTTTTACACTTTCTACCAAGTGAGGAGGTGAAAGACACACGGTCAGTCACATGAGTGCGTATGCACGTTGAGCGTGCTATGTGCAGTGAGTGAAGTGGAAACCACCTCTTTGATGGAGTGGCGCTACTCACATTTGTAGAGTCCGTCATCCAAGGGTGATCTGTGCACTCCCTGTTGACAAATTTCTATGGAAGTAATGGGGATTGAAAGTAAGCTTTTCAGAGCCACTCTCAAACATGCCTGGGGTATACTATATTGCAATGTAATATATGCAATGTAATATATATATATATATATATATATATATATATATATATATATATATATATATATATATATATATATATATATATATATATATATATATATATATATATATATATATATATATATATATATATATATATATATATATATATATATATATATATATATATATATATATATATATATATATATATATATATATATATATATATATATATATATATATATATATATATATATATATATATATATATATATATATATATATATATATATATATATATATATATATATATATATATATATATATATATATATATATATATATATATATATATATATATATATATATATATATATATATATATATATATATATATATATATATATATATATATATATATATATATATATATATATATATATATATATATATATATATATATATATATATATATATATATATATATATATATATATATATATATATATATATATATATATATATATATATATATATATATATATATATATATATATATATATATATATATATATATATATATATATATATATATATATATACATATATATATATATATATATATATATATATATATATATATATATATATATATATATATATATATATATATATATATATATATATATATATATATATATATATATATATGTATATATATATATATTATATATATATATATATATATGTATATATATCTATATATATATATATATATATATATATATATATATATATATATATATATATATATATATATATATATATATATATATATATATATATATATATATATATATATATATATATAACGGAATTAAAGGTTATTTGTCTGCATATAAAAGAGTAAATAAGTAGACAAAAAGTATTGGTTGGTAACAAAGAACTTGATATGCACTTCTGTTGATGTGATGTATATGGCAGACGTCGAGAGAATCCGCAATGTATTTTTTATCCTAAATAATTTTCATCCAATATTTTGAGATGACCCCTAACACCCCTAGTGACACCTACTGTAGCCGTTTCATATAATGTTTTAGGAGTCAGACCACAGTTGACCTTCCTGTTTATCGCTTATTGTTTCACGAATATAGGGCGTATTACATTGTGATATGTTAAATTAAACACGTCGTATGACGTGACATAAGTGCAATTGAGCAGGCATGTTAACAGGTTTGTTTGTAGAAGCCATGGGCCGTGAAATAGTGTATTTTTGCAGAGTTTAACACGTGGAGGGATTAATGGGTCACGTGGGCGTATGAATACATGGCTATGTTTTTTTTAACGGTCATCACACGTCGGGGCGTTTCAAAAGAGCTGGATATGTGTGATTTTGACAAAGCTTGGTCCGTAGATCAATGGGTTGACGGCAGTTGCTGGGAAAAAGCAACTACCATACACTTAATTAACTCTTTGTTCCTTCTACTGAAACAATTTTGACATCGTCCAAGTGTAATGGAATCCATTGGAATCTTAATGTCGAGCTGTAATCGGAGTAGTACTGTTATCTAACAAGCGTTATGTGGTCAGTGTAGACGGACACTAATTGGTTGGATAACTTTTGCCAAATGAGTAATTTCCTTTCCGATAGTCTAGTCGTCCAGAGATTCCACAGCGGTTCCGCAGGACAGCCGATTAGCTACTGGCACATGGAACGAAGACCGAACAACGCGTCTATTTGGATGGAATTAATGTTGTTGTTATGCACGCATTGGCCCCACCAAACGGCTGGGAGACGGTTGAACTAATATTTTGTGTTTACAGCTGAGTCAGACACATTCTATGGAAACGCCCCCGTCGCCAGCTGTCGGCAGGGGCCAGTGAGCGAGTGAACGACAACAGCACGAGGTCGACTTGACAATCTCCTCCGTCAGGTGTGACAAAGTGAGAGACTCACGGGGCAGTGAATGCTGCACGGGAGGCCCTCGAGTGGCAGTCGGACGACGGACCGCCGAGGTTAAGAGGTGCGAAATCACCATCTCATGGGGCTACGCAACACTGTATTGATTCCTATAAGAATGCCTTTTGGGTTATGCACATTCTATCTAAGAGGTGTAGTTCGTTAGTTCTGGCAACCTCCTTTTCAAAATGGTAAAAACCACGGTGTTTTAAAACAGATAAACCATGGTAAAATAACATGATATATAATGGAAACCATGGTATACCGTGGTGTTTTGAAACAGCTAAACCATGGTATACCATACAATTACCGTATACTATATATGAAAAAAGCATGATCTACCACAGTTTACCATATATACGTATATCTTAGGCTCATTCAGGCTATACGTAAATTAAACCATAACCTTTGGGATTCATTCTAAAGGCAAGAACAACGGTATTACCATGGACATATATTTATGTAAATATATGTCCATGGTATTACGCAGCATGCAGCAAACAATGCTTCGCGCAGTTGCTGTACAAACGCGCGGGAACGGTGGACGTTTGCTTGCGACGTTTTGCGTACGTACGTTAGAAAGCAACGTTCTCATCGCCAAATGTTTTCTATGCAATTCGAATGTATATTTGTATTTTTCTTAGATGTAAATCAAGCATGGCGAATGAAATGCGTCGATATCGTTAGGTCATTATAATTGGTAAGTTTAACTAACATTGCCTGTTCATCTGACATAGATACGTGTACTGTATTTGTGTGTTCAACCGACCCGCCTGTATCATGATCAGCACGTTGAGGTTAGACGGAATATAGGAAGAAGTAGTAGTAGTAGTAAGCTTAACAATGTTGGTTTGTTACACATCTGAGCTCGGGTGCTTGAGGACTGAGGCGCCATGCTAGGCTATGGAAGTTTTATTATTATTGGTATTGTGTCTGCACTAATATATCACAACATAGTATACCATAAATCGTGATATATCTCATACAGCCTACACCGTTGAATAATGTTAGAGAATAAATACTGTTGTTGTTGTTGACTAGTTGTTGGCACACGTCACAACGAAGGGTGGACAATATCGGGGGTTATTTCAAGGCGTGGATTGGGCGAAAAAAACGGTCGATGATGTCAAACGCTACGTGAAGCGAAGGCAAACTGAAGCTGTGTCTGTCTACGGGTTCACAGCCCAAATGGTGCAAATCCCAGAGATCCTGGGGTCGGAGGAACACCTCATTCACGACTAGGCACTGAGTCTGAGCGGAAACATTATGACGTCATCTTCAGGTGCAACGTATGATCATACGGCTACCGGAAGTGACGCGTGAAAGCACTGCACCGTCGGGAGGGACGCCCACTACTCCGATGTAAGCATAGCATAGCTCTCAGAGGTTTTTAAGCACAGGCCTATATGCAGTAATGCGTGTGTTCAAGATGATGATATTAGTGTTATTGAGATGTAGCCCAGGTAACCGTTAAAGTTTTTTTAAAAGGTAATCGGTTAATAATCGGTGATTTTTCATTTATGTTGCCTCACGCGTGCTTTCGGTTTGACCGATCGCTGTTGCGGCTGCAGACGACACGAGGCGTTGGTAGGAAGGTTCACATTTATTTCTTTATAATTATTAGTTTTGTGACGAGGAGTTGCCCCGGGGGGGGACCGGGGAACCTACGGGGAGATACAGACGTGTACGGTGTTATCGAGCATTTATGATTTATCCAGACAGACGACTGCTGTGGACGCGACGACATGTTGCTGATTTTATTTATATTTATTAATATTTATTATTATATATTATTTTGTTTTATTTCCTATCACGTTTGGTAATATTAAATTTGCTCAGTGGCTAGATTGTGTTTGGGCGAGCGAGCGATCGATCGCCAAATATCACCGATACGGGCAAACGCCACTAGAAACATCCATCGTCGACGCCGACCGAGGCGCTGGTGCTTCAACTATCCAACATCATCGGAAACATCTACCATAGCCGTCGGTGAACGCACTCGGGCGGTGAACGCTTCGCGATCGACGCCAATCGAGGTGAAGATTGCGGCGCTCGTTCGTGGGAAACATCGTATTACTGTTACGGTTTTTATTTTATGTCATCACTCTTAACGAAAAACAACACTACATTATTTTGACCTACAGGGAACTAATCTACTTTCCACATAGCCAAATCAATGAATGAAATAAAAAACGAACGAATGCTCAGTTCGAACGAATTTTACCGTACCATAGTAACGGTAAACATGTAATTTATTCGTTATATAGAATCTACTATTTAGTGATTGATGTTCTATGCAAAGTTCTAGTTATATAGTTCGATATTTTACCAGAGTTAAATACTTTATCATAAAAGGTTCATTATTTACTTATCGAATTGTCGGTATATCGGATACGACAAAACTTAGTTACATGAGACTTATTTCACCGATTAACGAATGTCGTTAAGGGCCGGGTGCAAAACGCACATAAAATTCCCGCGAACACTAGTAGTATACACTTGAATATGACGTAGGGATGCTGAAATTATCAAGGGATACGATTTGATTGGTCAGATCCAAAAAACCTCAAAACCCGTTAGTAGCGTCAGCGTCAGCGAGCGTCATTCGGAGTTTTATCTTGGTCGGAGAAACACGTAAATGTATTTCTCCCCGCGTGTATGCGCCACTCGTTTAATAACGATGTGAAGTTCAAATTAGGGCGAACAATGCCCTGTTTAGTTAATAAGTTGATATGTTAAGTTTATAGTATTCTAAAATCTTATGATAGAAATGTAACCTTAGGCTTAGCCCAGATTTATTCCAAGTCTTCAAAATTCTACATGTGAATGAATATACCGAAACGATCAACCTGATGATCAAACACTCGACGAATCGATGCGCGTTTACAACAACTCTTCCCGTATGATTCTGCGAGATATTTCAACCTGATGATCGCGTGACAATCGAACTTCTACGTCTACGACGACACTTTGAATTCCGACCATGAGCTACAAATCGTTCGTCCTGATGATCGCGTGATTCTCCTACATATTCCGTTCCGTTGACAACACGCCAGTCATTCTTCAAATTTCGATCGTCAGTGTTAGAAAAATCCCTGTGACGACCCAGGGTAGGAGTTCTTGATAGGTTATTTGATTGATTTTCCCACATTTAGGGAAAAGATGTGTGCACAGTTTCGGACCTTCTATTTATATGAACGCTATTTCCGGTAAGCTCCATAAATTGTTAGTAATTAGATTTTTAGTAGAATATTCCGTGTAAATGGTATTAGGGAAATAACATAACTGTTAGAGAAACATATTTGTTATAATATATGGTTGATGATATTACAAATGCATATATATATATATATATATATATATATATATATATATATATATATATATATATATATATATATATATATATATATATATATATATATATATAAGAGAGGAAGGTATTTATAATAATATATGATTGACTGTGACAAGAACATATTGTTTCATTGTTTATGTAATAAATGTGCAAACTATTATTACGTGTTATAGTCTCTTATATATATCGTGTATATTTGCCATAGTATTTATATATTATTAGAACCCACAAACGAAATAAAGTCACGTCGGCCCATCCACCGTTATTTATTTACCCCAAACAACGAAACTTATCAGATTTTATCAAAAATCGTGACAATTACCCATCCATTCCTGTTATGGGAAATACGCATAGGTGACATCTATACTGGATGCTAAAGATGGCCGACATACAAACATTAATACTTCTTATTTTGTTTAACTTCGCCCTCTATGCAGATGTCCCGGAGGCGCTAGCACCCTGGGTTTTCGTGCTTGGCCAAACGAACTACGCCCGCTGGCTACTAGTTCACATAAGGGATACGAAGGCCCTTCCACGTGAAATCAGAGATGTGTTCAAGAAATAGTGGGTATTCACGACGACTAAGAGGACATTCTCAAGCATGCCCTTCGAACAAGCGAACGAGCAAAATAACGAAACCGTGAAGGGATTTGGCGGGGCCGTCGGTCTCACGGAACATTCTGCTGCCCTGAAAAGATGGAGGGTGGCAGGTCCAGGAGAGGCCAGGATCCTCACTGAATTTGAAGAGCATTATCATTCGCTGGATTAAGTTAACCAGAATCACGAACAAGAATATTCCACTCAGGAAGCAGATGACTAATATGTGCGATGCCATTGTGACAATGGGCAATCTATTTATGGATACATCCCATGAACTTATGACGCTAGATACACAAAACTACGCGGATACTATGGTCGTACACACCTTACATATAATAGAGACATTATGTAAGGAGCAATATTATAAGTACGTCAACGATATGCTGGTTGACAGAACAGAATAAATCCACTAGACCATTAAGAAAAATCAACTACCACTGTTCAAGCAGCCCCACTCCACTACCACGAACTCACAAACAAAACAACAATTCCAGCAAATAAAGAGTAACTGCAGTATGTTCAGCCAGCTGTTCAATCTGTTCAACCAGCTGTTCAATCTGTTCAACCAGCTGTTCAATCTGTTCAGCCAGCTGTTCATTGCTGCACATGTCCGTAGCACCAAACTGGAGGAGTTCTTCAAAAACAAAAACCTCCCGTTGTCACCTGCATTATCCCTGCATGGGAGAATTCGACTTCCAAGCATAAAATCAGAGCTTTTGCTTTGTATAGACAGTTGAAACTATAATGCTCAGTGGTCACCGCAATTATTACATTACATTATTTTACCAAAATACCCCGCGCGTTGACCAGGTTCCGGGTGTTATTTCCGAGTGGTCAGATTCACGAAGCGTTCGTACTGTACGAACTTGAATACGGTCCATGTTTTGTTACAGGTTTGTACACTCAGGGCTGAGAGCCTCTTTGACAGACCACCTACCTGTAAAGGGCCCGTATGTACACGAATTGTGTCGGAACCGGGGAGGGGCAACCCCAAATAGTCCGTGCGTGGTGGCCCCCCAATACGTTGCAGGAACCAACTTCGACCCCTTTTCAATATGCAACAATCGCCAACTTATGTCGTCACTGTATTACATATGCCTATGAATGAAGCCAGTTGGTTGTGGAGGCACGCCTGCCAATGTGGTCTCTCTTCCGGTCTCGGTGGTTGAAGAGGCCGCAAGATAGAGGTCGTTGACCACCAGGATTCCTCAACCTACTGGCAGCAACTAGCCAGGACAAAACACACTTGATCTCTCGATATAGATAAACGACATATCCCAATTCGTTTTAAACATTTCAAAATGAATTTATATTCCCACACTTTATGCATATATTATACAGCAACGAGGGCATTTAGGCGATAAATACTCTTGAGTGCCAAATAAACGTATAGGCGAAATAAAAGTATAGGGTAGCAAATCGGTCAAATTTAATAACAGCATAGTGGCGAATAACAGGGGACAATTTTTTTCAAAACAAATAATAGTACAATGCGAAAAAGTCACTAGTATATTTTTTTTTAGCGCCGAATCAATTTTGTTTTACTCGACGTGAAGCCAAGGCGTCACTAGAAAACTACGCGGATTACAGTGTATTTTCGGTTTTTCCTGTCAAATATGCATAAAAGTTGTGCATATTCGCGTCACAGCAGATATAGTAACCGCATTTTATAGCTGCGGAAAACCGGGGAATTTTCCGTTTTTAAACGGTCTTTAAACTTTTATACGCAAGCCCGTTTCAGGGAAACTGCCTCCAGCCGGTTACGACCGGTTTGAAACGCTGGGCACGACGGCCATTTACGGTCGGTTTACGCGGTGATAATGATGTTTTAACTAATAATATACCATGTTGAGCTCCAGAGAACTAAGGATTCTTGCAGCTCCAGTTGGGAGCAAGTGATGTTATCGCGAGCGGTGGATGATTGATTAGTGCTAGCAATAGGGAGTGAGAACGATTGCTCTCCTAAAAATTATACGTATATTATTAAATGTTAACATTTAATAATAGTATAGTGCCAAATAAGGTGCGTATAGGGTGGCAGTTTCATCAAATAAATACGCGTATAGGGACGTTTATTCGGCACTCAAGAGTAGTCTAAACAACACCTGATGGTTTGCGGAGTGACAACCGCATATTGGGCTCACCCCAATTTAGTGTAACTTTCCTTCTTCCGCGAAACGTCCTGGAAAGTCGCCTATACTAATTGACATGTCCCGCGCATTTTCACCAAACAAAGACACAGAATACTAGAAGTTCTGCAGGTTGCGATGACGACCTCCGACTTGTACGTCTCCTCGCGGTCACGCATTGGTTCGAGTAAGATCCGCCCAGTCAGCCTGGTTCGAGACGACACTCGGCTCCCCACATACTGACTGACTCTCGGTCGGTCGGTCGGTCGGTCGGTCGGTCGGTCGGTCGGTCGGTCGGTCGGTCGGTCGGTCGGTCGGTCGGTCGGTCGGTCGGTCGGTCGGTCGGTCGGTCGGTCGGTCGGTCGGTCGGTCGGTCGGGCGGTCGGTCGGTCGGTCGGTCGGTCGGTCGGTCGGTCGGTCGGTCGGTCGGTCGGTCGGTCGGTCGGTCGGTCGGTCGGTCGGTCGGTCGGTCGGTCGGTCGGTCGGTCGGTCGGTCGGTCGGTCGGTCGGTCGGTCGGTCGGTCGGTCGGTCGGTCGGTCGGTCGGTCGGTCGGTCGGTCGGTCGGTCGGTCGGTCGGTCGGTCGGTCGGTCGGTCGGCGTGAAGCACAATAACATATTGCACTTTTCGCACATCATTTTCTGCCTCAAAAAGAAACATACCTGCGATCAAGAAAACTTTCAAAATGACAGAACAAGGAAACATACACGGATAGAGCACATACTTTAAATAGAAAATACCAAAGTTACCCGACATGCATTGGAATGAAACCCACAAGTGAAGACGGAACCAGGAAGAGCAAATAAAATATACGGAGGACGTTAGTCTGCGAAAAAATTAGAACGTTTAGAAACATTTGCAAAGAGATGACCAACAATCAACAAAAACAGAGTGCGTTCGTTTGAATGTTGCTTTGGCCATATGCTGCTGTTTGAGCGAGTAGGAGTAATCATAGAAGACGGTTTCACGTAATGGAACTGTAGAAGCGAGTAGGAGTAATCATGGAAGACGGCTTCACGTAATGGAACTGTAGAAGCGAGTAGGAGTAATCATGGAAAACGGTTTCACGTAATGGAATTGTAGAAGCGAGTAGGAGTAATCATGGAAAACGGTTTCACGTAATGGAACTGTAGAAGCGAGTAGGAGTAATCATGGAAAACGGTTTCACGTAATGGAACTGTAGAAGCGAGTAGGAGTAATCATGGAAAACGGTTTCACGTAATGGAACTGTAGAAGCGAGTAGGAGTTATCATGGAAGACGGCTTCACGTAATGGATCTGTAGAAGCGAGTAGGAGTAATCATGGAAGACAGCTTCACGTAATGGAACTGTAGAAGCGAGTAGGAGTAATCATGGAAAACGGTTTCACGTAATGGAACTGTAGAAGCGAGTAGGAGTTATCATGGAAGACGGCTTCACGTAATGGATCTGTAGAAGCGAGTAGGAGTAATCATGGAAGACAGCTTCACGTAATGGAACTGTAGAAGCGAGTAGGAGTAATCATGGAAGACGGTTTCACGTAATGGAACTGTAGAAGCGAGTAGGAGTAATCATGGAAAACGGTTTCACGTAATGGAACTGTAGAAGCGAGTAGGAGTAATCATGGAAGACGGCTTCACGTAATGGATCTGTAGAAGCGAGTAGGAGTAATCATGGAAGACGGTTTCACGTAATGGAACTGTAGAAGCGAGTAGGAGTAATCATGGAAGACGGCTTCACGTAATGGAATTGTAGAAGCGAGTAGGAGTTATCATGGAAGACGGTTTCACGTAATGGAACTGTAGAAGCGAGTAGGAGTTATCATGGAAGACGGCTTCACGTAATGGAACTGTTACGACCGTCTGCTGACACACGGTCAATTGTTAAGTAGGAGTAATCACGGAAGACGGCTTCACGTAATGGAACTGTTACGACCGTCTGCTGAAAAACGGTCAATTGTTAAGCCACACATATTGAAATATCAACTTTGACAATACTAATATGGGTAAATTATATTAATTAATCATTGATTGTGTGACTCTTAACGAAGCCATTGATTATACAAATTATTGCCAATGGTTAACTGAATACTCTAATTATGCGACTCGTGGAGATTTATTTCTATTATTATTGCTGCGGTAGGTAGACTCGTGCGTTTGGCCGAATGATTGCACGATTCGTGCACAACATTACCGTATTGTCGTAATGGCAGACACAGACAATGCATAATTAAAGGCGAGGTTCGTGACTGTCTTATTATGCATTCATATTTGGTTGGATGTGTGATTCTGGGGGGAGGGCACTCAATCAATTGCCTCTTAACACTTCTTGATAAGTTATCTAACCCCAGTAAACAAGTTTTATATTTTAAAATAAATATATCCTTTTCACCATTTTGCGTCTAAGATATGCACTGCTCCATAATATATCTGATAAAGCGGCCTACATCAGTCCACTAACATAGGCTATGCATATATTAGTTAACAAACATGTGTTATTTATAAATTAATTTAATGTTGATTACAGTTACATAAAATTATCCATCAATGTTTACAACGACGTTTTTCTAGCAGGACGTCATTCTCATTTTTATTGTGGAAGCTGAAAATGTTCCCTTTTGCCAGACACATTTTTAAACCCGCTGAGACTAAACAGTTCCGCTTCATCATATCATATTTTGGGCCCTTGATAATTAAGAGTTCCGCTTCGCTCCGCTGAGGTTGAAGAGTTACACTTCATCAGGCCGATTGTTTGGGTGGTCGCTGAGATTGAAGAGTTACACTTCATCAGGCCGATTGTTTGGGTGGTCGCTGAGATTGAAGAGTTACACTTCATCAGGCCGATTGTTTGGGTGGTCGCTGAGATTGAAGAGTTACACTTCATCAGGCCGATTGTTTGGGTGGTCGCTGAGATTGAAGAGTTACGCCTCATCAGGCCGATTGTTTGGGTGGTCGCTGAGATTGAAGAAATGTATATGTGTGTGTGTGTGTGTGTGTGTGTGTGTGTGTGTGTGTGTGTGTGTGTGTGTGTGTGTGTGTGTGTGTGTGTGTGTGTGTGTGTGTGTGTGTGTGTGTGTGTGTGTGTGTGTGTGTATATATATATATATATATATATATATATATATATATATATATATATATATATATATATATATATATATATATATATATATATATATATATATACAATTCTTAGATCACAACCTGTGTATACCAACTTGCAACTATTAACAGCTTTTACTCATATATACAATTCTAAGATCACAACCTGTGTATACCAACTTGCAACTATTAACAGCTTTTAGGCAAAGAAAACCTTTCTGTATAAAGGTGCAGTTTGCCACCATCACCGATTTTGGCACGGCATATTAAATAGTACTAAAACTTTCCATGAAGATTATGGTCAGTTCTACCAATCCGTATACACATTAAGTAAACGATTATCACTAGTACAAACAACTCCAGCCAAAACACCTAAATGTACGTGGACAGATACTACATAGTGCACCACATTAATTAAAATTGTGTTCCTTTTAGATTAATAAATAATGCCAGATAATTTGTATTGATAGAACCACAGGTCTTCAACCTTGTAACGAAATAATACCTTGTCCCGGATATCATAAACAACTGTATGCTCCCGTGCTGTCATTGCATTGATTTCATCATGCCTGTCGGTCGTTCTGGCTTGTGACAATTAAAACTTGCGCTTATTATATACAACTTATCGTGTATATCGTTACAAGGTGGCTAGCGGTAATTCTCTGCTACCAGCACCAGAAGGACTCAATATTCACAATGCAGCAGAACTGTGGAAAGAGTTGGACATTACATGGAAGGGTAAAGCCAAGATAAGATAATGTAAAGAAACAAAGACATCGCACATATATCAAAGTATAATTAAACGTTCACAGGTCGTTCAAATATCTTTAAATCTTACTCGTAAACATGTGTTTTGCTTGTCCAAATCACACAAATCAGTAATAAATAATTCTTCAGGGGACAGTCAGGGCAAAAGCTTGACATTGAAGTGTTTAGTTTTTACATTACTAATGTTTGGACCGTATTATGAGGAAAATTTGACATTTCACTACAAAAAGATGAACGTTTAATTATACTTTGATATATGTGCGATGTCTTTGTTTTTTACATTATCTTATATATTTTTTTCGAGATATTTGTCGGTGGATTTGGGGGATTTAAAAAATTAAATTGAACTTTATTTTTTCTTTTCTTAGACTGCGCACACAATATTTATTAGTGAAATCACCTATCCGATTCGATTTATTTTTTGGGGCTCTTTAACATTAAATTATCGATTTTTAGAGTGTTTTGTAACATTAAATAGCACTTTTTCTTCTATTGTTCATCTTTTCTTACACTGCGGTACGAAATAGTTGTCAGTGAAATCGCCTTTCCGGATCTGATGCATTTCTGATGCATTTTAGCACATTTCGGATGTTCGTGAATATTAACAACTCCGGTATTGCCGGTATGGCGTTGTTTTGGGCACTAAAATGTCGTTTAATAGCGTTAATAATTTCGACTAGTATAATGCACCTTTACCCATAGAAGCACTATGCACGTGCGACTGGTCTGATCGATAAAGAGGAGCTGGTGCAAGTGTCGCAATTGCTGACGGTTATTGGCCCTCAGTCCAGACGTGTTTATTCAATGTTTCAATGGGACCCACCCACAGACGATTATTGGCCCTCAGTCCAGGCGTGTTTATTCAACGTTTCAATGGGATCCACCCACATACGGTTATTGGCCCTCAGTCCAGGCGTGGTTATTCAACGTTTCAATGGGATCCACCCACAGACGGTTATTGGCCCTCAGTCCAGCCGTGTTTATTCAACGTTTCAGGATCCACCCATAGACGCAGAGAAAATAAAACTGATGCTGGCAAAGTATGAGGCTTACTGTCGACCGAGACGAAACGTGCCGTTCGAAAGATTGCGCTTTTACAAGCGACATCAGCAGCCAGGGGAATCACTCGATCAGTACGTAACGGCGTTACGGCAAATGGCTGACCACTGTGACTTTGACATTATCCCTACAGATGAAATACTGAGAGACCGGGTACTGTTTAGTATCTCAGATGGTCGTGCACGCGAAACATTGCTTCGCAAAGTGGACTTAACACTAGCTAAAGTGTTAGATACGTGCCGAGCATCAGAGCTGTCGCACGCACAGATGTAAGAAGTAGACGGCGGAGTGTCATTGCCTACGGGCACGGAGACAGTCAAAGCAGTTCACAAGGCAAGAGACAAGAAATATAAGCCCCGAAATCGTCATAAATCGTCAAGGTAGGCGAGTATATATACTGTGGACTGACACATGAATTCAAGAAAGAAGTATGTCCTGCTTTCGGAAACAAAATGTCGCAAGTGTGGTCACTTTTCCTTAGAAATATCTACAGAAACCATATCAGAAATGTGTGAGAAGAGTGGGCGAGTATGAAGCATCATGCTCTGATGAAGCTGTGTAACAACTACAGGAAGTGTCATGTGTTCAACCCGCCACAGACAGGTTTGTAACGCTTAAGCTGAGAAGCTCAGGAAACTATATGAAATGTCAAATGGACACTGGTGCGGAGTGTAACTTGATACCCTATATGTGTACAAGAAGACCACAGGATACGTCAAGCTGAGTAATGTGACACCGTGAAATGATGCGATCGTAGCGCTTGGAGGCACGAAGCTGACCGTGAGAAGACGAGTTCTGCTCCCAGTGTCACGGGGGAGACGCGGTGCTCGCCGCGTTGCAACTTGGTGGAAGCTGACTTTCGTCCATTGCTAGAACGAAAGGCCTTCATAGGCATGCATCTCATCAAAGTACTGGACTATGACGATGTCAGTCGTCCTGTCACAGGTGATCGTCCCGTGTTCGCAGACAGGGAGGCAGGCTAGCAACTGACTAAAGAGCAGCTTGTGAAGAACTTCCCCAAAGTGTTTGCTGATGGAGTTGGCAAGCTGGATGGAGAGCATCACATTCGCCTGGATCCGAGCGTGGATCTTGTGCAGCACGCCCCGAGACGTGTGCAGGTGGCTATGCGATCGAAGCTGCAGAGTACACTGAAATATATGGTTCAGCAGGATGCGCTGGCTCCTGTGACTGAACCAACTCCGTGGATATCGTCGATGGTGGTTGTGTGAACGAGGACCACGAAACTGAGAATGTGTCTTGATACCAGGAACTTTAACGTTGCTGTTCAGAGAGAACATCATCATCTTCCCACGATAGAATACATCGTGGCACGTCTGCACGGTGCCAAGGTCTTCACTCTCCTAGATGTAAGAAGTGGATTTTGGCACATTTGCCTGGATTACGCTTCCCACCTTTAATACGCCATTCGGACGTTTTCGTTAGAAGAGAATGCCTTTTGGGATGAGTTGTGCCCCAGAGGTATTTCAGCGAAAGACGCATGAACTGATTATGGACAGCGGCGGAGTTGATGTAGTAGCAGACGACTTTTGCAGTGATTGGGTGTGGCTCAACCATGGAAACTGCGATCAAAGATCATGACGACAATCTGCTGAGATTCTGAGAGCGTTGTGACCAGATACAGTTTTAGCTTGACACTGAGAAGTTAAAACTGAAGAAGACAGAAGCCCCATTCATCGGACACGTGGCCTCAGGTGACGGCCTGAAAATCCATCCCGACAAGGTGCGTGCCATCGTAGAAATGCCACAGCCATAGGATGGGACGGCTGTGCAGACTGATCGGCATGGTTACATACCTGACGAAGTTCGTACCGAGATTAACATAACTCGCGCTGACGTCAACCAGATTTGCTCAGATTGAGAAAGAGCTGTTGTCTAGTGACATGTAGCCTGTACTTGCCGATCCTGTAATTGATATAATTAATAAACAAATTAAGCATAAATGACGTGTAATCTCTACAGGCAAATCCCTGTATTGATCTAATTAATAAAAAATAAGCATAAGTGACGTGTTGTCTCTACTGGCCAATCCCTGTAATTGATATAATTAATAAACAAATTAAGCATAAGTGACGTGTAATCTGTACTGGCAAATCCCTGTATTGATCTAATTAATAAAACATAAGCATAAGTGACGTGTAGTCTCTACTGGTCAATCCTTGTACTGGTCTAATTGATGTTTTCATGCAGTGTTGCTAAGCTACGTGACAGCGACTCGCTACTGTTTGCACTTCAGAGTGTATCCGGCGTAGAGCGGACCTGAGAACGACCGTACAGGGAAGGTTATGCACAGATACCACTGTTTCGACGAATTATCTTCCTGTGGTATCCCAAGGTCAACTGGTGTAGAAGGTGAGACGATTATTTATGTAAAACACATTTCGTCGTTGGGGTTACTTAGTGGTCAAGACGACGGATTGAGGTTCGACTCATACTGCTGTCGTTCGAAGCCTGAGTTATTTCGTACGTTAAGTTCTTTCAGCTGAGCAAATGAGTTCCTGGCTGCGACAGAATGTGGCGCATTTATGTGAACGAATAGTTTTCGCGAGCAATGGCAGCGTGACTGAATGGTTCCCAAATATGTGGTAGGACATGTGTGCCACGGAATTCGGCGTTAAAATAACACAACCTTGATAACCAATATCAAATTAAGCACCGTTAAAACAATACGCTTCCGTTTGTTTTCTGGAAACCTTCGTAAAGACGACATCATTCGAGCTCGATGTGGTTGGAAACGTTTGGTGAAGAAATATGTAGATGTAGAAACTCTGGACATATTTTGCGCTGGATTTGTCAGAGTGATATGGGTTGCGACATAGTAATGGTTAGAACATTGCTATCTGATTTGAGCAATATTCGCGCAGTAATTGCCGATTGGATGAATGCTTCTTCTCGGAGACGTGGAGTTGGTGTTGCAATGCACATACCTGCCAGTGGTGTAGTGTAAACTGTTTTGAGCGGTCTTACGGACTGGTTACCGCGCTATACAAAATCGTACCTTTACGAAAATTAGCTATGAAGATCATACATTAATGGCTGCACATAATGGGTATGTCTATGCAATGATTTTCAGTGGCGTAGTAAGACTGTATCTAGCATAACGTAAGGCTAGTAACATCTATGGTTTGAGATATGCAGTGATGCGTCTCCCGCTGCCATCCAGTGCTATGTTTCTCTACGCGTGTCTTTCTTTCCGTCGTGAATGTGTATCAACTATATTTAACGTTCACTTGCTCAGTCAATCATAGACTGGTTCATTTGAAGATTTATGTAAAGTATATTAAATGTACAAAGTATTTGTACGTTATATCGAGCACTACAGTTCATCTACAGACAAGAGTGGACATATGGTATCGGATGGCCAATTGATTTATTAATGGAAAGTGAGCTCACATATCGAATGACAATAAACGGGTATTGCTGCAGTTGTCATACAATTGTGGCAGTACGTCTCTCGCGGTGTATCATCTCCCTATGGGAAGATACACAGGGCAGCTTACCCCACCCAGGATATCTTACCCCTCATATACAATATACACTTATTGAACCACTCTGGGTTGTATGCACGAGTTGCTTCAAAATGTTCTATTGAACGAAACTGCGAACCCAATACACCATTCTAAGGTACTGAATGCATAAAACCCATTATCGTTCGATATTATATTTATTATATGGGTCCATAGCTGACATTTGTATACATTTTAATTCAATAAATCGGTAAGATGCGACAGTCATCGTTTGAAATTACAGATCGGCGCAAGTATTGATATCGCACAGTTATTTATAAATTTAAGAATTGTTTAAGCGTGCCCATTTGCCCATTAGGATGGTTCTTACATAAAAAATATATATTAAAAATTCCCCGGGGTTGGTGATATGTCAAACGAACCAATGTAAATGGTTGACGTAGATTACGTAGACTACATAATTAAGAACAATAGGAGCTCGTAGATAATTGTTAGTGCTATGCGTGTTTTCTACATTTATTCCGAGTTATATGATCGACGTCAAACGTCACCATAAGTTCCTTTGTACGGCACCAACGCTTCGTGAAACCGGCAGTTGGGCATGACATTGTCATTTCCATTGGCAATGCCAGACCGACATTTAACTTGGTAGTGCAAGTAGCCATAAACTCTTACAGTGGCTGCCTTCCCTACCGTGCAGCGCCGGCCAACTAGACTAATCTGATATAAATCAGTGACTGGTAGTGCAAGTAGCCATAAACTCTTGCAGTGGCTGCCTTCCCTACCGTGCAGCGCCGACCAACTAGACTAATCTGATATAAATCAATGACTGGGACATGGCGCTACGGTCACTGTTTCATGTATCAGTCCCAGAGCATGGTAGCTGGCTCTTCTGTCAACGCTTACGTGACATGCATAATTGATTGGGAAGTAATTATTAATGGTACAAAGGCAATAGACTACACGTAGGCCAAGTTGGACCTCAACGGTAATAAAAACCAACGTTTGACGAATTACGCATACGTTTCCATCCCACTAATAGAAGCCGAACGAGAATTAGTCGAGGCGTTTGTTTCACAGTGACGGCAAACTTGACATACAATACACCCAACGGCATACATCTTCTCAAGTCCATAAATGCACTTTCAATAGCACTAATATAATTAAATTAAATATATCACTACAATAGCATTGACATAAATGTTATTGTATATTATAAAACAAAAACGATACGAAGAAGATTACTGCAATACACACAAAATTAATGTTATTGTATATTATAAAACAAAAATGATACGAAGAAGACTACAGCAATACCGTTAAATGCTCTTCTTGTTTCATATGACGCGACGACCACTGGTTCCAACGCCTGCAGTATACGGCAGTGTTGGTTAGTTGGTCGGTGTGATGTAATTCTGACAAAACCAGGTCAGACACCAATGCGTTCAATTTACGCTGGTCGCGACTAGATTGACCACAGGTCGGTGTTGAACGCTCATTTAAAATTAGCTATGTTAGTATTCAATGGTCACAGTGAAACACCACCTTTAGAACTAAATGATTTAATATTTCATGTAGAGTCAGGAGCACCAGGTGAGGTATGGTCTTGATATGTTCAGATTCACAGGGTAGTATATATTATTATAACGATTTCCAAATTATTTTATTTACAGAACGGTGAATAATTAATTTGCTTTTTACACACACACACACACACACATATATATATATATATATATATATATATATATATATATATATATATATATATATATATATATATATATATATATATATATATATATATATATATATATATATATATATATATATATATATTTCACTGGGCATCTCACAACCAATGTACAATATTCTTGAAACAAAAAATAAAAAAAATAGAAAATAAAGATCCGCCTACTATCCTTAGGATCGCGCAAAAATACCAAGTTGACCGTAGTTTCGAATGAATGAATGCATGGATGAATGAATGAATGAATGAATGAATGATTACTGTTCCAGCGACAGAAATGGTATGTGAACATCTTAATGTCGCAAACAGTCCTCCCATAGTCGGCGCCATATCGTCCGGTCAGTTGGCTTCTCTTTCAGCTTCAAAAGTCTGCCGGATCGCAGGTTGACGTCCTTCTCTTTTAGAACACGTCAAGTAGGTTGGTGGTATGACTGCCAACTCGCACTGTAAACCCTCAGTTGCCTCCTGTCATCGTCAAAACATAATATGTAAGTGCATAGTTATATTACTCACCTGGTTGATCTGAACCGCACAATATTCAAGTTGAAGAAGGTGACATTATGAATGTTCCGGGAATTTTTATCTAGCAATACGGTTCACTCACATACACAGCTGGACATGATGTTGGATGACTAATTTGTATTGGAAAGTGTCATGGTTCGGTTGGTTGAGACGGTGTTTCGAAGCTGCTGGCTGGCTACAGTCGACATGCTACTCTTACTAAATTATGGATACCACAGTGCGTCATGTAGCGCTTGGTC
>BSQZ01000215.1:55000-60000 GCA_033239005.1 Lamellibrachia satsuma | reverse complement strand
CTAGGAAGTGCATGGAGTCATAAGTGACTAGTAAGTGCATGGAGTCATAAGTGACCGGGAAGTGCATGGAGTCATAAGTGACTAGGAAGTGCAATGAGTCATAAGTGACTAGGAAGTGCATGAAGTCATAAGTGAATAGGAAGTGCAAGGAGTCATAAGTGACTAGGAAGTGCATTGAGTCATAAGTGACTAGGAAGTGCATGGAGTCATAAGTGACTAGGAAGTGTATGGAGTCATAAGTGACTAGGAAGTACAAGGAGTCATAAGTGACTAGGAAGTGCATGGAGTCATAAGTGACTAGGAAGTGCATGGAGTCATAAGTGACTAGGAAGTGCATGGAGTCATAAGTGACTAGGAAGTGCATGGTGTCATAAGTGACTAGGAAGTGCATGGAGTCATAAGTGACTAGGAAGTGCATGGAGTCATAAGTGACTAGGAAGTGCATGGTGTCATAAGTGACTAGGAAGTGCATGGAGTCATAAGTGACTAGGAAGTGCATGGAGTCATAAGTGACTAGGAAGTGCATGGAGTCATAAGTGACTAGGAAGTGCATGGAGTCATAAGTGACTAGGAAGTGCATGGAGTCATAAGTGACTAGGAAGTGCATGGAGTCATAAGTGACTAGGAAGTGCATGGAGTCATAAGTGACTAGGAAGTGCATGGAGTCACAAGTGACTAGGAAGTGCATGGAGTCATAAGTGACTAGGAAGTGCATGGAGTCATAAGTGACTAGGAAGTGCATGGAGTCATAAACTGGTGCAGCGGCTGTCTTTCTTCCGTCAACGCCGGTCAACTCGGCTACTCTGGTGTAAATAAATGATTCAGAAATGCGTCAGTGTATGTTGTGTCAGTTCAAGTGCATGGTAATTAGCACTTATGTCTACGCTTATGTGACATGCATATTTGATAGGTCGAAAGCCGGCGAGAGAGAAACAACGCACTAAGTAAACCGGCGATGACTGAGTGAATCCGCTACAACTGGGACGAGTTCGACTTACCGACAAAAGGTAATAAAACCTACTTTTGACGCGTGACGCATTCGTACATGCCCGTCCCACTAATCTAGTAGCCGAACGAGGATTAGTCAACGCAGGTTGTTTCGCAGTGGCGGTCAGCCTAACATGCAACATTACCCATCGACCTACAACTTCTAATGTCCCTAAATGTACTATTAAAACACAAATATCGATCACTACATTAGCACTAACAGAAATGTAATTGTATATTACGAAACAAAAAATTATACGAGGAAATTTGCCGCAATACGTGCGAATGCTCTTATTGTTTCATAAGATGTTGGTTGCCATGTTGCCCAATGGTCGACCAGAGCTTCCATCGGTATCCCCGGGCATGCGTTACAAGTGGCCGAACATGGATCTACGGATCGTTGCTTGTGCGACATTGTACGTACATATCTTCATTGGATATGATCCCTTTAGGCCAGCGTATGCCCAATATCGGTCGCAGGTGGCATCTGTGGCAGGCATCTATTTAGTGAAGCACAATGGTTGGCACTGTCCAGCTGATGCCGTTGTACAACATACCTAGGACAACCATCGCATTGTACACCAGCATTTAGACCCGCGTATCCACATCTTCCAGATGGACTGGAATGCGACGTAGTTACGAATCAAACTACGCAACATAATAATAATAATAATAATAATAAAATGACTTCTTTGGCGCCAATATCCTCGGAAAATACGAGCTCAGTGGCGCATCAAAACCAAAGGATTAGGCCATCTCGTGATCATTTACAATGCAGAAAGTCGTCAACATATCGACGGAGGTGCCAAGAAGCTAAGGAGGTTAGGCAATTTTAAAAAGATAGGTTTTCAGACAATCTATTTACAACCATATCACAACACATCATACGTTCCACCGGATAATCTATCATGAGTTATACATTAGCGGTGTTTCTTCACATTACTCGGAACAACATCGACGGAACTATACTTTCCTCGACGGCGCATTACTGAATATTCTTGTGGTCGGGACTCTGACATGATTATCCGGCTGAAACGTTATCCTTGGTCATTGCTGTGAACTTGACGCAATGAGGCGGTGATTGTCAGGATTTCAGTCATCAGTCACCATGTACACACCCCTCCGTATCGCACTGTCCACCCCCTCATGTCTTCTCGTGTCCCCTTTCATGATCTGCCAGCTGTTCAAAAAATACATATTCATCATAACACGATACACCACAAATCCTACTACGATTAGTCAATAGATCGTCTTAATGGACATCCTTCCAATATGCTTCCCGTATCACATTTAATATCCTTCCCATAGGTTTACTGCACAAGCCCACTAGCTGTATATACTGGTTCACCTGCATGTATGTAAGACAAAACTACAACAGAAACGCATCATTTAATCCTTCTTAGAACTAAGATAACAATTTATTAGTCACTCATATTGCAAATAACGAGGCTCGGTGCTGGTTTAGAGAACCTTCAATAGATGACACGTCACAAGAGGCTGATAAAATACACGCGATCGCCATAGTAAGGCGCGATCGCGAACGAAGTTAAGTTTGCACGAAGCTGTTAGCGATCGGGATTACGATCGCGATCCCACTCATTTCAGTTCTAACCCATGATCATCCTGAGCACATAGAGATACAACACTTTGAATATCTCTTGCACAAACAGTTGTATAGCTTGTTCTATTCTATTAAATTGGGCAATTATGAAACAATAGCTACCACCCCAAAGCATTACGAATACATATTTTCATTCCGATTAATTTTGTGCACCCGTGTTCACGTACTAAACGATTCTGATTTGTCTCACCTCTGAGATCGGGTCCTTAAGGAAATGTGCGCTGCAGAAGCTTTATTATGTCTTACAGTTATAATTATATCTTACAGTTATAACTATATCTTAAAGTTACAATTATATCTTACAGTTACAATTATATCTTACAGTTATAATTATATCTTACAGTTATAATTATATATTAGTTATAATTATATCTTACAGTTATAATTATATCTTACAATTATAATTCATCCAAAGTAATCCAGAAAATAGTGACATTAGCATGTCCGGATATCCTGAATATGTAACATTTCATTCTTAATATTAGCGATGCTTCATCGCAAAATCTTTGTGACTGTCATCACAGATTCTGGCCAAGACACAAAGCAGAGACGACCTTGCGGAAGACTGACCGACAAAGCAGATGTCCTATACACGCTTTGAGAGATTACACACAAGGATGAACATACAATCGTCCCATTTGTTGCTCCCGATACTCGTGATTTGTGCCTGCTCCTCGACAGTTTCAAACGGTGCCAAAGGTGAGCTGTTTGTTTTTTTAACTACACTTTGGTTCCCTGTGGCTTTCTTTGGATTACATCATCCATGTTGAATCTCAGCCAAAACTGGCGGGTTTGCATTATCATCTTAAAACTGTTGTTTTAGTAGTATATATTCTTTGAGTGACCTTGTGAGTGAGTCTTTCGAGAATACAAGCCTAGTTGAATTACCAAAGCGTAGTGCGATAACCGACGATAACCCTGACTTATTGGCGACCTCCCTGACCTCATCATTGACATTCCATTTACACTGTGTGTGTTGTCTTTCCAAATGTCACTGCTGTGTGTGTTGTCTTTTCAGATGGCACTGTTGCTTGGGTGTGTTGTCTTTGCAGTTGGCACTGTTGTGTGTGTTGTCTTTCCAAAAGTCACTGTTGTGTGTGTTGTCTTTCCAAAAGTCACTGTTGTGTGTGTTGTCTTTCCAAAAGTCACTGTTGTGTGTGTGTTGTCTTTCCAAATGTCACTGTTGTGTGTGCTGTCTTTCCAAAAGTCACTGTTGTGTGTGTGTTGTCTTTCCAAATGTCACTGTTGTGTGTGTTGTCTTTCCAAATGTCACTGTTGTGTGTGTTGTCTTTCCAAATGTCACTGTTGTGTGTGTTGTCTTTCCAAATGTCACTGTTGTGTGTGTTGTCTTTCCAAATGTCACTGTTGTGTGTGTTGTCTTTCCAAATGTCACTGTTGTGTGTGTTGTCTTTCCAAATGTCACTGTTGTGTGTGTTGTCTTTCCAAATGTCACTGTTGTGTGTGTTGGCTTCCCAAATGTCACTGTTGTGTGTGTTGTCTTTCCAGATGCCACTGTTGTGTGTGTTGTCTTTCCAAATGTCACTGTTGTGTGTGCTTTCTTCCCAAATGTCACTGTTGTGTGTGTAGGCTTTCCAAATGGCACTGTTTTGTGTGTTGTCTTTCCAAATGTCATTGTTGTTTGTTTTGTCTTTTCAGATGGCACTGTTTTGTGTGTTGTCTTTTCAGATGCCACTGTTGTGTATGTTGTCTTTTCAAATGTCACTGTTGTATGTGTTGTCTTTCCAAATGTCACTGTTGTGTGTGTGTGTGTGTGTGTGTGTGCGTGTGTGTGTGTGTGTGTGTGTGTGTGTGTGTGTGTGTGTGTGTGTGTGTGTGTGTGTGTGTGTGTGTGTGTGTGTGTGTGTGTTGTTTTCCAAATGGTACAGTTTTGTTTGTTTTCTTTCAGAATGGCACTGTTGTGTGTTGTCTTTCCAAATGGTACTGTTGTGTGTGTTGTCTTTCTATATGCCACTGTTGTGTGTGTTGTCTTTCCAGATGCCACTGTTGTGTGTGTTGTCTTTCCAGATGCCACTGTTGTGTGTGTTGTCTTTTCAGATGCCACTGTTGTGTGTGATCTTCTGACTGGTACAGGTGACGGGTTGCTGTCGTTTCCATTGGACACAACTGCGAAACCTCCAATATTCGGTTCACCAAAGAAACTCATCGCAGGCAAGCGTTATGAATTGTAATAATAACAACGTGTGATCTTATACAGCGCCTGTAACCGACCAGACAAAGCGCTCCTCGCTCCCGCTCCTTACAACATTAGCAGGACAAGTGTTGTGGCAACAGCACTGGGGCTTCATAAATCGACATTATACACTTTGTTAAACTACGATAACATACACCGTTATCCCGTGTATGATATTTTACTTCCCTTGCCTTAGACTTC
>BSQZ01000215.1:0-47500 GCA_033239005.1 Lamellibrachia satsuma | reverse complement strand
ACGGCTTGTGGCTTGTTACATGAGTATGACATGTTTACAATATGGAGTTGATACCCGGACAACAGATAACGCATAATTTGCCACATATTATAATGATTCCTCTTGAGTTGTACAAGAGGTGTCCATTAACGTAACAACTTAACTCATTTGTTGTCCCGGTCTGGAATGTTGATCAGCCTCCGAACTTGTTATGAAACAGCTAAGACAGAATTGACCACGACAACAAATTACTTACTCTTTAGGAAAGGCATTGCTTTTGTCAGCGGCCAAAACCAAGTTAGTTAATGTATCAACTAAGACTGTTTGTGTCTAAAAGTAATACTTGCTATCGCTAATTGACTACGAACTCTAGCGTGTTTGTGTGTGGAATAAAGGTGAAACGAAAATTGCATTGTCTTGTCTGAAAATTAGTACGCTTAGCGCGAATGGGTAAACGTCTACAATTGTCACAGGTTCCTAAGTAGAACAGGACAAACACGTAGTATAAACCCAGTTCCTTAGGGACTCACCGTTTGTCAAAACGTACGATGTAACTCCGACACATGGATAACTACAAGTTCCAACTTCGGCAAAACAATGAACACAGCGGATTCCCCGTTCACTCCAACTTCGACAAAACAATGAACGCAGCGGATTCCCCGTTCCTCCAACTTCGAAAAACAATGAACACAGCGGATTCCACGTTCCTCCAACTTCGAAAAAACAATGAACACAGCGGATTCCACGTTCCTCCAACTTCGAAAAAACAATGAACACAGCCGATTCCACGTTCCCTCCAACTTCCAGTTAACGAGTTGCTCTGTGTATGATGGACGTTTATGATGATGTAACTGCGCAATATTGTTTTACTTGTAGTAGACATAGCACTTGTGATTTGGTAAACAAAATAGTTATATCCAACATGATATATTTGCATGTGTACGCACTGCAGGGATGAGTTCGTGTCCTTGAATAATTGTGTACTTAAGTACAGCAAGTACAGTACTTGCACTTGTACTTGCCATTTTGCTGAGTGTACTACTTATTCTTGGACTTGTACTTGACTGTCAAAGTACTTGGACTTGGCAATAACTTTCCCAAGTACTTTTTTATTTGGCTCTATCGTACTCATACTCAATGTACTCTGATTTTACGAGTACATAACGTGTACATCTGAGTACTTTCTCAATATATGGTGTGTAAATTTATTTATTTGTAGTTAACAAAATGAAACTTTCCTGAAGCATTTTAATGTTCAACTATTTTGTTTAAATACTAAGAACTGCCAGCTGAGTCACCTTACTTCTGTTGAAGTAAGGTGACTCAAGTCAAACTGCCTCCTACACCAGTATAATCTGGTCCCAGTCTGGCTAAACATTACAAAGGGGATGTTGAGCCTGTTGCATTGGAATGTTCTAACCCTAATGTAAAGGTCGAATGTTACTTTTATAAATTGACAACGTGAGTACGCTTTCTTGGAAGTTACCGATTGGAATACTTACAAAGAAAAAGTAAACGGGTAAAGGCAAATACATTTTTAGAAACGTTCAAAGCGCTTTACACCTCACACACTGTCACATCTGTTTTTTCCAACACCAACATTCCACTTACCGGGAAGCATTCAGACTTGCTGCAGTTACTGCACGAAGATCATTCGTTCAAATATATCCACCACTGTCTGTAGGTGGTTTGAGCTATACTTTTAATTAACTTAGAGCACTTTGGTCCCGTTTACTATGTGATTGAGTTAGCTATAGTTTTCATCAATTCCTCCTTGTCCTCCGATAGCTCAGTGATGTTGGCATCTATCCTTTATATATTTAACCATGCCCACCCTTTATATGAAGGCCTGCCTGTTTTCGTTTGCCTTTTATTTGCCTTGCACGATAGTTTTACCGAGAAATTGTTTCCACACGCACAACATTGACAACAGGTAATACGTAATACGTGTCGTGCATTAATAAATTCACACTTATGAACAATCACTGATGTATTCCACGTGTATTTGTCTCTCATACGTTTTTAAAAACCTTTCATGGCACTCTCATCGCTTTAACCCTTTCGATATCAGCCGTTGTTTAAAAAGACCCTGGTTCCGCAATCATTTGACCATATATAGGAAAATGTGACGCCAGCATGTTCAGGCATGACATACAATGTGTTTTCTTACCTACCCGCCAGAGCACACCACTTGAATATATAGAACGCGATTCCTATTTTTTGGGCTGGGCTTGGCTTATTTGAAGCCTCAGTTCGCTACAGTGAGCATCTATCGCAAGCACCACGACTCGCTAATACCCATAAGCATTTCGTATTTTTTTGACGCACAGAACAATAGGGAACCAAATAAATTAGACTGTTGGCGAACGAGTTGCACGCGGCTATCCAAAATACCGTGAACCCGCATGTGACCGGTAGACGCTCATAGCCCCACAGTGACACGGCGACGCTGGTACATACCACCGTGAACCCGCATGAGACCGGTAGACGCTCATAGCCCCACAGTGACACGGCGACGCTGGTACATGCCACCGCGGAAGCTATAAATAAGTGGGTTAGATATAGAGAACACCACACTTTGAGTCCTCGACTTTTACCCCCTGTATGTGATATTTTGTTTCCCCTGGAATAGATGCCAGGGAAGAGAGACCAATGGTTTTACCGTCTCTCCCGAAAGACATAGGCAAAGTGAGGTGAACTAATTGTCCAGGCTTCTGTAGGCGGAATCGAACCACCGTCCTCTCGATCGACAGTCGGGCGCCTTTACCACTCGACCACCGCTCCCCAAAATAAAGACTACTTCTCAATGTATGTCAATAAAAATGTATTTAGCCACCGAGCTACCGAGACACCGTGTTGTTTAAGTTGTTCATGATATTTGTTGTACGTTCGTTGATCGACGGTGTCACGGCAACTACTGAAACAACCCCAGGTGGCTTAAATAGTTGAACACATAAGAGACAAGTGTCACATTTTCTCGCTACACTGGCAAGCCAAGAGAGATGGACGGGTGAACAGTCGAGGTGCGGACACAGCAGAATATGGCGATGAACTCAGCGATGTAGATGAGGTAGAGACCGATGTAGTCTGATATACAACGACGGCCAGAATCCGGTGAACCCAGGCGAACCCTGCTGCTGGACTGGCCGGTCATTTTCTTCATGAAATTAAACATAAAATTGTGTTCGATTGATAGGAAAAACGTTGGAAGTGAAAATCATACGAATCAAACTACGCTAATGCGTTATAAATGTGTGAAACATGTGTCATATTATAAAATATTGTATTTGAAAAGTAATACCGTTTTACAAAGTCGCTTTAATTTATGAATGCTCTGTGCAATACTTGACAATATAAATGATTAACCGCTACTCTATAAATTTGGAATTGTTCACCAAAGCTTGACGCTGACATATGTTAGTTTTATATTTGATTCTTACCTCGTTTAAGCTATCAACAAACGTTCATTCCTTGAAATAGCATCACTTTAGGTACACGAAGGGCAGATACGATTATCAAATATTGTATTTTAGGGCATTTTTGTGGTCCAAGTAGCGCTGCGGAATGCACCCGTGACCGATAAAACAATAAACAACTGCTACAATAAATCGATAAATAGAATAGGACTTGTTATTAACGACAAAAACAGTACTTGCATGATCAACAAGGAGAACCAAGTATTTACATCATCAACACGGAGAACCAAGTACTTACATCATCAACACGGAGAATTAAGTAGGGCGAAGGCGAAGGAGAAAATAACTGCGATGACGATCAACATCTTTATAATCCTAGCCCAGTTGTGCGACAGGAATGAAGACGTCAGACGTTGATGAGATTTACGTAATATGCGTCAAACAGGAAATCGGCCTAGCAGCATATTTACAAATGTAGGAAACGAAAAATATGCCCAAGTGTTAATTTTCCGTCATGTAACTTTAATAAGATTCAGATTCAGACGGTTTATTGCCATGTAACATTAACAAAAATGAACAAGGAATTTCTGGCGTTGTGGCCTAAGAACTCACCACCCACTCACCCCAGAAGCAGCCATCCAATTACACACATCCACACACACAACTCACTCTCGCCTATGTAAAAAGAGACACAACTAGGCTAAAACGTGTATATATAAGTTAATAACAAAGCCAACTGCCAACACATGTTAAAGAAATTCACCAAGGCATATAACTACTTACTTAGTAGGATAATATTAATATAATAATAGTAATTTTAATGAATGCACCATTACAACCGTCTGAACATTATCTAAGAAACAGTAAAACAATAAAAATACATACATGTTGTTTGATCAGTAAAATCTTAAATGATACATGCGCTACCTACCGGTAGCGTTCCTCAGCCAGGGCCACCATGATGTAGATGGAGCAAGTGATGCTTAAGACGGGCAGACAATTGTCCGGCTTGCAATGGATTTCGGCTGAAACCACCAGTGTCAGCGTAATTACGTGAGAGCAGCCAACTACGACAACGTATGTATTTGTCTGATTTGAATTTCCTCAAATAATAATCCTGTAATATTACAATGCACGCGTTACTAGGCGCAACAATGCAGCAGTTAAGGTAGGCAAAGTCAATCGCCCTACAATGTTTTTCTATCTGGCTGTTGCTACTAGTAGGGGCGAAGGTCTCGTGCATCAAAAGCTTAAGTATTTTCATGAAACGTGAAACCTTACAAAAACGCCATAAACAGAGCAATAAACACGTCTTTCGTGTCTGTATGCATTCTTATATGTATATCACTAAAGTTACCTGACAATAACCATGAAAAAGTGTGAAATTATTACCTTTTTGTCAGAACGCATGTGCTTGTCAAGGTTTGTATATAACCGGATGTTGTTGTGAGCGAGAACAGCACGCGGGATTTCCATAGATCTATATAAGGTCACGCTAAGAATTGCCGTCTGCTAGCCATAGAGTTACATAATTAATAATGCCCCTATAAACTACTAACTTACTAACGGGTGTTTTATTTATGTCTGTGCTGCTGGCCCATTCTGGCCTCATTCTACACGAAATCACGTTTGATCATGTGACGCAAAGGCAACATCACGTGCACAGTATGGCGGCTAATTGTGAAATGTTTTCTATGTCACCGATAAAAGTACTCATAAGTAATTATTTGGAGCACATTTCTTCAGTTTCTTGACGCCCAATCGTCGGTTGTATGTCACGGAATACACATGTGAAACGGTTAGTGCGTATCGGTTTTAAAACTTAAGTTATTAGTTCCGTAGCCAAATGGCTACGGAACTGCCAAAACCATGCTTTAGCAAATGCCGTACGGGATTTTCGCCCCAGAGACGAAGAGCGGGGCGAACATTTTTGCCTACAGTTAAGGCTGCGTTTATTTGTTCTACGCGTTAATGGGTTGGCGTCCGCCGGGTCATTTCCCCGAAGTAGTTGGACTAGATTGCAGACACAGTGACTAGTGTCTAGACTTATCGCTCTACCTCTTCCGCGCAAAAACCGCTCGTGTAAATCTGCCTTAGCTTACGCAAGCTTAATAAAATTATTGTTTAAAGATATGTTTTCAACATGGACATAGTTATACTGATAGCTAGTATAGGCAACCTCAGTCATGGGTCAACATTACATTTTAGAGATTTATTCGGTCTGAACATCTGAATTTAATTGCGCATAACTTACACAGGAGCGAAGAGAGATCGTATTGACTTCGAGCCTTTCCCTAATTTTTCTTTTTCTAGTCGGCATTTTGGCTACAAGACACTAATTCGTCTACTACGGTGCAAGGATGCAGACGACGCGGTCTTTCGGTAGGAAGCGATCGCGGGCGGGAATCAAGTTTCGCCCGCGGAGAGTTCACGTGATGCATGATTGACAGCGCTGATCCTTCGATTTCTAAAACTTCTACCGCGGGCCAACGATAGGCTAGCTCAGATGACTGCTGACTGTAATTTTAGTACCGATTTCTTAAAATAATAGCTATACAAATAGTCGGCATACGATCGCGTGCTAATTTGTAGTTTCAGTAATTGCAAATGAAGGCAAGTATAGATCTGCTTAATTATATAAATATAAGGCACGGAATGTTTTGGCTGTGAACCATTGTTTATTTTTTACGGCATTGTGGCTAGTTGTCAGGGCATTGTTTAGGCCTGGATAAAAGTGGACCGGCCATGGTCGGTACGGCCGGACCGGCTCCTACGCCAACGTATTCGTACATTTGATTTATCCGTCGATTGTATTTGCCTCGACTCGACCTACTCAGCCGGTCTGAAGCCGTACCACGGGCAACTGAATCAACAACTCAAATTAATTAAATTACAAGTTTGGATTATGTGATAATTGTCAGTAGACATTACTAGTAGTAGTATTGGGTGGAGCAGTATGACAGCAAACACGGCCGCTACACCTGTCTCGGGAGTGTGCTCGCGACTCGGACAGCAGTATGAAAGCCCATGCTCCTCTGCTCTGGGATCATAGGCCATCGACCAGGCTCCTCTGCTCTGGGATCATAGGCCATCGACCAGGCTCCTCTGCTCTGGGATCATAGGCCATCGACCAGGCTCCTCTGCTCTGGGATCATAGGCCATCGACCAGGTTCCTCTGCTCTGATATCACAGGTCATCGACCATGCTCCTCAGCTCTGGGATCATAGGCCATCGACCAGACTCCTCTGTTCTGGGATAATAGGCCATCGACCTTGCTCCTCTGCTCTGAGATCATAGGCCATCGACCAGGCTCCTCTGCTCTTGTCTGTTTGTCGTCATTTTCTCCATTTCTCTCCCGGTGTATCCCATCTTCTTACTTTCATTGTCGGTGTCTCCCGGCCAGGTGTTTCTCCCGGCCAGGTGTTTCTCCCTGTCAGGTGTTTCTTCCTTCCTGTTCTTCTCTTCCGCAGGTGGTTCCATGTAAGTGCTTGTCGTGTGATGTTTGTTGCTGGTTTCCTCAGTGTGTGTCCTATCCTCCTTCACTTCCTCTTCGTTATTTCTTTTTCTACTGGCAGTTGTTTGGTCCTTTCCCAGAGCGTAGTGTTGGATACCTTGTCTGACCATATAGGTGTAAAATTCTGCGCAGGCATTTGTTGATGAAGGTTTAGTTAAGTGCACCAGCAACAAGTTTCTACTAGGCCCCCCACGTTGGTAATCCGCCACTCTCGGTAGAAGTAATTGCCCATTACATTGCGGTTAACCGCACAAATAAACAATCTGACAAATCACTGGAGAACCTCTGAACAAAGCGGCCTTCGTCTGAAATTAATATTCGAGTCGGTTACTGGGCAGTCGCCACTCGTTTTGAAGTCCATAACACGACATCACCGGCAATCCTCGCGCATTTCTCGCGGTTTCCTCGGATCTACTGTAGCGTTTCTAGCGGCTGGGTGGCGCCCGCGTTCCTACAAACGCACCATTTCCCCCATGTTTTCCCGCTTTTCTACAAACTTGCCGTTTTCTCCATTTCCCCGCGTTTCTACAAGCCTTTTTTCAATTCTCCGCGTTTCTACCAACTTGTCGTTTTTCTCAATTTTCCCGCTTTGGTACATGTGATGTGATGACGTGAATGTGATGACGTGAATGTGACGACGTGAATGTCTTGACGGGAATGTGATGACGATAATTTGATGACATGATTTTGAAGACGTGAATGCGACGACATGAATATGATGACGTGAATGACGCTAACGAATGAAGATATGATACCACGGGTAGGGACCAGTATGTGTGATGACGTGAATGACGCTAACGAATGAAGATATGATACCACGGGTAGGGACCAGTATTTTTATAGCCAAACGAGAAGTAATCGATGGCAGCATCGTTAAACCAAATCTACCACAGGTGACCTAAATCCGAAGCGGGCCTACGGGCAAAAATACATTACGCTATAATATACAACGCCTGACAGTATCGCTGTAACTGCCTGTCGTGGCTGCCTGACAAGAGACGCAGCACACGCTAACGAATGAAGATATGATACCCCGGATAGGGTAGTATTTACATAGCCAAACGTCATTGAGTGCGCAGGTTCAATTTAGTTAATAACAATGAAGTTGAGTTGATATATTAGCAATGATTAAGGGTAGTGTATAGATCGTACGTTCCCGAGTTAAAGCCGTGTACGGGGAGTTGTCGGAGCCAACCGCGTAGGTGTCCTATCATCTTACCGCACGGGTTGACAGCCGAGTAGGTGTCCTATCATCTTACCGCAGGGGATGACAGCCGAGTAGGTGTCCTATCATCTTACCGCAGGGGTTGACAGGAATAAAGATGTAGCGGAATCGTCCGGTGCAGCGCGTCCCTCGTTCGATTCGGTTGTAGCGGTGTCCCTCGTTCGACTCGGTTGTAGCGGCGTCCCTCATTCGACTCAGTTGTAGCGGCGTCCCTCATTCGACTCGGTTGTAGCGGTGTCCCTCGTTCGACTCGGTTGTAGCGGCATCCCTCATTCGACTCAGTTGTAGCGGCGTCCCTCACTCGACTCGGTTGTAGCGGCGTCCCTCATTCGACTCGGTTGTAGCGGCGTCCCTCACTCGACTCGGTTGTAGCGGCGTCCCTCACTCGACTCGGTTGTAGCGGCGTCTCTCATTCGACTCGGTTGTAGCGGCGTCCCTCACTCGACTCGGTTGTAGCGGCGTCCCTCATTCGACTCGGTTGTAGCGGCGTCCCTCACTCGACTCGGTTGTAGCGGCATCCCTCACTCGACTCGGTTGTAGCGGCGTCCCTCATTCGACCCGGTTTTAGCGACGAGCATCTTTTCATCCCACGCAGTCTGCAATGCCGCCAATTCGAGCATATCTTGGTACGAATTTCTCAGAATGTCTCGCTCATAGACTCTAGCGCTGTCATCATACGATTAACTAGTCTTTTCGATTCCCCGTCGGTGACGAAACAGCGGACTTGCTCGTGCCGTAGACGACGACGTTCACCGTCCGCTGAAGCAGCGAAATGCACCTCGTTTCGTAGGCTGCGTTTTGTAGCAGGTTGAAATGGGGACCGTCACAACAATTAAGCGACGATCTACACTCTAACGTTACTCATTGCTCACATATCAACACAACTTCAGTGCTATTAACTAAATAGAACCTACGCACCCAATTACTTCTCGTTTGGGTATAGGAATACTAGACCCTACCCGTGGTATAATATCTTCATTCGTTAGCGTGTGCTGTGTCTTTTGTCAGACAGCCACGAAAGACAGTTACAGCGATACTGTCAGGCGTTGTATATTATAGCGAACCGTACTTTTTTACCCGTGGGCCCGCTTCGGATTTAGGTCTATTTGATATATTATATTATTATTATGTACAAATGCTTTTTACATTTATCTATGACATTCACATTCATATCATAACATTGACGTCATCACATTCACGTTGCCACATTGACGTCTTCACATTCACGTCATCAGCTTCACATCATCACATTAATTAATAGTTAATTAAACGACACAAGACATCAGGATCCGATAACGGCGATGTATTCAACGAACACGGCAACAATAGTTAATTAAACGACACAATACATCAGGATCCGATAACGGCGATGTATTCAACGAACACGGCAACAATAGTTAGTTAAACGACACAAGACATCAGGATCCGATAACGGCGATGTATTCAACGAACACGGCAACAATAGTTAGTTAAACGACACAAGACATCAGGATCCGATAACGGCGATGTATTTAACGAACACGGCAACAATAAATTAGTTAATTAAAATACCAGGTGAACACGAGATGGTTTATCCCCGCTGTTGGCGTCGCAGATATCTGTATAGAGTTGTCTACAGCCACATCAACAATACTTGTACAAACCGGTGAACACGAGCCTCAGTTTGTGTCGAGTCGAGCGGTGAAGAACCTTGTACAGAAAACTGTTCATGAACGAAGTGCAGCGGACCAACCAAAATGCGAAAAAAACTAAACACAACTTGTTCATCTTGAAAGATGTAAAGAATAATCATATGCAAAAAAATGGCACTGAAAGAGCCAAAGAGCCAGAGCTACAAAGGGCCAGAGCTACAAAGGGCCAGAGCTACAAAGGGCCAGAGCTACAAAGGGCCAGAGCTACAAAGAGTCAGAGCTACAAAGGGCCAGAGCTACAAAGAGCCAGAGCTACAAAGGGCCAGAGCTACAAAGAGCCAGAGCTAAAAAGAGCCAGAGCTACAAAGAGCCAGAGCTGCAAAGAGCCAGAGCTACAAAGAGCCAGAGCTACAAAGCAAATGACGAGGACGTTGACCATTTCTAATTCGTCGACGCCTCCTCTGATCGACTGCACCTGCGCCGAGACTTGAGCTCGGACGACAACGAGGAAAATTCGCACATTCGCGTAGGTGAGAACCAGTCCCGGACAAACTATCGAGACTAGGTACAACACTAACACCAACGCAGCAACTCATATGTTGTGTGCCTCGAATGTAAACGTTTGTATTTCACGTCGGGCTAAGAATTAACCTTGAAGCAGAAACAGCGGCGCCGAAGAGACAATGATTCCCTAGCAGCGATTTTTAGAGAGCATCTGCTCGTACCTAAGCGGCTTCGATACTGATACCATCTTAGAGAAGGCTACCCAAGCCTGGCTGTTTCATCGAAGCGAAGCCGAACATCGTCATGCATACCATGTTTATCTTGGGAAGGTATTGTGTCAATTGTTGCACTCTTGGTGTAACTCTTGAACAGACCACAGCAGTGACTGGTCAGGCCGTGAGTCCGATGTCTACGTCGCCTAGAGCGATATCATGGAGAGAGCAGTGCGGTCTTCGCGTAGTTCTGTATATTTCACGAAAACAGACCACAGCAGTGACTGGTCAGGCCGTAAGTCTGATGTCTACGTCGCCTATAGCGATATCATGGAGAGAGCAGTGCGGTCTTCGCGTAGTTCTGTATATTTCACGAGAACAGACCACAGCACTGACTGGTCAGGCCGTCAGTCTGATGTCTACGTCGCCTCGAGCGATATCATAGAGAGAGCAGTGCGGTCTTCGCGTAGTTCTGTATATTTCACGAGAACAGACCACAGCAGTGACTGGTCAGGCTGTAAGTCCGATGTCTACGTCGCCTAGAGCGATATCATGGAGAGAGCAGTGTGGTCTTCGCGTAGTTCTGTATATTTCACGAGAATAGACAACAGCACTGACTGGTCAGGCCGTAAGTCCGATGTCCACGTCACCTAGAGCGATATCATGGAGAGAGCAGTGCGGTCTTCGCGTAGTTCTGTATATTTCACGAGAACAGCGTTCAGCAGAGAGTTCACGGTGATATGTAAAACGATCATTGTAACGATTACGCCTGTTTTCACGTCGCTATGTTCGATCGAATATACGATAAAAAGAATATGTCACCGCGCGTCCGCACTCATCAATATAAGTACGTCCGCTACAGTGAGCACAAAGTTGAAAGTTGAATTTTAAATAAAAAACGCAAATTGTCGAATTCCGTTCAATTATTAACTTCAACGTGTTAACCTGTCGTGCACTAGAAACGTGGTCTCTCTCCTCCATTAGTGATTGCTAACGTGTTGTTATCTCGTACTTCACGCACTTCCTGGGCCGTACACCCAATGACACGTCGTCCTAGTGTAAAGTACTCAAAGTGTCAACGTGCACAATGCACCAACAATGAAACGGTAAACAACGACACCACCATCTATCAGCGCCCTCTACACATTCGCTGGCGACTTCAACAGCCAACACACAGCGTGGCGGTGTTCTAGACTGGGTTTTACCACCGATCTGGCAGTGTTGTTGAACTCACAGACACTCGATACCTTCCACTCTGGACGCTGGATCACAATCTCGAACTCAGACCTCGTCTCCTTTGGTCACAACAGAATAGCCAACGCCATAAAAACGTTTAAGTAAAACTGTTCCCACGGTGACACCAGCCCTCAGTAACAGCGGTCACGTCAAGGAAGAGCTCTGTGACATAACATATTGACAACGTCATGCGTCATCTTTTCTTAGATTGTCCAAAGTTACGTAATACAAGGACGAGGCATTGATAGACGTTACTATAGCTGCCAGCAGTACGTCTCAATTTCTGTATGCGTTGCCTGGCAGCACCAAGTACCGAGGCATAGGTGGATATTTCTGTGACAATATTATGCATCCTGAAATGTGGAAATACGAAATACCGAGTTAACAGATGGGCTTTTTTCTCATTCTTAATGTCAACACACTAAGGATATTATTGTAATTACCGAATTATAAAATACAAATGATGTGACTACAGAAAGAAGCCATCAAGTCAACGGCCTGCACAGCAGGGTAGAGCGACACCTGCAAGACGGGGCCAGTGTCGTAAACATAACAGTTTCTTCCCGTCATGTTCATCGTCTCTGTCACTTAGTCTTGTTCATCGTCTCGACCACCCCGTCTTGTTCATTGTCTGTGTCACCCCGTCAATCAGTCTTGTTCATCGTCTGCATCACCCCGTCTTGTTCATCGTCTCCTTCACCCCGTCTTGTTCATCGTCTCCGTCACCCCGTCTTGTTCATCGTCTCCTTCTTGTTCGTCGTCTCCGTCACTCAGTCTTGTTCATCGTCTCCTTCTTGTTTGTCGTCTCCGTCACTCAGTCTTGTTCGTCGTCTCCGTCACCCCGTCTTGTTAGTCATTTTTGTCAGCCACCCCGTCTTGTTCATCGTCTCCGTCACCCCTTCTTGTTAATCGTCTCCATCACCCCGTCTTGTCCATTGTCTGTGTCACCCCGTCTTGTTCATCGTCTCCTTCTTGTTCATTGTCTCCCTCTTGTTTGTCGTCTCCGTCACTCACTCTTGTTCGTCGTCTCCGTCACCCCGTCTTGTTAATCATCTCAGCCACCCCGTTTTGTTAATTGTCTGCGTCACCCCGTTTTGTTCATCGTCTCCGTCACCCCTTCTTGTTCATCGTCTGCATCACCCCGTCTTGTTCATCGTCTGCATCACCCCGTCTTGTTCATCGTCTCCGTCACCCCGTCTTGTTCATCGTCTCCTTCTTGTTTGTCGTCTCCGTCACTCAGTCTTGTTCGTCGTCTCCGTCACCCCGTCTTGTTAATCATCTCAGCCACCCCGTCTTGTTAATTGTCTGCGTCACCCCGTTTTGTTCATCGTCTCCGTCACCCCTTCTTGTTCATCGTCTCCACCACCCCGTCTTGTTTATTGTCTGTGTCACCCCGTCAATCAGTCTTTTTCATCGTCTGCATCACCCCGTCTTGTTCATCGTCTCCTTCACCCCGTCTTGTTCGTCGTCTCCGTCACCCCGCCTTGATAATCATCTCAGCCACCCCGTCTTGTTAATTGTCTGCGACACCCCGTTTTGTTCATCGTCTCCGTCATCCCTTCATGTTCATCGTCTCCATCACCCCGTCTTGTTCATTGTCTGTGTCACCCCGTCTTGTTCATCGTCTCCTTCTTGTTCGTCGTCTCCGTCACTCAGTCTTGTTCATCGTCTCCTTCTTGTTTGTCGTCTCCGTCACTCAGTCTTGTTCATCGTATCCGTCACCCCTTCTTGTTCATCGTCTCCATCACCCCGTCTTGTTCATTGTCTGTGTCACCACGTCAATTAGTCTTGTTCATCGTCTGCATCACCCCGTCTTGTTCATCGTCTCCGTCACCCCGTCTTGTTCATCGTCTCCGTCTTGTTCATCATCTCCGTCACTCAGTCTTGTTCAGTGTCTTAATGGTATATTACGCAACCTATGTGCCACGGGATATTTCGGGTAGCTTCTATTCCAATTACAATGTAATTAACCCCAATTCTGATTATGATACCCAATCAACTGAAACAGTGACAGCAACAAATGGGTAGTGTAGCTTCTGTTGGATCTGAGCGTAGCATTTGGCTTCGGCCGACATAAACATGCAGCTTACAGCTATTATGAAAACACGGGCAACATCGTATGTTGGGTCGAATGAAATAACTGGTCCTACGTCCTGGAATACACATGTATAAGTTTAGTCAACAGCTTAGTTTATATTTATGTCAGAATTCTTTGTAGACAACGACCGGTATAAATTGGACGCTTTCCTTTTTAACAACGCAAGGAGCAGATACAATGTGGCTGATTAGCATCTTTCCTGATTGCTTTGCAATGATCCAGTGGTTAAGTGATGACGCTCGCCTCGTGACCAGGAGGTACTGGGTTCTAACTTCGAACGGTGGCCAAACCAGTCGTTTCTAAGATTGGCGTATGGAGAGAAAGTTGGAAGTATGATGTCTTTCAGACGGGACACTATAAGAGCTACTTCTACCTAGGTGAAAGTCCCTAACGCGCACCTGTTCCCTAAAGCGCCCCACCACTGCTGTCGTCTTGAAGTCGACTCGAGAAAGAATATCGGTAAGTTTTTGATAGTGTTTGACTTCAATATGACGTTCTGTAAAGTCTTGGCAATGTAATTAATATTGTGCATTTGTTCTAACGATGATATTACTAGTAATTACAATTTATTACAGAACCATGCGCACGTTATCGGAATTTCATTTCGGAATATTTTTTTAGCAAATGGCCGATTTAGTGTCACTGATCATTGTCCCTAAACCGCATCCCACTATATTCCCAAAACGTACCCCCATCCTGATGCCTAAAACTGGCGGTGCATTTTGGGGACAATGTATGCAAATAAATATAAAAATATCATGCACAATCTATATCACTATAAGGCTAAATGCAGTATAATTTGCAATATTAGCGTATGCATAATACACTATAACTGCATAATGTAGTATACTTATATTGAACCTAAAAAGCACCGTTTATTTCAGACGGGGCGTGACTACAAACGTCTCACCAATAGGCCTAATGGTGCTTATGGCGCGGCGGCTTTAGAAGAGGCTCTCAATGCTCTTCAGCAAGGCGAGTCGTACAGGAGCGCCTAACGAGAATACGGCATCCCGAGACACGCTTCAACGACACCACAAGGACCAGGTAAAATGGCATCGTTTACATTCAAATTTAACTAAATTATTTTAATGCAGGACGGTCGATTTGTAAGGTATAATTAAACAGGATTACAAATGTCAAGATGATAATATATATATATGTGTGTGTGCGTGCGTACGTGCGTGCGTGCGTGCGTGCGTGTGTGTGTGTGTTTTATGTTATGTCGTCTTAAATATGATGATAATGATTTTAATACAGTTTCATTTATCATTATATGGTGTTATGATGTTATTTCTTGTGATATTTGTTTAGTTTAATCCGACAGTGCAACTACAAATAAAACGTTGTTTTTATCACAGGTTCCAGCACCAGGCCGAATACAACTTGGGAGGTTCAGACAAATCCTGGACAGCGATGTGGAATCAATTATCGCAGAACTCGCCTTAGACATGCAGCTACGAATTTACGGACTGTCGCTGAACGATATTCGACGCATGGCGTTTGAGATTGCGGAACGTCACGGCCTGTCGCATCCATACGACGAGACCAAAAAGATGGCGGGCGGCACTGGTTGAACGGATTTCTTGATCGCAACAACACGCTATCTGTAAGAGAACCGGAGATGACAAGCATTTGTCGGGCAGTGGGCTTTAACAAGGTCCAGGTAGACAAGTTCTTCGGAATCTGGAGGGCGCTGTTGGAGGACCTAGGAGAGATCGATGGTTCTCGATTGTGGAACATGGACGAGAGCGGGTTGACGGCTGTACACAAACCTGGCCGAATCATCGCAAAGAAGGGTCAGAAGCAAGTCGGGAAGATAACGAGCGGCGAACGACGAAAGACGGTCGCCATACTGTGCAGCATAAACGCACATGGGCGACATAGCCCTCCATTCAATCTCTTCCCCAGAAAGAACATGAACGACCATCTGCTTCTCGGTAATACACCTGGTACAGTGGGAGTACCGACGGACAGTGGATGGACGGACAGTGGATGGACGGACAGTGATTGGACGGACAGTGGATGGACGGACAGTACGGTGTTTATAAAGTGGCTGAAACACTTTGTTGATCATGTCAAACCAACACCTTCCAAAAAGGATCTGCTCTTTGTAGATCAACCACAAGAGCTATGAAGCGATTAAGTACGCCAGAGCGAATGGAATAAAGATGATTTCGTTCCCGCCTCACACCACGCACAAGCTACAGCCTCTCGACAAGACCTACTTCGGCCCGCTAAAGCAATACTACGGGCAGCCATACGATAGGTGGATGGTGAACCATCCAGGGAAGCGAAGCTGCTTCTACGCCATCGCGACATTGTTTGGCGAGGCATTCGCAAAAGCTTCGACACTGGAAAAGGGCGTAGCCGGATTCTCCTCCTATGGCCTGTGGTCTTTTAACCCAGATGTATTCACAGAAGCTGACTTTGTTCCATCAGTGATGATGGACGACGGGAACGAGCACATCGCCTCCACGAGCGATGCAACATCGCCTGCGAGTCCAACTACACGCGCGAAGCCACCTCAAGCTGTCACCTCCACGAGCGATGCAATATCGCCTGTGAGTCCAACTACACGCGCGAAGCTATCTCAAGCTGTCACCTTCACGAGCGATGCTACATCAGCACCGAGTAACGCTGCTGCATGCGTGATGTCAATCAAAGCTTACGTGCTAAGCGTATTCCCACTACCTAAGGCGGGGCCTCGCGCGGGGAAACGTCGTACGCCGTCTTCCGAACTTCTCACGTTTCGCCGTACAAAGATCTGCTACGTTCAAAACAAATTAAACTGGGCGAGAAGACGAAGAGTCGCGCTGGTGGGATGTCTGTCAAGAAGTCGGACAGACGTGAGCTTCACAAGGGAACACGCGCACCTGCAAACGGAAAGGCACGACAACCACTCGCTGAGTCCTGGTTGAGGCCGCACAGAAAGTGTTTACCGGTGCATCTACTGCAACGAAGTGTACGAAGACCCACCGACTGAGGATTGGCTGCAGCGTCCAGAGTGTTGCCAGTGGCACCACGGGAAATGTGGCAATGACAAACCTGTATGTGACCTTTGTGTGTGACTAGTAACAGAGTCGGTGACTGTACACCGTGTCTAACAATTTATGCTACAATTGCATTTAAATGGTATAAATGTATCCTTAATTATAATCATCGTGGCGTACAGAGTAGTAGCGGAGTCGGCGACTGTACACCGTGTCTGACGTTTCCTTTCATTGCAGTTCAATAATTGTACCCGTAATTGTAATCATCGTTACGTAGACTAACAGCGGAGTTGGCGGCTGTTGGTCTACACTGTGTCTAAGTAATTGTTAGGTCTTACGTTTGTTTTAATTGCATTGGAATTCTATATAATTTTATTCGCATCGTAGGTGCGTTTTGGGAAGCATCTGGGGCGCCTTGGGGGCACACTTCCCCAAAGTGCGTTTTGGGAAGCATCTGGGGCGCCTTGGGGGCACACTTCCCCAAAGTGCCCCACATGCTCTTTCTTTCTTTCTCTAATATCATTAAAAAAAAATTATTATCAGTTGATATGCGTACACACTGTTTAATTAGTGTACCCGCGTTGATAAATGAAAGCAAACCGTATTTTTAAACAGCAGGTTCAAAATTACTGACACAAAACGAAGTGGGGGTGCGTGATAGGGACTTTCCCCTAGTGTCGTAAGGGACTTTTCTCTAGTGTCTATGCAGGGGGAAGCAAATTATTCCATATATGGAGTAAATTATTAACCTGTCTGGCATCGCAGAAGTTATATCAGTGTGGATCACTCAAACGTGTGGCTTGATTTTGTTGCATATTCAGCTTCAGCTATTCCATTACGGCTGCATCTGGGGAACGTTTCACTATTGCGCGTGTATGCATGGATCTACAGGTGTCGACACAAACAAAAGTCAACAACCACACACAAAATCAAATACATTAGACCCAGGAACTCCTTACAATCCTCTGGAGTATAGGATATCTCGGCGTGAGAAGTCCCGCGAAGCGTGAGTCCCGGGGAGCGTGAGTCCCGGGGAGCGTGAGTCCCAGGGAGCGTGAGTCCCGTGGAGCGTGAGTACCGGGAGCGTGAGTCCCGGGGAGCATGACTCCCGGGGAGCGTGAGTCCCGGGGAGCGTGAGTGCCGGGGAGCGTGAGTCCTAGGTCAGACTGACCTTGCCGCGCATAGACCGGAACAAACCTTTGCAAAAAAACAACTAGCAGCACACCTGTGTAGCAAACTACCAGCCAGCCTCAGGTACATTGATAACATTACCACTTTCAATCAACCAATCAGGTTCAAGTTAGCATATTTCTGCAGACCGACCCACTTGCATTATATGTGCTGGTATGAGGAGGATAAACTCGGTTTCGGTAAGTTTCATGAACATAGGCCGTTTTTGTTACCTCAAGACTTTCTCACGTATTCTTATACTCGTCCCATTACCAGCAACCCATAAACTATCCGATCCGCAAGGGGCGCTTGCAGCACTCTCACGTGCTGCGATTTACCAATGAGCGAGTAGCATTTACGGCGTCCATGACATCGCGAACTCGAGGAAAGTTTATCGGTGTTGTGGCGTTAAGCAATCCCACATATACAGTCAGCTGATTAAGTAACTATGTAATTGAAAGATCAATTAATTTATATGAAAGAAACTATATCCAGCTTGCCAATAGAAAATTAAAAATTATGAGAAAAAGTAAATTTTCAGCACCCCTGGAGACACCGACAAATATATGCAAATGCAACGAAAAAGCACACGTTGGAACTATGCAGTGTTGCTCTCTATCCTTGCTATCGGCAACAAAAGTGTAGATAGATGGATTTCAATGGGCGCCCGAGAAAGTTACCTTCTGTTCTGTATTTTGACTAAAAAGCAGTTAAACAGCGGACAAAATCAACAAATTTTCAGTACAAATGGAGACACTAGAATTTTTGCCGATCTTGTTGAAATGTTCACAGTAAGTAGCGTAAAGGCATAACAATTAGAGTGCTATCGGCAAAGGGAATTAGTTTTGCCTATGGACCGCTGTGTCCATAAACATGTCACAGCCTATTGAAATATCTATCTTGCGCACGCACGACACGTTGCTTAGCGATTGGTGGTGATGGACGGGTCTAATGATGGTTGTTCGTCTCTGTCCTGCGTAGCATGTTCAAGTTTAGGAAATGTTATCCCTACTTCAAAGGCAAGTTGTTTTGGGTACGTTTTGCAAGGTCTCCCTGTCTCTTCGATGTCGACGTTTTGATTACCAAGTAACCAGCTCTGTCGCCTTTTCTTTACTCCGAATTGGGCTCGCCTCCTTCTAATTGTCTCTTATATATTTGGTGTTTGCATGTAAAAGTATGTGTTTGTCATGTGTTGTGTTGAGGAGATGTTGAGCAGTTTACGTAGAAGTCATGTGTAGCATCCACACAATCGTTCCTGTATATTATGTTGGTGACAATCCATGTTTGTGTTGAACAGTTTACGTAGAAGTCGAGTGTAGCATCCACACAAACGTTCCTGTATATTATGTTGGAGACAATCCATGTTTGTGTTGAGCAGTTTACGTAGAAGTCGTGTGTAGAATCCACACAAACGTTCCTGTATATTATGTTGGAGACAATCCATGTTTGCTTTGAACAGTTTACGAAGAAGTCGTGTGTAGCATCCACACAATCGTTCCTGTATATTATGTTGGTGACAATCCATGTTTGTGTTGAACAGTTTACGTAGAAGTCGTGTGTAGCATCCACACAATCGTTCCTGTATATTATGTTGGAGACAATCCATGTTTGTGTTGAACAGTTTACGTAGAAGTCGTGTGTAGCATCCACACAATCGTTCCTGTATATTATGTTGGAGACAATCCATGTTTGTGTTGAACAGTTAACGAAGAAGTCGTGTGTAGAATCCACACAATCGTTCCTGTATATTATGTTGGAGACAATCCATGTTTATGTTGAACAGTTTACGAAGAAGTCGTGTGTAGCATCCACACAATCGTTCCTGTATATTATGTTGGTGACAATCCATGTTTGTGTTGAACAGTTTACGTAGAAGTCGTGTGTAGCATCCACACAATCGTTCCGAGATTTAAAAAACCTCCTTCTCGCCATCTGCAGACAAGACATCTACATAATTTTTTGTCGTAGAGAACCAAGATGGCTGTCATAAGTTCTGGAATATGGACGACGGTGAGTATTTACTGATATTTATTAAGACGACACGTCACGTGACAACACGCAAATCTTTATTCAGCAACTCCCCCATGTGACAGCGTAGTCAGCCCGGCATGACTAGACTAGGGAATACTTGACATCTCCCCCCTTTATGTGTATCCATGCCCACACTGTATAGCTTGACGGCAATGTATTTAACAGTGCCTCTCGAGTAGTTTTTTGTCTAGTAATATTGGTTACTTGGATTAAACAAAAACGAAATAAGACATCTGGGCAAGCTATCGTAGATGTCCTAGATATCACTGCTCAATTAGTCTCTTAGGCTTGATGTTTGACCTGTATGAACGGCACACCACCGGGCTTGGGGTGTCAGAGACGGGCTCAACGGCACCTCGCATACTGGGTGTCCAGTTGGACTTGACGGAACACCCTCTGGCACCGGCTGGTTCATACATGTCAACGGAACTCGCGGCTAGGCAGAAAACTCAGTCCCTGACGTGATGTTGAATGTGGCACTACTATCGTCAAGTTGACGCCTGTTTTTGGCGGTAGATGCCAGACTCTGTCTGCACGGTGTATGACCGTGGGGAGTTGGTTGGAGTTAGTCACGACCCCTTTCTTGGTTTAGTCATTATTGACCCTCATCATATCACCTGGGCACAGTAGCAGCAGTGACTGTAGCCCGCGGCGACGGCTCAAGTGGAACTGGTATGACTGCTTTGCCCTCATAGTTCTTCTGACGGACCAGGTCTGGGTTGGGCCAGCTTGCCCCCAGTGCCCGTCGTAGGGTTGTCAGGGGTCGTGCGGAAGTTACGATCCATATTAAGTTGATCAGGGCTGCATATCGATGCGGCTATTACTGTGTCCTGATATACCATGAGACCCAGCTAAGGATGTTCCTGTATAAAATATTTTTGCCGTATGGACGCCCAGCATACGTCGGTCAGCTTTGAAATGACGTCATATATTGTCACCTCTTGGTTGAGCTTCTGCAGATCAACGCAAATTCAGACTGCTGCTTGGAGAAGATTTAGTTCCCCCTTCAGCGACTCTCAGCGCATACAGCTCAGCTCCACCCCGCAGCACGATCTTTACGGGCTCAGTCTTGAGGCATCCGATATAACTGAACACCCCCTTAAACTCGTTAACTTTGAGAATGAGGCCCATGCGACGGCGCCGCTGCGCACAGGAGGTTATTAACCCGTGCACCGACAACGACAGTACGGAAGTGGAGTGCCTGGACTTTAACTTCCGGGATGGTTTCGCTATTCATGTATATGTACATAACATTAGAACCATGGGTGTGTAATATGTTTCGCTACTCATGTATGTGTACATAACATTAGAACCATGGGTGTGTAATATGTTTCGCTACTCATGTATATGTACATAACATGCAAAGAATGGTAGCATTGCTTAAGTTAGGAGCTCTTTAGATTACCAATCTGAATGAACGGGAAGCCAGATCGTGTGGTGCAATATAATAGTATATAATAAAATAGTATACACAATATTTATATAAGATTTAGTGTACAACGTAGTGTACGTTTATGTTAAGTTAATAATACTGCATTTTCATAATTGATTACATGTAATATTGGTCCTGCTGTGTAATAATGCTTCTGCATCTGTATGTAAAGAAAAACGCATGAGCTTTATTGAATTTTGAAGTATCCTATGTTTGTTCCACCCTTGTTGGTTGTGATGACTTCCATGTCGCATTGCAACCTATCTCTGAATTTATACTAACTTGTTGGTGAATCAAGATAAAACCATTATGTGGGACGCCATTGAGATCATTGAGAGAGAGAGCACACCAGATAGAGAAGCCAACATCACATTAACGTAAGAGCCAGCCCTGAAATCAAAGTAATGACACCTTAAATTGTAAAGATTGTTTGGCATCAATTATACTACAAAAGACCACCAATGTGAAACTGTTGGAGTCCCTTGCAAATGTCTTAAATATCTGACACACTAACAGCTACAGTAGAAGTAAAATAAGCACATACTGTGCTCTAATCATAATCTGTCATTACACGAGATTGATTGGACCGTACACAAATTAGTTTTCGCGACCTTTGCTCTCTGTGAATATTACTGACATCATCTCATAAAACTGCTCTGTTGCTGACATCGCGTGGTACCCTACTCCCAGTAGGTCACAACCGTCTCAGCTCTGTTGCTGACATCGGGTAGTACCCTACACCCAGTAGGTCACAACCGTATCAGCTTTGGGTACGCTGTCAACGGCGCTACTCCCTCCATCAACATAATATATTCCCATGCCACTTTTGTCAAATCAAATGTCGCGAGATGCGGGACGTCCGGTCGAAATGCGGGAATGCGGAATGCAGTCGTATGTCATGTATGCCTCGATGTACATATGATTCCGGTCGTCGATTACTTTCGTCCCGTCTCTTCAAACCGTTTCCACTCTCCCTGTCCCTCGCTTTCATACCTTTTATCTTTATGTTCATGACTTGTGGATGCATATATAAATATATGTGCACGACAACAGATAATAACAAAATACATGATGATGGTGGGCTCGCTGGAGGTTCAGGTGTGGAGTGTACAACATTTCAGAACATGTATATATATATATATATATATATATATATATATATATATATATATATATATATATATATATATATATATATATATATATATATTATATATATATATTTATATATATATATATATATATATATATATATATATATATATATATATATATATATATATATATATATATATATATATATATATATATATATATATATATATATATATATATATATATATATATATATATATATATGTATTCGTTCGGCAGATGTGGTCACCACAGTCAGCAGCAGGTCTTACGCCCCAACTTCAGTTCAAACATCGTCCACCAGCACATCTCGGGCAAACATCAACGACGGTGACAAGGACAATACCGGTAAGAGTCCAGTTCCTTATAGGATGTCACATTTATGTTTGTTCCGCTGATGTGTTCCTTTGTAGCTACGATTAGGTCACATTATGGACGTGGTATCAGTCCAACAGTTAGAAATATATATTTCCCAGTGTCAAGATATATGAACATAGTTTTACAAATTTGGATGAGTATTAGCATTGTGTTTCAATGTTGTTGTCTTTGTTCTAAGCATGCATAATTACGTTATTTGTTAAACACTACCACATATTTATAACAACATGCATTAATGCATAACACTATACAATGCTGGTATTTACTATATTATGATGATTGTGTTTTGCAGAACATTTCGCGCTTATTGCTGTGGGAATCCTGAGCGAGTTGTTGGCTGTTGCGCTGGTCATCACCATATTTATTCGCACAAGAAGGTGTGTTGTGTATTATTAATTTTATAATAATATATTTTCACATATAATGTAACCAAATGCCGCAAACAAGAGGAATAGAGGTCTAACAAGCGGCATAGCGGTCTAACTAGCGGCATAGCGGTCTAACAAGCGGCATAGCTGTCTAACAAGTGGCATAGCGGTCTAACAAGCGGCATAGCGTTCTAACAAGTGGCGTAGCGGTCTAACAAGCGGCATAGCGGTCTAACAAGTGGCATAGTTGTCTAACAAGCGGCATAGCGGTCTAACAAGCGGCATAGCGGTCTAACAAGTGGCATAGTTGTCTAACAAGCGGCATAGAGGTCTAACAAGCGGCATAGCGGTATAACAAGTGGCATAGCGGTCTAACAAGCGGCATATATGTCTAACAAGCGGCATAGCGGTCTAACAAGTGGCATAGCGGTCTAACAAACGGCATAGCGGTCTAACAAGCGGCATAGAGGTCTAACAAGCGGTTTGGCGTAGCAAAACGCGGCTATCAACGTTTCTTCTGCGTTGATTTTAACTCAGACAAGTATATATGATATATTGCTCCTGGATTGTATGTTTACATTAGCGCGAAAGTGAATTTTCCAATAAATAAAATACAGAAATATAAGTTATTTGATGCGCCAGTTTCTAGCTTGCGCCAAATCGTGTTTGTCTCTAAAGGTGTGCACTTTGCCCTCGCCCAACTCTAAGTGACCTGTATTCCACAGTGGTGTGACACATTTGCTGGATTCTTACTGAGGTAATGATTTCCTTGCTTCTTTGCCATTTGATGGTATTTGCTTGGCATGATAACTGATAACAATAATGCCTCTTGCATATTTGTAACATTTGATTTAATCAGAATTGAGCAGCAATTTGGGTTGTTCTCACGTGATCTCAAACTGGAGGCCAAGCAAACACAACTTGTGTTGGAAGTCGGTCAGTCATGGTCTAGCGCTGCATGGATGTCAATCCGGTGTTTATTTACAGCGAAGTTAGTATATGTGTTGCACGAAAAGCCAGCGGCAATGAAAGCGTGACCCGAATGTTAAACAAATACTTTATGAGCTGTCAGCAGGACTATATGACAAAGACGCCACTCTTAACGAATGTAGCCAGGCGGAATGGTTCCAAATGTGACTCAGACAACGACGACGATTCACAACACGTTTACTCTCAGTGAGCATTGTGCAGCTGTCACAATTACACAATATTTCAGGTGACTTTTGACCGACGTTGGCGTGGCTTGAACGTATGTTGTCTGGAACTCACAACCTTAGAAGTATAGCTGTCTTTACGCAATACCTTCGTACAGCCACAATGACATATACGACGTTGACAACGCAAATGCTAAAAAGCACACCAACTACACGTTTTACAAATATGACCTCTGAAATTGAGATTGTTATAAAAAAACTCCCAGATTCCGTGCAGAAGCTACAATTGTGGTATATTGGTTTAAGAAAGGTGCAGAAAAACTCTCTTATTTTTGCCACGCTACTTCTGGAACGCATTTAGTTTTAATCTGCTCTCAGCCGTCCAGTGGAAGCTGTAGTGGTAATAATCGCTGAATTGATTTTGGGAGCAATGATTATCATGGATTGCCAAAGAAGTGTGGATATGCGCGCGCGCGCACACATACACACACACCCACACACACACACACACACACACACACACACACACACACACACACACACACAATTGTATGCGCTCATGACCGCTCAAACTCACGCCCACTGGCATACCAGGCATGCACGTGCTTGCACACACACGCACACAAACACACGCACACACGCACACACACCTGCACTCGCGCACGCGCGCGCGCGCACACACACACACACACACACACAACACACACACACATCCCTGCACGCGCACAGGCATGCACGCAAGCACACAATACATAATGTGCAGTTGGTGTTAAACTACTCGGCAGGGGCCAGTACACAACAACGTATGTATGAAATGCGATCAACTGTGCATTATAGACGGTGTTAGGTTTTACTGTTGATGTTGGTATTTTGGAAAGTGTCTCTGGGTTATTGGAACATTTCATCTGGGGATTTTGGTTGGTTTATGGGCATTTTCGGATAATTAAAACCCACAATGTAATATCACAATATCTTAAACTGTTACATCAAACAAATATGATTCTAACCATTTATTACACACGTGAGTCAGTGTACGATGACGTCATTCATCGTCATCGGCCTTGATGAAGGCAACGTGATAGGTTGACAAAGCCTCTACCAGGTAAATTAAGCACACCTTGGATATGTAAAATTAAAATTGTGTCAAATGTGTCAAAGACGCGAGGAAACTCGAAGACTTGACCAGAAAGATTTCTCGTCACAGGAATCGCCTTGTATTTACGCTAAGTTGCAAAGACATCAATATAACACCTCCCATTCTCAGTCGGATATGCCCGATAAACAAGATGAATGCGAGGAGAATAGTGGACAGACCCAGGACGGGTGAGAGAGAGAGAGAGAGAGAGAGAGAGAGAGAGAGAGAGAGAGAGAGAGAGAGAGAGAGACAGAGAGACAGAGAGACAGAGAGAGAGAGAGAATACGTGTCATAAACAACAAATTGGACGCGTTTAAAGAGACGAAACTCGCCCTAGAAACGAAGTTGTTTACTTCGTTGTCAAGAGAAGAACAACAAAACATCACGCGCCACATCTTGAATGTCAGCGAGAGTACGCACGAGAAAACAAAATGGCGTCATAAAATAATTCAGCGCTTGGAACCGAAAAGAGACAGAACAAACGATGCTGACCTCACCGGAACCCGGCTAAAAAGGTGGGTGATAAACCTGTCTAAATACAAACTGTCCGGGAACCAGAACAAGATATCAGCGAAGGGGCTAAATTACACAGTAACGCCAGAGAAAGCACCGACCGTGGAATTCGTCGTAGCGGCAGAACAAGCGACATGGAAGTGCAAAAAAATAAACTTCGTGCAGATATCGCGGGAGTTCTGAAGTCAGCAAAAGCTCCAAAACAGAACCTAACCAGACAGAAAGGAACAGCTTTAAAAGAGCTACAGAAATAGCAGTCCATCACCATACTCCATGCGAACAAGGGAAAGGCCACAGTCATCATGGTAACGAAAGAATACCAGGAAAACATTTAAGAAATGCTAAATGACGAAGCGACTTATGAGAAGTTAAAGGAGTATAAGGCAAAACTCATCAGAATGGTAAATTCCTTGGAGAAGGAGGGGAAGATCACAAAAGAGCAGTACTGGTACTTGTATCCTACGCAAGGAAAAGTACCACGGATGCATGGATCACCAAACATCCACAAGGAGGGGGTGCCACTTAGACCAACTGTCGACTACACACAGATAATAGCCTACAGAGTATCCAGGGAATTGACAAACGTTCTGCAACCACTTGTTGAAAAGACAGAACATCACACAGAAAACTCACAAGAACTGGTGAAGGAGATGGCAAAGCTGAGAGTGGAAGAAGGACACTAATTTGTGTCATATGATGTTGTGTCGCTGTTCACGAAGACCCCGATCAAAGAAGCGTGCGAAAGCATCCGACAAAGACTAGAGAATGATAAGACACTAAAGAAGAGAACAATCCTGGTACACCCAGGAAAGGCAAAGAAATTACAACAGCTCATGAACAATGTAGACCCCACAGGGAGCATCATTTTCACCTGGGAAGACGAACAGAACAACAACATGCCCTTCTTGGATGCGAAGTTCACCAGAAAGGAAGATGACAGTGTGAATTCTACAGTGTACAGGAAGAAGACGCACACTGACCAATATTTGAACTTTGCATTCCAACAACCTCAAAATCAGAAGTTAGGAATGGTCAGAATCCTTATGAATAGGTGTGAGACGATAACTTCAGAGGAGCTCTAAGAGTATGTGGCTATCCATATTGGGCCTTGAACAAGGTGACAGATTGCAGTAAGAAAAACAAACAAATGACAGAAATTGCAGGAGCCAAGTAGTCATCCCATATGCAGAGGGGGTCTCAGAGAGAGAGTACATCGAGTACTGAAGAAGTATGGAGTAGCAACAGCCATGCGTCCCCACACCACCCTCAGGCGCCTGTTGGTACATCCCAAGGACAAACTAGAGCTAGAAGAACAGGGTGAACTGGTGTACCAAACACAATGCAAGAACTGTGGTGCTTAGTACATTGGGGAGACAGTAAGACTACTTAAAACACGACTGGAGGAACACAGAAAGGGCGAAGATAATGCGAAAAATGGGAAATACACAAGGAGCAGAAAAAAGATTGATGTCTACCATCAATAAATCCGCCTTTACAGACCATGCGACAATTGAAAACCACATCATAAAATGGGAGGGAGTGAGAATTGTAGACAAAAAACCCAACCGAAGAATCCGGCATACCAAGGAAGCCATGTGGATCAGGAAAACCAGAACACCCATCAAGAGAGACAAGGGCAATTACGAACTGCCTCAGGTGTACGATGACGTCATTCGGCGTCATCGGTACTGATGAAGTTGACGTGATACGTTGACGAAAGCCTCTACAGATAAATTAAACACACCTTGGATATGTAAAATGAAAGTTATCTGATTTTAAGACTGATGTATTAGCAACGAGCTAATATTAACCTTTCTGTAAGTAGAACGACACACTTTTCGGTAAGTAGAAGAAAAAAAATCTATGCCGTTCTCAATTCACTCCAAATCGAAGCATTCAAAGTTCACTTTTACAGCCAAATACCGCATTAATCAGGATGTGTTGGCAGATTATGTTGTTAATCGGATTGTTTCTCTTCTATCACCAGTATGAATTATAAAAATAAATTGGCGTAATATCCTTCAAAAAATTTGGAAAACTACGATTCTTGCAACATGTTCAGCCATCGTTGCTTTTATGTTTATTTAGTATTCCCCAAGATACTAACAGGCATCCATGTGACAAATGCCTGGGGTTTCCCTTCCATGTGCGGACTTCGCCTTTCCCTTGGCAGCAATTTGTCGCTGGCAAGGAAGAAGTAGTTTGTTACAATTGTATTTTATATCGAATTTGCATAGATTAGTAATAATACAGTCCAACTCAGTCGTGGCTAATGGGATGATTCAGCGGGATGTCAATATATCTAATAAATATCACAGCTTCAACTCTTGAGGCTTCGACAGTTAGTTTCTTTGTCTTGAGACAGTGCGCTCTGTGGGCACAGAAGAGCGTTCTCCGTGCGTCCCCTGTACTACAATGCAATGTGTTGAGTTGTTCCGGCCCCAGATGGTGTCTCCTCGTTCAAATAAAAATTGTCCCAACATATGTGAGGCAGAATGATGTGCGACATCAATCGTTGCAGGCAGCAACGAATAATGTCGCACGGGGGAGCGGGCGAATCGATGTCGTCATCGTCATCATCATCATCATCATCGTCATCATCATCATCGCCCTACAGAGATTATATAAGATGGGTGTACATATTAACGAGTGCTGGTGACAACACACGTCCCTGTCGCACTCGTCTCTTCACAGATGTTGTTGTCGTACTTCCTTTATCCACATTCTGACCTTTTCTTTAAATTTACAAAAACAATGGTTTGTTGTTTGCCTCGTGACAGCTGTGAAATGTCGGTGAAATGAAACAAAATACAAGCAGCCAAATAATACGTGCAGAGGTTCTCCTTACATACTTAACTAACCAAGCACCCTTCGCCAAATTCAGAATTGTTAATTAAGAATCTCCCGTATCACACCTGACCTATTGATGTACACCCACATTGTTATTTAAGAATCTCCCGTATCATACCTGACCTATTGATATACACCCACATTGTTATTTAAGAATCTCCCGTATCACACCTGACCTATTGATGTACACCCACATTGTTATCTACGAATATCCCGTATCACACCTGATATAATGATATACACCCACATTGTTAATTAAGAATGTCCCGTATCATACCTGACATATTGATATACACCCACATTGTTAATTCAGAATATCCCGTATCACACATGACATATTGATATACACCCACATTGTTGCTTAAGACTTTCCCGTATCATACCTGACATATTCATATACACCCACATTGTTAATTCAGGATCTCCCGTATGATACCTGACCTATAGATATACACCCACATTGTTAATTAAGAATATCCCGTATCACACCTGATATAATGATATACACCCACATTGTTAATTAAGAATCGCCCGTATCATACCTGACATATTGATATACACCCACATTGTTAATTCAGAATATCCCGTATCACACATGACATATTGATATACACCCACGTTGTTGCTTAAGACTTTCCCGTATCATACCTGACATATTCATATACACCCACATTGTTAATTCAGGATCTCCCGTATCATACCTGACATATTGGTATACACCCACATTGTTTTTAAGAATCTCCCGTATCACACCTGACATATTGATGCATACCCACATTGTTATTTAAGAATCTCCCGTATCATACCTGACCTATTGATATATACCCACAGTGTTAATGCAGTTGGATGTACGTGAAACTAGATTGTTAATTTATTTGATTGAAAAAAATACAGAAAATAACGAGTTTCACATTTTGGTTCATGTGCAATAAGAGGCAGATTGGTAAACGCGTAGGGATCTCGTTGGTAAATTAATAAGGAATCTAGTTATTGATGTTCTGTATACTGTGGTCAGACAGCAAGAGTTTGTCTCTGTCAGGGCGCCGCGTGTAGGCTGTTGACATATTCTCTGATCTGATCTCGCCGCTAAGCGACCGGTGTGACGGTCTAGTCACCCCACGAACGCGCGTCTGTGTACTCAATTACAGTTAGGCGGGTGACGCGTGTCGTGTAGTTTTTTACATGCGTCACGCTTCAGTGATTTGTGAAACATGCAGCGTCTAACGAGTGCGTGTGTGTGTTTGCGCGCGTGCATGCATGCATGCGTGCGCGCGAGCATGTTGCGTCTTTGGCTAACTGACATAATGTAGATTACATTGGACCTACCTGAATTAAGATCATGCAAATAGCCCACCTCGTTACTCAGTATCCGCTGATTGAACTGAACCAATTGTAGTAATCATACAACAAACTGATTAACTACGTCAGTTCAGTGAACCTGTTGTCACACACGTCCACGACCAGACTGGAAAGTGACGCAATCAAATTGGTAAACATAAGTGACAAGTTTTGGCTGATGTGTCAACTGGAAGTTAGCAGTTTACAAAGCGCCCGACATAAATACCCCTTTTACTATATCGCCTGCATCACAAATAACATTCATATATATTCTTCATGTTTCTTAATCATTAATTTGGTATCGTTGAAACAACAGCGATTATATGTTTATAAGTGTACACCTATGCAGTGGCTAAAATGTTTTGATTTGTTACCGTATTTTTCCGTTGCGCCACTACATAAAAACATGGGTGACAAGGCTCGCTCTCCTTTGGGACACCCTAGCTACATGATAACATAATGGGTGACTAGGCATGCTCCCGTTTGGGAGATCATAGATACATGATAACATGGGTGACTAGGCATGCTCCCGTTTGGGAGATCATAGATACATGATAACATGGGTGACTAGGCATGCTTCCCTTTGGGAAATCTTACATACATGATAACATGGGTGACTAGGCATGCTTCCCTTTGGGAGATCATAGATACATGATAACATGGGTGACTAGGCATGCTCCCATTTGGGAGATCTTATGTACATGATAACATGGGTGACAAGGCATTCTCCCCTTTGGGAGATCCTAGCTACACGATAACATGGGAGATCCTAGATACGCTACTGTATCTAAGAATAAAGTGTGGTGGGTATTTAATACGTCATCATTTCGCTGTAATCAAGTTATGTCCCAGTTTAACAATGTATATACATTCCACAAACTGCCTCGTAGCGTCTAAACACTGCCCTCAGCAACATTGTGGTTCACCTTTCTTGCAGGGAGAGCATCAACAATATCCTGCAACTACTTGATTGTGTATCACGACAACTAATAATATCTTGACATGTGCCCTCGATGTGGTGACGTTGTTGGACGCGGGCGGTCTGTCGTATCTCTACCAGATAATGGGCGTGATAGTTTTTTTTTTCCGGCAAGATAAGGGGCTATCCATACAATACACGCAATTTGTTTTACTTCCTTGATGCCCTCACCTCCTTGTCACGTTTCGTAACGCTGGCCTGTACAAACCCCCTAAAACTAAGTTCGTTTTTGAGAGACCCCCCACCTATTATGCATAAATATATTTTCACCAAGTTTGCGAACGTTTTGCGCGTTTGCAGACTTCACTGTCGCACGTTGCAGTCGGCTTTCCCTTTCCTTTCGAATCATGTTCAAATATACAACAAAACTGGCACAGCAATCAACGCTATCAGTCTGAACTCGTCAGCTGGACGAGCAACAAGTGTCTTAATAACGAACGTAACGATCTATGCTGAGTGCGAACTCGTCTTCTAAACAACTACCTCGGCCTACGACGGACGTCGACGCCCTATATATATATATATATATATATATATATATATATATATATATATATATATATATATATATATATATATATATATATATATATATATATATAATATATATATATATATATATATATATATATATATATATATATATATATATATATATATATATATATATATATATATATATATATATATATATATATATATATATATATATATTATATATATATATTTGTAAACAAGAATCACCAAATAAAATACAACAAATATATGTTTGTAGACAAGAATCAATCTCCAAAAAGTCACACATCACTATAAGATATATTGATAGAAATATGTTTTTCTCACTCAAGAAGGATAGCAGAACTAGAGGACATGAGGTAAAATTAGTAAAGGATCAATGTAGATTGGACATCAGGAAGCACTCGTTCTCACAGAGGACAGTAAATGAATGGAACAAACTGTCTACAGATTGTGTAACTGCTAGCAGCGTGAATATGTTTAAAAACAAGGTTGACACATATATCAGGAGGGCGGGTTATAAGTAGGTGAACATTGTTGGACTCTCGATAAGCCAATGGCTTCCTTGTCCACTTGCCATCTGGGCCTTTGGCTTGGATGGCAAATCTTGTTAAAATCTTGTTAAAGACGTTTTTCTGCGTCGCTTAATTTTGGTTACGGATTTAACCGATCCAGCAACTATTGGCGGGCGTGCGGGGGTGGGTGGGTGCGTGGTTGAGTGCGTGTGTGGGAGGGCACATGCGTGCGTGTGAGCGTACGTACATGGATGCGAGCGTGCGAGTGTGCGTGCGTGCGTGGGTGGGTGGGTGTGTGTGGATGCGTGTGTAGCAGCGTGGATGCGTACGTGAGTGTTGTCGTGCGAGCGTGAGTGCGTGAATGCGCTCTAGCGTGCGAGTCTACGTGGGTGCGTACGAGCGTGCGTGCGTGTGCTTCCGTGCGTGCGTACAAATGCCTTACATAGAGAGGCAGACAGACACAAAAAATGCGTGGATGCGCGCGAGCATGTGCGGACATGCGTGCGTGGATGCGTGCATGCTTGTGTGTGTGCGTGCGTATATGCGTGCATGCGTGCGTGGGTGGATGCGTGCGTGCGTGCGACCGTGGTGCGTGGATGCGTACGTGCGATCGAGCGTGCGCGACTGTGTGGGTGCGTGCGAACGAGCGTGTGTGCGTATCAGTCAGCGAGGGTGCGCGGATACGTGCGTGCTTGCGTGTGATTGAGCGTGCATGCGTGGGGCGAAAGAGCAAGCGTGCGTGCGTGCGTGCGAGCGAAGCGAGTGTGATTGAATGCGTGCGATCGTGCTTAGGTACGTTGGTGCGTGCGTGTGTGTGTGCGTGCTTACGTGCATGTGTGCGTGGGTGAATATGTACGTGCTAGCGAACGGGTGTGAATGCGTGCGTGCGTGCGTGTGTATGGTTACGTGCACATAAATGCCCAACATGGGTCACAAGCTTAGTCACCCTTTAATTTACCATACTATCAAGTGGCGGAGCAACGGGTCTTTTCGATGGTAAACAAGATTTAACAAGATTTAAAAAGATTGCCATCTGAAACAACAAGTTCCAGATGGCAAGTGGACAAGGAAGCCATTGGCTTATCGAGAGTCCAACAATTTTCTCATCAATTTGTAGCCCGCCCTTATCAGATTAACATGGAACAGCGTTGATATTTAGAATAGGTGGGCAGTTGAGTATGTTTTGGTCAACTTTTGTGTCAAAGCTCACTGCCACACTAACATGATCAAGCAGGCTCCCCGATCCACCAGGCACTGACGACGCTTGCCGACTATGCGATGATATGCGTCGACTATGCAGTGATTCAAAGCAAGGCTAATTACTCGAGTGCAAAAAACAGCGAAGATTTCACAAACAATGTCTTCGTACCGATATGGGAAAAACATATTTCCGGTATTTTGAAATTAGAGATTTGGTCGGGCAGGAGAGATATATGATTTTTCATGTGCTTTGGTTTATACATGGTCGTAAATAATATGTAAATTTTCCTTGTCGTGTATACAAACTTCTTTCTTTCGAATATCCTTTTTTGTTCTTCCCGCCCAGGGAGATACACACTCAGTACATTGTCAGTATACAATCCTTGATAATTTATCAAACTGAGCACCCCCCCACCCACACACACACACACACATTTTAGGTTTTTACATACCACGTTGAGCGAATTTAAATACTCATCATGCTCAGTGGTCGGGAGTCCACAGAGTTACACAAGCTCGTGCCTTTTAAAGTTGGTGGGATAAAACCCAATACACACCCTTTAACGTGTGACGTATGCATTGTTTCATGACATGTGATATAGATTAATTCAATAATATAATTTTCTTCATAGATTAATGTTAATTAAAGTATGACATGTCAAAATATATGCCCATATTTACACAACAAATGTGATTTCATACCCTAATCGCGTTGTGTAACGATGTGTCGGACAGAGAAAACATGTCCATAAAACGTGGACTCTGTCTCAAGGTTCACTGGCAGTGTGTTGTGTGCCCCGCGCTACCCCGTTAGTGTAGTGACTAGTTGAGTGGCCCGGACTATCCCGTTAGCGTGGTGACTAGATGAGTGTACCGCGCTACCCCTTTAGCGTGGTGACTGTATGAGTAGCCCGGGCTACCCCTTTAACGTGGTGACTAGATGAGTGGCCCGGGTTACCCCATTAGCGTGGTGACTAGTTCAGTATCCCGCGCTATCTCTTTAGCGTGGTGAAAAGATGAGTGGTTCGCACTACACCGTTAGCGTGGTGACTAGTTATGTTATATATATATATATATATATATATATATATATATATATATATATATATATATATTATTTTTTTCTTTTTTATTATTTTTTTGAGAGTAAACGTTGTGCTCTTATATAGTGTGGTATCCAGTCATTGGGACTCTTCAAAACGCTTTACACGTCACCCCTTGGCAGAGCTGTTTATTCCAACGCCATATCGACTTCTCTCGGAAACATTCAGCCTCGCTGCAATTACTTCGCGAAGACTATTCCTTCACCTATCCACCACTGCTGTCTATAGTCAGGTATTCATTAATTATATAACTTTTGAACCAGTTATTTCCAATATGTTCATTTGAACTAACACCACTAAAACATTTGAAAACGTGTAGGCATGTCGGTGAAAAATGGATAAGGAATGCAATTAATAATGTTCTGTGTTCTGTAATTTGACAGCGAGAGTGTATCTCTGTCAGCGCGTCGCGTGTCGGCTGTTGACAGATTATCTGATCTAATCTTACCGTTAAACGAGAAGCATCAGACGTCAGCCACGCGTGACGGTCCGGTCATTCCACGAGCACCGAGGGGCAGAGGGCAGGAACTACCCAGATCGCCGCTCATTTCCATCCCAAGGTTTGTAGATTTGTGACATGAGAATGGGCGTAATGCCTTGGCTTATTTTCTGTCTGTCTCTCTGTCTGCGTCAAATCGCCGTCAGTTTCGCATGTCTAGTGCTGAACATTTGTAGGTGTGCCCGGGGGTCCACGGGAATGGTTCGGACATTAAGCAAATTTTAAATTGCCCCGGGTTGGGTATATTATATATGTGGATGTTTGATGTAGATTACGTAACTGACAATAACAGCAGTTCGTAGTTACGTACACTCGTTACAAACGGTATTTTCTAGGATTCATCAGAATTACGTGATCTACGTCAAATGGTAGGAACGCTCCGTGAAACCGGCTGTAGTAGACCGTGTTGGGGCACGAAGATGACATTGCACTAGCTAAGCGTGATTATGTAGTACAAGTTGTCATAGACAATTCAATTCAGCGTGGCAGATTATTGATTATTTCCACGAATTTTCAAATATTTTACACATGCTTTGACACCCCCAGATACGCGCACGGACCGAAACCTACGGCGAACCAGCCAGCCTCAGGGACGTTGATAACATTACCACCTTCAATGGATCTCGTTGCCACAGTTCACTCAGATCTGAACGAGTACCTTGCTACAGACAGTGGTAGATATGTGAACGAATAGTCTTAGCGCAGTAATTGCAGCGTGGCTGAATGTATCACATGCAAGTTGAGATGGCGTTGGATTGAACAGGTCTGCCAGTGGGTGAAAGTGTAAAGCGCTTCCATGCATCTACCTGTCCCAATGACTGGGTGCCGTGCTACCATAATATAAAACATGCACGTACACATGCACGCGAACAACCATACAAACAAGCATACATGCACACACTCACGCATTCATACGCAAGTATTTCATATGTGCAGTGTTAAGATTACATTTTAAGACAGCGTTTGAAGATTATTTATAGAACCTATTATATATCGTCACTAACACGGTTTATATTTTATTGCATTTTAATTATTTATTTATTTTATTACTTGATTTTAAAGCAGTGTTTACTCAGTATTTAGCCGATACTTTATTCAACATAAGTTATTTCTTTACAAATGTATATGTAAATTTCGTATTATATAATTTATATAATTTTTTGTCACACAACATGTTGTTCCTAAAATTAAGGGCAACCTGCTTGCACTTGCTCTACATTGCCTTAGGATCATCCGCTCACAACCTGCAATGATCTATCCATTGCCTTAAGATCATCTGAAACCATAGCTACTTTTCGTAAAAAAAATACTGAAATATGAATTGTTTCCTAAACTGCATGTTCACCCTAAATCCTCAACGATCCCGCGATCTGATGGTGACTTTTTTTTAAATCCCTGTTTATGATATCATATTTACGACCATAATCAGCACCATCATTATATCATCACTATCAATATCATCATTTCCATCACCATCACCATCATCACCTATATCAATGTTTAATATTTAGTGTATACTGAGTTGTGTAACACCATGTATTGATGTAAACAGTACTATTCTAAGGTGCTGCACAAAAGTATATTACGACCATCGAACTCGACCGTCCGATTGCCGAATGTCTAGCGAACTTTGTCGCCGAACCCCATCCACTCAGTGTTGAAGCCAGCCAGACACTAGGCTGTTCCCTCTGGCAGACAAACCACATTGTTATGTTATGTTATGTTATGTTATGTTATGTTATGTTATGTTATGATCACATCTCTATAATCATTGGTAATTATTTTTGCGGAAAAAATTGGATGCACTCTTTGTCTGTTCTGGAGAACCTGCGCGGTCTCTGTGTCACGGTCTCTGTGTCACGGTCTCTCTGTTACGGTCTCTGTGTCACGGTCTCTGTGTTACGGTCTCTGTGCCACGGTCTCTGTGTCACGGTCTCTGTGTTACGGTCTCTGTGTTACGGTCTCTGTGTTACGGTCTCTGTGTTACGGTGTACTTTCTAGTGTTATTGTCTAATATGTCATTGTGTGCTGTAATTCTGGCTTGTCATTTCACGCTGTATTTTTGTGTGTCATCGCACGTTGTAGGTCCTTAAGTGCCCAACAAATAGTTTTACCAGCCCCCTCCCACCCCCCATTGATAATCCGGCACTCTCGATAGAAGTAATTGCCCATTACATTGCGGTTAACCGCACAAATAAACAACCCAACAACTCACTGAAGAACCCCAGAACAAAGCGGTCTTCGTCTGAGATATTCGAGTCAGCTACTGGGCAGTTTTGCGTTTTCTTAATTTTCACGCGTTTCTACAAACTCGCCGTTTCCTCAATTCGCGCGTTTGTACTAGTGATGTGATGACGTGAATGTGATGACGTGAATATTTTGACGGGAATGTGAATGTCATAGAAAAACGTAAAAGCATTTGTGCATAATAACAACAATAATAATAATATAATATATAAAATACTTCAGTAGTACATTGACAATTCCTCCCCTCAGGCGATGAGGCGTCTGGCACCGTCTTAAGAGTATTTTTCAAATATCTTAAGCGCATTGGTCATACGTCTATGTCGTCCGAGCTCACAGTCAAGCATAATCCATTGATAACCACTATATAACCACTATAAAAACACCATGTACGTATATGATATGTTTATTTAAGCGAATTCGCTAGCTACAAGAAAAACCGGTATTTCGTCTTCGTCTTCTTTCTGTTTTTTTTTCTTACCAGAAACAACTGCAAAGAAACAAAGGAGTCAGCTTATAGTTCGACGTAATTACATGATATTGAAGGCAGAAAAATAACGAGTCACAAAAACGACACAGTTACAGACGGGGCAGACAGATGCTGGTGTAGACACCAGTTACAGACGGGGCAGACAGATGCGGGTGTAGACACCAGTTACAGACGGGGCAGACAGATGCGGGTATAGACACCAGTTACAGACCGGGCAGACAGATGCGGGTATAGACACCAGTTACAGACGGGGCAGACAGATGCGGGTGTAGACACCAGTTACAGACGGGGCAGACAGAAGCGGGTGTAGACACCAGTTACAGACGGGGCAGACAGATGCGGGTGTAGACACCAGTTACAGACGGGGCAGACAGATGCGGGTGTAGACACCAGTTACAGACGGGGCAGACAGATGCGGGTGTAGACACCAGTTACAGACGGGGCAGACAGATGCGGGTGTAGACACCAGTTACAGACGGGGCAGACAGATGCGGGTGTAGACACCAGTTACAGACGGGGCAGACAGATGCGGGTGTAGACACCAGTTACAGACGGGGCAGACAGATGCGGGTGTAGACACCAGTTACAGACGGGGCAGACAGATGCGGGTGTAGACACCAGTTACAAACGGGGCAGACAGATGCGGGTGTAGACACCAGTTACAAACGGGGCAGACAGATTCGGGTGTAGACAACAGTTACAGACGGGGCAGACAGATGCGGGTGTAGACACCAGTTACAGACGGGGCAGACAGATGCGGGTGTAGACACCAGTTACAGACGGGGCAGACAGATGCGGGTGTAGACACCAGTTACAAACGGGGCAGACAGAAGCGGGTGCAGACACCAGTGGATGTGAACAACAAAAAGAACAAAGAATACACAAACGTCAAAGGGCCGTAAGCCTACTTACATGGAACAAATTATCTACAGATTGTATAACTGTTAGCAGCGTGAATATGTTTAAAAACAAGGTTGACACATATCTCAGGACGAACACTGTTGCACTATCGATAAAAAAAAATGGCTTCCTTGTCCACTTGCCATCTTGGCCATTGGCTTGGATGGTAAATCTTGTTAAATGTTATTACAGGCGTGTGCCAGTAATTCAGCTGTCGTCTGGTAATAAAAAACATAAATACTGTTTTTTTTCTTGTAGCTTAGCTTCGCTTAGATAAACATATCGTATGCATACGCTGTTTTTGCGGTGGCTATATAGTGTTTATAGATGGATCGTACTTGACTACTACTCTTAGATAAACATATCGTATGCATACGTTGTTGTTGCGGTGGCTATATAGTGTTTATAGATGGATCGTACTTGACTACTACTCTTAGATAAACATATCGTATACATACGCTGTTTTTGCGATGGCTATATAGTGTTTATAGATGGATCGTACTTGACTACTACTCTTAGATAAACATATCGTATACATACGTTGTTTGTGCGGTGGCTATATAGTGTTTATAGATGGATCGTACTTGACTACTACTCTTAGATAAACATATCGTATACATACGTTGTTTTTGCGGTGGCTATATAGTGTTTATAGATGGATCGTACTTGACTACTACTCTTAGATAAACATATCGTATACATACGTTGTTTTTGCGGTGGCTATATAGTGTTTATAGATGGATCGTACTTGACTACTACTCTTAGATAAACATATCGTATACATACGTTGTTTTTGCGGTGGCTATATAGTGTTTATAGATGGATCGTACTTGACTACTACTCTTAGATAAACATATCGTATACATACGTTGTTTTTGCGATGGCTATATAGTGTTTATAGATGGATCGTACTTGACTACTACTCTTAGATAAACATATCGTATACATACGTTGTTGTTGCGGTGGCTATATAGTGTTTATAGATGGATCGTACTTGACTACTACTCTTAGATAAACATATCGTATACATACGTTGTTGTTGCGGTGGCTGTATAGTGTTTATAGATGGATCGTACTTGACTACTACTCTTAGATAAACATATCGTATACATACGCTGTTTTTGCGATGGCTATATAGTGTTTATAGATGGATCATACTTGACTACTACTCTTAGATAAACATATCGTATACATACGTTGTTTTTGCGATGGCTATATAGTGTTTATAGATGGATCGTACTTGACTACTACTCTTAGATAAACATATCGTATACATACGTTGTTTTTGCGGTGGCTATATAGTGTTTATAGATGGATCGTACTTGACTACTACTCTTAGATAAACATATCGTATACATACGTTGTTGTTGCGGTGGCTATATAGTGTTTATAGATGGATCGTACTTGACTACTACTCTTAGATAAACATATCGTATACATACGTTGTTGTTGCGGTGGCTATATAGTGTTTATAGATGGATCGTACTTGACTACTACTCTTAGATAAACATATCGTATACATACGTTGTTTTTGCGGTGGCTATATAGTGTTTATAGATGGATCGTACTTGACTACTACTCTTAGATAAACATATCGTATACATACGCTGTTTTTGCGGTGGCTATATAGTGTTTATAGATGGATCGTACTTGACTACTACTCGTAAGACGCTTGACCATGTATCAAAACGCTTGACTAACATCCTAAGACATATGACCAATACTCTTAAGACAATTGACCAATACTCTTAAGATGCTTGACCAATACTCTTAAGATGGTGCCTCTTCATTCACGTAATCAGATTCGCGTTATCACATTCACGACATCAGATTCACGTCCACAGTCGTGAGAGTTTCTGCTCATACAACTCATTCCTCGATTAATTTAACCCATCATGAATAAGGTGGATAATAAATCGGGTAACTTGTGAAAGTATCAATATCTTGATATCATATCACGAATATACGAATCTACCTTTATCGCTTTTCTCCGAATTACCACCTGACCTAGTTTAAAATAAATTAATATATTGGCCGATAATTTAAGCAAAACTAAATAACACATATTAACCACAGGGATAGCACATCGAAGTGGACACCAGATGTGTTTGCAAGAAGTTCCATGAAACAGTAGCAGCAATTAAATACTAATAACAGCAAGTATATTTTTCTAGCAAACACATGAGTTGTAAACGATTGAGGCGCCGATGTTCACGTCGTAAAGGGACCAACCCTGAAATATGAATTTAGACGTCACTTTCACGGGAAACGTATCCACGCAACGTGTCAATCGCACTATACTTGACAACGGAAGTTGACAACGGCTGTACCTCTACCGAACACGACACGATTACGTGATCGTTCAGGCAGCAACACATTTAATTAATAGTTAATTAAAAGAGCAGTTGAACTCGACACAAAATATCAGGATACGAAAACTCGTACACACCGGTGAACACGACCTTCAGTTTTTGTCGAATCGAGCCGTGAAGAACTTTGTACAGAAAACTGTTCATGAACGAATTACAGCGGACCAACCAAAACGCCAAAAAAACGCGAAAAAACACAACTTGTTCCTCGCGTAAGATGTAAAGAATAATCATATGCACCCAAAAGGTTAATGAAACAGCCAGAGCTATAAAGAGCTAGAGCTACAAACAGCCCGAACTACAAAGAGCCAGAACTATAAAGTGCTAGAGCTACAAAGAGCCAGAGCTACAAAGAGCCAGAACTACAAAGAGCCAGAGCTACAAAGATCCAGAGCTACAAAGACCCAGAGCTACAAAGAGCCAGAGCTACAAAGTGCCAGAACTACAAAGAGCCAGAGCTACAAAGAGCCAGAGCTACAAAGAGACAGAGCTACAAAGTGCTAGAGCTACAAAGAGCCAGAGCTACAAAGAGCCAGAGCTACAAAGAGCCAGAATTACAAAGAGCCAGAACTACAAAGAGCCAGAACTACAAAGAGCCAGAGCTACAAAGAGCTAGAACTACAAAGAGCCAGAACTACAAAGAGCCAAAGCTACAAAGCAAATGCCAAGGACGTTTTTGGCAGAGCGAATCGCCTTTAGAGTCACCTGCACCGAGACTTGTCTGTGAGCTCGGACGACATCGAGGAACATTTCCACACCCGCGTAGGCGAGAACCAGTTCCGGACAAACTAACGAGACTAGGTACAACACTAAGTCCAACGCAGAAACTGTTATGTTGTGTGCGTCGATTGTAAACCAACAAACATTTGTATTCCACGTCGGGTTAAGAATTAACCTTGAAGCAGCAACAACGGCGCCGAAGATTTTTGTCTATTATGCTAACCATTAACAATTATGAGAATATGCGTATAATGAGACCCAAAAATGTGAATCGTTATAAGAGTGTTTCATATGCAACTTTGGAATGGAGCCAATCTGGAACAGGAGAAGAGGCAGACCACTGGGAACATGGAGATGACATGTGGAAGAAGAATTTAAGCTGGATGGGACGGCCTGGAATTAACTCAAATTGCTCTCCCAAGACCGTGTTGACTGGGAGAGAATTGTTGGCGCCTAATGCTCCCGTTGGACTGGGGAGGGGTTAGTAAGTGAGTGATTGGGGAACTACTTTGTGCTGTGTCGAATGAGGCGCGCGTATTAATCCCTGTGCCTACACTTCGCTCAATCCCAGCCAAATGTGAGAGTTAGTAGTAGAGAACAAAGTGAAAACTGTGATAATGTCGAATGCGTTGTTACGTTTACAATAAAATCAATGTCAACGATTATTCCAGTCAGACACCAGTAAATAGCATACAGCGAAGTAGGTACAATGTATAGAAATGTAGCATCTCACAAATGAATTAAGCAGATGAATACTATTAATTATACAAGTTCACCATTATTTTACGCGTATTAATCTTCCTGCCTATTTGTCCCGCAATTCCGGCCAAATGCCAGTTAGTGAGAACAAATTGGTTAAGACAGCAGCACACAGTGCCTTACATCCAATGTACACCGACGAAACATGTCACAAATTAATAAAGCAGACTAACTATATAAGTTCAACATTATAACATCACCAACATATTTATTGATATATTCTAGGAATCCATCTGATATAACTGGTACAAAGTGATTTAGTTGGTGATAGTGTAACGCTGACTTGACAATAGAGGCTACCAGAAATAAGTGTAACGCTGACTCGACAATAGAGGCCACCAGAAACAAGTGTAACGCTGACTCGACAATAGAGGCTACCAGAAGTAAGTGTAACACTGACTTGACAATAGAGGCCACCAGAAACAAGTGTAACGCTGACTCGACAATAGAGGCTACCAGAAATAAGTGTAACGCTGACTCGACAATAGAGGCTACCAGAAATAAGTGTAACGCTGACTCGACAATAGAGGCTACCAGAAATAAGTGTAACACTGACTCTACAATAGAGGCTACCAGAAACAAGTGTAACGCTGACTCGACAATAGAGGCTACCAGAAATAAGTGTAACGCTGACTCGACAATAGAGGCTACCAGAAATAAGTGTAACACTGACTCGACAATAGAGGCCACCAGAAATAAGTGTAACGCTGACTCGACAATAGAGGCTACCAGAAATAAGTGTAACGCTGACTCGACAATAGAGGCCACCAGAAATAAGTGTAACACTGACTCGACAATAGAGGCTACCAGAAATAAGTGTAACGCTGACTCGACAATAGAGGCTACCAGAAATAAGTGTAACGCTGACTCGACAATAGAGGCTACCAGAAATAAGTGTAACGCTGACTCGACAATAGAGGCTACCAGAAATAAGTGTAACGCTGACTCGACAATAGAGGCCACCAGAAATAAGTGTAACACTGACTCGACAATAGAGGCTACCAGAAACAAGTGTAACGCTGACTCGACAATAGAGGCCACCAGAAATAAGTGTAACACTGACTCTACAATAGAGGCTACCAGAAATAAGTGTAACGCTGACTCGACAATAGAGGCTACCAGAAATAAGTGTAACACTGACTCGACAATAGAGGCTACCAGAAATAAGTGTAACACTGACTCGACAATAGAGGCCACCAGAAATAAGTGTAACGCTGACTCGACAATAGAGGCTACCAGAAATAAGTGTAACACTGACTCGACAATAGAGGCTACCAGAAACAAGTGTAACGCTGACTCGACAATAGAGGCTACCAGAAATAAGTGTAACACTGACTCGACAATAGAGGCTACCAGAAATAAGTGTAACGCTGACTCGACAATAGAGGCCACCAGAAATAAGTGTAACGCTGACTCGACAATAGAGGCTACCAGAAATAAGTGTAACGCTGACTCGACAATAGAGGCTACCAGAAATAAGTGTAACACTGACTCGACAATAGAGGCCACCATAAATAAGTGTAACGCTGACTCGACAATAGAGGCTACAAGAAATAAGTGTAACGCTGACTCTACAATAGAGGCTACCAGAAATAAGTGTAACACTGACTCTACAATAGAGGCTACCAGAAACAAGTGTAACACTGACTCGACAATAGAGGCCACCAGAAATAAGTGTAACGCTGACTCGACAATAGAGGCTACCAGAAATAAGTGTAACGCTGACTCGACAATAGAGGCTACCAGAAATAAGTGTAACGCTGACTCTACAATAGAGGCTACCAGAAATAAGTGTAACACTGACTCTACAATAGAGGCTACCAGAAATAAGTGTAACGCTGACTCGACAATAGAGGCTACCAGAAATAAGTGTAACGCTGACTCGACAATAGAGGCTACCAGAAATAAGTGTAACGCTGACTCGACAATAGAGGCTACCAGAAATAAGTGTAACGCTGACTCGACAATAGAGGCTACCAGAAATAAGTGTAACACTGACTCGACAATAGAGGCTACCAGAAATAAGTGTAACGCTGACTCGACAATAGAGGCTACCAGAAATAAGTGTAACGCTGACTCGACAATAGAGGCTACCAGAAATAAGTGTAACACTGACTCGACAATAGAGGCTACCAGAAATAAGTGTAACGCTGACTCGACAATAGAGGCTACCAGAAATAAGTGTAACACTGACTCGACAATAGAGGCTACCAGAAATAAGTGTAACGCTGACTCGACAATAGAGGCTACCAGAAATAAGTGTAACGCTGACTCGACAATAGAGGCTACCAGAAACAAGTGTAACGCTGACTCGACAATAGAGGCTACCAGAAATAAGTGTAACGCTGACTCGACAATAGAGGCTACCAGAAATAAGTGTAACACTGACTCGACAATAGAGGCTACCAGAAATAAGTGTGACTCTACATAGAGGCTACCAGAAATAAGTGTAACCTTGACAATAGAGGCTACCAGAAATAAGTGTAACACTGACTCGACAATAGAGGCTACCAGAAATAAGTGTAACACTGACTCGACAATAGAGGCTACCAGAAATAAGTGTAACACTGACTCGACAATAGAGGCTACCAGAAATAAGTGTAACACTGACTCGACAATAGAGGCTACCAGAAATAAGTGTAACACTGACTCGACAATAGAGGCTACCAGAAATAAGTGTAACACTGACTCTACAATAGAGGCTACCAGAAATAAGTGTAACACTGACTCGACAATAGAGGCTACCAGAAATAAGCCGTAGTGCATGCTATAACACTAATAGAAATGTGAAGACGGGATCCCGAGTCGACAGAAGTACGGCACGTGACGCTGTACTTTAAATGATAAAGTCGACATAAGTACAGCACGTGATAATGTACTTTAAACGATAAAGTCGACCGAAGTAAGACACGTGATGCTGTATTTTAAATGATAAAGTCGACATAAGTACGACACGTGATGCTGTACTTTAAACGATAAAGTAGACCGAAGTAAGACACGTGATGCTGCATTTTAAACGATAAAGTCGACGCAAGTACGATACGTGATGCTGTACTTTAAATGATAAAGTCGACACAAGTACGACACGTGATGTTGTACTTTAAATGATAAAGTCGACAGAAGTACGACACGTGATGCTGTACTTTAAATGATAAAGTCGACAGAAGTACGGCACGTGATGTTGTACTTTAAATGATAAAGTCGAAACAAGTACGGCACGTGATGCTGTACTTTAAATTATAAAGTCGACACAAGTACGACACGTGATGCTGTACTTCTAATGATAAAGTCGACACAAGTACGGCACGTGATGTTGTACTTTAAATGATAAAGTCGACACAAGTACGACACGTCATGTTGTACTTTAAATGATAAAGTCGACACAAGTACGACACGTGATGTTGTACTTTAAATGATAAAGTCGACACAAGTACGACACGTGATGCTGTACTTTAAATGATAAAGTGAGAACAATGATATGTCCACCACAGCGAAAAGAACGCGACTATTAAAGGATTATTGTTTCATTAAAGAATACATCGCACAAAAAATAACGATTACTTATATTAAACAGCAATCGCACCGCTAACATCGGAACGGAAGTCTGCTGATCTGACGTTTGAATAACTACGAACGCGATGGCTTCAGCTGTTAATATAATCTCACCAATTTGTATTGTTCATTTTATACAAATGGTATCGACCACTTGTTGATTTAGGTATTTCACGATACGTAATCTTTCTTGACGACCCTTGTTTACATTATGGTAAAACTTCGTTCTATCATAGTTTCTAGAACATGACACATGCCTATAGTGGAACAGCTGTCGACATTCAACGTACTCGCCACCTGGCGGTTAACATTCCGGGTACCGTCTCATAGTCCCCAACAATGGCGCCACCCAGCATATAAAACCCTGCCGACCCTTGAGAATACCTCCAAGACAGACAGGTGCGGAATGACATAAACGCCTGGTTGGCCAAATTGTTTATAATAATAATAATACTACTAATAATAATAATAATTGACTTCTATGGCGCCTATATCCTCAGGAACCTGAGCTCAGAGGCGCAACAAAACAGAATCAGTAGGCGTAATCGTAAACAAGGACGCGCAAAAGTCAGTATCAGAACGAGGGACAACCGAACATTTATGGTGGGAATGCAATTTGGAATAGATATGTCTTGAGTTTTTTTCGGAAAATAGCAATAGTTTCGGATGTTTTCAAAGCGATAGGGAGTTCATTCCAGACCCTAGGCGCAGCGACAGAGAAAGCACGTTTACCCAAGTTAAGTTTTGTTTTAGGTACAATAAGTTGTTGTGAAACTGATGATCTTAGCTGCCTAGGGATATTTGAAAGATGCAGGAGACTAGCCAAGTAGAATGGTTGTTGTGTAGATAGAGCACGATATGCAAGAGTGGACAGCTTAAAATTAATTCGATAAGAAACTGGAAGCCAGTGTAACTGTTTAAGTAGTGGTAGTGACGGTGAAAACCGAGGCGCCCTGAGAACCACACGTGCCAGACAATTTTGTACTCGTTGGAGTTTAGCCAAGTCTCTTTTAGCAATGTTGTTTAGTAGTGAATTGCAATAGTCAAGACGGCTGCTAATTAGTGCCGTTGATATTGTTTTAGCAGTAGATATAGATATGTGACGCCGAATTCGACGAAGATCACGAATATGATAGAAACAGGATTTACATACTTGAGAGATATGCTGGCGAAAGTTGAAGTCACTGTCAAAGATAACACCTAGATTACGAACAGTATCTGATGGGAATGTATCACTGCCAAGCAGTTTAACAGGAAAATGGTTGATGACTTTATTTCGTTGTTGTTTAGTGCCAATAATAATAAGGTCTGTTTTATCTGGATTAAGCTTTAGCTTACTTGAT
>BSQZ01000214.1:0-95808 GCA_033239005.1 Lamellibrachia satsuma | reverse complement strand
CATATCGTATAGACGCCACGACACAGTCTGTTACTGTTGCTACTGCTCTTTCACTAACTGTATACTCCGAATACATATCGTATAGACGCCACGACACAGTCTGTTACTGTTGCTACTGCTCTTTCACTAACTGTATACTCCGAATACATATCGTATAGACGCCACGACACAGTCTGTTACTGTTGCTACTGCTCTTTCACTAACTGTATACTCCGAATACATATCGTATAGACGCCACGACACAGTCTGTTACTGTTGCTTCTGCTCTTTCACTAACTGTATACTCCGAATACATATCGTATAGACGCCACGACACAGTCTGTTACTGTTGCTACTGCTCTTTCACTAACTGTATACTCCGAATACATATCGTATAGACGCCACGACACAGTCTGTTACTGTTGCTACTGCTCTTTCTCTAACTGTATACTCCGAATACATATCGTATAGACGCCACGACACAGTCTGTTACTGTTGCTTCTGCTCTTTCACTAACTGTATACTCCGAATACATATCGTATAGACGCCACGACACAGTCTGTTACTGTTGCTACTGCTCTTTCACTAACTGTATACTCCGAATACATATCGTATAGACGCCACGACACAGTCTGTTACTGTTGCTACTGCTCTTTCACTAACTGTATACTCCGAATACATATCGTATAGACGCCACGACACAGTCTGTTACTGTTGCTACTGCTGTTTCTCTAACTGTATACTCCGAATACATATCGTATAGACGCCACGACACAGTCTGTTACTGTTGCTACTGCTCTTTCACTAACTGTATACTCCGAATACATATCGTATAGACGCCACGACACAGTCTGTTACTGTTGCTACTGCTCTTTCACTAACTGTATACTCCGAATACATATCGTATAGACGCCACGACACAGTCTGTTACTGTTGCTACTGCTCTTTCACTAACTGTATACTCCGAATACATATCGTATAGACGCCACGACACAGTCTGTTACTGTTGCTACTGCTCTTTCACTAACTGTATACTCCGAATACATATCGTATAGACGCCACGACACAGTCTGTTACTGTTGCTACTGCTCTTTCACTAACTGTATACTCCGAATACATATCGTATAGACGCCACGACACAGTCTGTTACTGTTGCTACTGCTCTTTCACTAACTGTATACTCCGAATACATATCGTATAGACGCCACGACACAGTCTGTTACTGTTGCTACTGCTCTTTCACTAACTGTATACTCCGAATACATATCGTACAGACGCCACGACACAGTCTGTTACTGTTGCTACTGCTCTTTCACTAACTGTATACTCCGAATACATATCGTATAGACGCCACGACACAGTCTGTTACTGTTGCTACTGCTCTTTCACTAACTGTATACTCCGAATACATATCGTATAGACGCCACGACACAGTCTGTTACTGTTGCTACTGCTCTTTCTCTAACTGTATACTCCGAATACATATCGTATAGACGCCACGACACAGTCTGTTACTGTTGCTACTGCTCTTTCACTAACTGTATACTCCGAATACATATCGTATAGACGCCACGACACAGTCTGTTACTGTTGCTACTGCTCTTTCACTAACTGTATACTCCGAATACATATCGTATAGACGCCACGACACAGTCTGTTACTGTTGCTACTGCTCTTTCACTAACTGTATACTCCGAATACATATCGTATAGACGCCACGACACAGTCTGTTACTGTTGCTACTGCTCTTTCACTAACTGTATACTCCGAATACATATCGTACAGACGCCACGACACAGTCTGTTACTGTTGCTACTGCTCTTTCACTAACTGTATACTCCGAATACATATCGTACAGACGCCACGACACAGTCTGTTACTGTTGCTACTGCTCTTTCACTAACTGTATACTCCGAATACATATCGTATAGACGCCACGACACAGTCTGTTACTGTTGCTACTGCTCTTTCACTAACTGTATACTCCGAATACATATCGTATAGACGCCACGACACAGTCTGTTACTGTTGCTACTGCTCTTTCACTAACTGTATACTCCGAATACATATCGTATAGACGCCACGACACAGTCTGTTAATGTCGCTTCTGCCCTTTCACTAACTGTATACTCCGAATACATATCGTACAGACGCCACGACACAGTCTGTTACTGTAGCTACTGCTCTTTCGCTAACTGTATACTCCGAATACATATCGTATAGACGCCACGACACAGTCTGTTACTGTAGCTTCTGCTCTTTCTCTAACTATATACTCCGAATACATATCGTATAGACGCCACGACACAGTCTGTTACTGTTGCTTTTGCTCTTTCACTGACTGTATACTCCGAATACATATCGTATAGACGCCACGACACAGTCTGTTACTGTAGCTTCTGCTCTTTCTCTAACTATATACTCCGAATACATATCGTATAGACGCCACGACACAGTCTGTTACTGTTGCTACTGCTCTTTCACTAACTGTATACTCCGAATACATATCGTATAGACGCCACGACACAGTCTGTTACTGTTGCTACTGCTCTTTCACTAACTGTATACTCCGAATACATATCGTATAGACGCCACGACACAGTCTGTTACTGTTGCTACTGCTCTTTCACTAACTGTATACTCCGTATACATATCGTATAGACGCCACGACACAGTCTGTTACTGTTGCTACTGCTCTTTCACTAACTGTATACTCCGAATACATATCGTATAGACGCCACGACACAGTCTGTTACTGTTGCTACTGCTCTTTCACTAACTGTATACTCCGAATACATATCGTATAGACGCCACGACACAGTCTGTTACTGTTGCTACTGCTCTTTCACTAACTGTATACTCCGTATACATATCGTAACGCCACGACACAGTCTGTTACTGTTGCTACTGCTCTTTCACTAACTGTATACTCCGTATACATATCGTATAGACGCCACGACACAGTCTGTTACTGTTGCTACTGCTCTTTCACTAACTGTATACTCCGAATACATATCGTATAGACGCCACGACACAGTCTGTTACTGTTGCTACTGCTCTTTCACTAACTGTATACTCCGAATACATATCGTATAGACGCCACGACACAGTCTGTTACTGTTGCTACTGCTCTTTCACTAACTGTATACTCCGAATACATATCGTATAGACGCCACGACACAGTCTGTTACTGTTGCTACTGCTCTTTCACTAACTGTATACTCCGAATACATATCGTATAGACGCCACGACACAGTCTGTTACTGTTGCTACTGCTCTTTCACTAACTGTATACTCCGAATACATATCGTATAGACGCCACGACACAGTCTGTTACTGTTGCTACTGCTCTTTCACTAACTGTATACTCCGAATACATATCGTATAGACGCCACGACACAGTCTGTTACTGTTGCTTCTGCTCTTTCACTAACTGTATACTCCGAATACATATCGTATAGACGCCACGACACAGTCTGTTACTGTTGCTTCTGCTCTTTCACTAACTGTATACTCCGAATACATATCGTATAGACGCCACGACACAGTCTGTTACTGTTGCTACTGCTCTTTCACTAACTGTATACTCCGAATACATATCGTATAGACGCCACGACACAGTCTGTTACTGTTGCTTCTGCTCTTTCACTAACTGTATACTCCGAATACATATCGTATAGACGCCACGACACAGTCTGTTACTGTTGCTACTGCTCTTTCACTAACTGTATACTCCGAATACATATCGTATAGACGTCACGACACAGTCTGTTACTGTTGCTACTGCTCTTTCACTAACTGTATACTCCGTATACATATCGTATAGACGCCACGACACAGTCTGTTACTGTTGCTACTGCTCTTTCACTAACTGTATACTCCGAATACATATCGTATAGACGCCACGACACAGTCTGTTACTGTTGCTACTGCTCTTTCACTAACTGTATACTCCGAATACATATCGTATAGACGCCACGACACAGTCTGTTACTGTTGCTTCTGCTCTTTCACTAACTGTATACTCCGAATACATATCGTATAGACGCCACGACACAGTCTGTTACTGTTGCTACTGCTCTTTCACTAACTGTATACTCCGAATACATATCGTATAGACGCCACGACACAGTCTGTTACTGTTGCTACTGCTCTTTCACTAACTGTATACTCCGAATACATATCGTATAGACGCCACGACACAGTCTGTTACTGTTGCTACTGCTCTTTCACTAACTGTATACTCCGAATACATATCGTATAGACGCCACGACACAGTCTGTTACTGTTGCTACTGCTCTTTCACTAACTGTATACTCCGAATACATATCGTATAGACGCCACGACACAGTCTGTTACTGTTGCTACTGCTCTTTCACTAACTGTATACTCCGAATACATATCGTATAGACGCCACGACACAGTCTGTTACTGTTGCTTCTGCTCTTTCACTAACTGTATACTCCGAATACATATCGTATAGACGCCACGACACAGTCTGTTACTGTTGCTTCTGCTCTTTCACTAACTGTATACTCCGAATACATATCGTATAGACGCCACGACACAGTCTGTTACTGTTGCTACTGCTCTTTCACTAACTGTATACTCCGAATACATATCGTATAGACGCCACGACACAGTCTGTTACTGTTGCTACTGCTCTTTCACTAACTGTATAATCCGTATACATATCGTATAGACGCCACGACACAGTCTGTTACTGTTGCTACTGCTCTTTCACTAACTGTATACTCCGAATACATATCGTATAGACGCCACGACACAGTCTGTTACTGTTGCTACTGCTCTTTCACTAACTGTATACTCCGAATACATATCGTACAGACGCCACGACACAGTCTGTTACTGTTGCTACTGCTCTTTCACTAACTGTATACTCCGAATACATATCGTATAGACGCCACGACACAGTCTGTTACTGTTGCTACTGCTCTTTCACTAACTGTATACTCCGAATACATATCGTATAGACGCCACGACACAGTCTGTTACTGTTGCTTCTGCTCTTTCACTAACTGTATACTCCGAATACATATCGTATAGACGCCACGACACAGTCTGTTACTGTTGCTACTGCTCTTTCACTAACTGTATACTCCGAATACATATAGTATAGACGCCACGACACAGTCTGTTACTGTTGCTACTGCTCTTTCACTAACTGTATACTCCGAATACATATCGTATAGACGCCACGACACAGTCTGTTACTGTTGCTACTGCTCTTTCACTAACTGTATACTCCGAATACATATCGTATAGACGCCACGACACAGTCTGTTACTGTTGCTACTGCTCTTTCACTAACTGTATACTCCGAATACATATCGTATAGACGCCACGACACAGTCTGTTACTGTTGCTACTGCTCTTTCACTAACTGTATACTCCGAATACATATCGTATAGACGCCACGACACAGTCTGTTACTGTTGCTACTGCTCTTTCACTAACTGTATACTCCGAATACATATCGTATAGACGCCACGACACAGTCTGTTACTGTTGCTACTGCTCTTTCACTAACTGTATACTCCGAATACATATCGTATAGACGCCACGACACAGTCTGTTACTGTTGCTACTGCTCTTTCACTAACTGTATACTCCGAATACATATCGTATAGACGCCACGACACAGTCTGTTACTGTTGCTACTGCTCTTTCACTAACTGTATACTCCGAATACATATCGTATAGACGCCACGACACAGTCTGTTACTGTTGCTACTGCTCTTTCACTAACTGTATACTCCGAATACATATCGTATAGACGCCACGACACAGTCTGTTACTGTTGCTACTGCTCTTTCACTAACTGTATACTCCGAATACATATCGTATAGACGCCACGACACAGTCTGTTACTGTTGCTACTGCTCTTTCACTAACTGTATACTCCGAATACATATCGTATAGACGCCACGACACAGTCTGTTACTGTTGCTACTGCTCTTTCACTAACTGTATACTCCGAATACATATCGTATAGACGCCACGACACAGTCTGTTACTGTTGCTACTGCTCTTTCACTAACTGTATACTCCGAATACATATCGTATAGACGCACGACACAGTCTGTTACTGTTGCTACTGCTCTTTCACTAACTGTATACTCCGAATACATATCGTATAGACGCCACGACACAGTCTGTTACTGTTGCTACTGCTCTTTCACTAACTGTATACTCCGAATACATATCGTATAGACGCCACGACACAGTCTGTTACTGTTGCTACTGCTCTTTCACTAACTGTATACTCCGAATACATATCGTATAGACGCCACGACACAGTCTGTTACTGTTGCTACTGCTCTTTCACTAACTGTATACTCCGAATACATATCGTATAGACGCCACGACACAGTCTGTTACTGTTGCTACTGCTCTTTCACTAACTGTATACTCCGAATACATATCGTATAGACGCCACGACACAGTCTGTTACTGTTGCTACTGCTCTTTCACTAACTGTATACTCCGAATACATATCGTATAGACGCCACGACACAGTCTGTTACTGTTGCTACTGCTCTTTCACTAACTGTATACTCCGAATACATATCGTATAGACGCCACGACACAGTCTGTTACTGTAGCTACTGCTCTTTCACTAACTGTATACTCCGAATACATATCGTATAGACGCCACGACACAGTCTGTTACTGTTGCTACTGCTCTTTCACTAACTGTATACTCCGAATACATATCGTATAGACGGCACGACACAGTCTGTTACTGTTGCTACTGCTCTTTCACTAACTGTATACTCCGAATACATATCGTATAGACGCCACGACACAGTCTGTTACTGTTGCTACTGCTCTTTCACTAACTGTATACTCCGATACATATCGTATAGACGCCACGACACAGTCTGTTACTGTTGCTACTGCTCTTTCACTAACTGTATACTCCGAATACATATCGTATAGACGCCACGACACAGTCTGTTACTGTTGCTACTGCTCTTTCACTAACTGTATACTCCGAATACATATCGTATAGACGCCACGACACAGTCTGTTACTGTTGCTACTGCTCTTTCACTAACTGTATACTCCGAATACATATCGTATAGACGCCACGACACAGTCTGTTACTGTTGCTACTGCTCTTTCACTAACTGTATACTCCGAATACATATCGTATAGACGCCACGACACAGTCTGTTACTGTTGCTACTGCTCTTTCACTAACTGTATACTCCGAATACATATCGTATAGACGCCACGACACAGTCTGTTACTGTTGCTACTGCTCTTTCACTAACTGTATACTCCGAATACATATCGTATAGACGCCACGACACAGTCTGTTACTGTTGCTACTGCTCTTTCACTAACTGTATACTCCGAATACATATCGTATAGACGCCACGACACAGTCTGTTACTGTTGCTACTGCTCTTTCACTAACTGTATACTCCGAATACATATCGTATAGACGCCACGACACAGTCTGTTACTGTTGCTACTGCTCTTTCACTAACTGTATACTCCGAATACATATCGTATAGACGCCACGACACAGTCTGTTACTGTTGCTTCTGCTCTTTCACTAACTGTATACTCCGAATACATATCGTATAGACGCCACGACACAGTCTGTTACTGTTGCTACTGCTCTTTCACTAACTGTATACTCCGAATACATATCGTATAGACGCCACGACACAGTCTGTTACTGTTGCTACTGCTCTTTCACTAACTGTATACTCCGAATACATATCGTATAGACGCCACGACACAGTCTGTTACTGTTGCTACTGCTCTTTCACTAACTGTATACTCCGAATACATATCGTATAGACGCCACGACACAGTCTGTTACTGTTGCTACTGCTCTTTCACTAACTGTATACTCCGAATACATATCGTATAGACGCCACGACACAGTCTGTTACTGTTGCTACTGCTCTTTCACTAACTGTATACTCCGAATACATATCGTATAGACGCCACGACACAGTCTGTTACTGTTGCTACTGCTCTTTCACTAACTGTATACTCCGAATACATATCGTATAGACGCCACGACACAGTCTGTTACTGTTGCTACTGCTCTTTCACTAACTGTATACTCCGAATACATATCGTATAGACGCCACGACACAGTCTGTTACTGTTGCTACTGCTCTTTCACTAACTGTATACTCCGAATACATATCGTATAGACGCCACGACACAGTCTGTTACTGTTGCTTCTGCTCTTTCACTAACTGTATACTCCGAATACATATCGTATAGACGCCACGACACAGTCTGTTACTGTTGCTACTGCTCTTTCACTAACTGTATACTCCGAATACATATCGTATAGACGCCACGACACAGTCTGTTACTGTTGCTACTGCTCTTTCACTAACTGTATACTCCGAATACATATCGTATAGACGCCACGACACAGTCTGTTACTGTTGCTACTGCTCTTTCACTAACTGTATACTCCGAATACATATCGTATAGACGCCACGACACAGTCTGTTACTGTTGCTTCTGCTCTTTCACTAACTGTATACTCCGAATACATATCGTATAGACGCCACGACACAGTCTGTTACTGTTGCTTCTGCTCTTTCACTAACTGTATACTCCGAATACATATCGTATAGACGCCACGACACAGTCTGTTACTGTTGCTACTGCTCTTTCACTAACTGTATACTCCGAATACATATCGTATAGACGCCACGACACAGTCTGTTACTGTTGCTACTGCTCTTTCACTAACTGTATACTCCGAATACATATCGTACAGACGCCACGACACAGTCTGTTACTGTTGCTACTGCTCTTTCACTAACTGTATACTCCGAATACATATCGTATAGACGCCACGACACAGTCTGTTACTGTTGCTACTGCTCTTTCACTAACTGTATACTCCGAATACATATCGTATAGACGCCACGACACAGTCTGTTACTGTTGCTACTGCTCTTTCACTAACTGTATACTCCGAATACATATCGTATAGACGCCACGACACAGTCTGTTACTGTTGCTACTGCTCTTTCACTAACTGTATACTCCGAATACATATCGTATAGACGCCACGACACAGTCTGTTACTGTTGCTACTGCTCTTTCACTGACTGTATACTCCGAATACATATCGTATAGACGCCACGACACAGTCTGTTACTGTTGCTTCTGCTCTTTCACTAACTGTATACTCCGAATACATATCGTATAGACGCCACGACACAGTCTGTTACTGTTGCTACTGCTCTTTCACTAACTGTATACTCCGAATACATATCGTATAGACGCCACGACACAGTCTGTTACTGTTGCTACTGCTCTTTCACTAACTGTATACTCCGAATACATATCGTATAGACGCCACGACACAGTCTGTTACTGTTGCTACTGCTCTTTCACTAACTGTATACTCCGAATACATATCGTATAGACGCCACGACACAGTCTGTTACTGTTGCTACTGCTCTTTCACTAACTGTATACTCCGAATACATATCGTATAGACGCCACGACACAGTCTGTTACTGTTGCTTCTGCTCTTTCACTAACTGTATACTCCGAATACATATCGTATAGACGCCACGACACAGTCTGTTACTGTTGCTACTGCTCTTTCACTAACTGTATACTCCGAATACATATCGTATAGACGCCACGACACAGTCTGTTACTGTTGCTACTGCTCTTTCACTAACTGTATACTCCGAATACATATCGTACAGACGCCACGACACAGTCTGTTACTGTTGCTACTGCTCTTTCACTAACTGTATACTCCGAATACATATCGTATAGACGCCACGACACAGTCTGTTACTGTTGCTACTGCTCTTTCACTAACTGTATACTCCGAATACATATCGTATAGACGCCACGACACAGTCTGTTACTGTTGCTACTGCTCTTTCACTAACTGTATACTCCGAATACATATCGTATAGACGCCACGACACAGTCTGTTACTGTTGCTACTGCTCTTTCACTAACTGTATACTCCGAATACATATCGTATAGACGCCACGACACAGTCTGTTACTGTTGCTACTGCTCTTTCACTAACTGTATACTCCGAATACATATCGTATAGACGCCACGACACAGTCTGTTACTGTTGCTACTGCTCTTTCACTAACTGTATACTCCGAATACATATCGTATAGACGCCACGACACAGTCTGTTACTGTTGCTACTGCTCTTTCACTAACTGTATACTCCGAATACATATATTCGTACAGACGCCACGACACAGTCTGTTACTGTTGCTACTGCTCTTTCACTAACTGTATACTCCGTATACATATCGTATAGACGCCACGACACAGTCTGTTACTGTTGCTACTGCTCTTTCACTAACTGTATACTCCGAATACATATCGTATAGACGCCACGACACAGTCTGTTACTGTTGCTACTGCTCTTTCACTAACTGTATACTCCGAATACATATCGTATAGACGCCACGACACAGTCTGTTACTGTTGCTACTGCTCTTTCACTAACTGTATACTCCGAATACATATCGTATAGACGCCACGACACAGTCTGTTACTGTTGCTTCTGCTCTTTCACTAACTGTATACTCCGAATACATATCGTGTAGACGCCACGACACAGTCTGTTACTGTTGCTACTGCTCTTTCACTAACTGTATACTCCGAATACATATCGTACAGACGCCACGACACAGTCTGTTACTGTTGCTACTGCTCTTTCACTAACTGTATACTCCGAATACATATCGTATAGACGCCACGACACAGTCTGTTACTGTTGCTACTGCTCTTTCACTAACTGTATACTCCGAATACATATCGTATAGACGCCACGACACAGTCTGTTACTGTTGCTACTGCTCTTTCACTAACTGTATACTCCGAATACATATCGTATAGACGCCACGACACAGTCTGTTACTGTTGCTACTGCTCTTTCTCTAACTGTATACTCCGAATACATATCGTATAGACGCCACGACACAGTCTGTTACTGTTGCTTCTGCTCTTTCACTAACTGTATACTCCGAATACATATCGTATAGACGCCACGACACAGTCTGTTACTGTTGCTACTGCTCTTTCACTAACTGTATACTCCGAATACATATCGTATAGACGCCACGACACAGTCTGTTACTGTTGCTTCTGCTCTTTCACTAACTGTATACTCCGAATACATATCGTATAGACGCCACGACACAGTCTGTTACTGTTGCTTCTGCTCTTTCACTGACAGTATACTCCGAATACATATCGTATAGACGCCACGACACAGTCTGTTACTGTTGCTTCTGCTCTTTCACTGACTGTATACTCCGAATACATATCGTATAGACGCCACGACACAGTCTGTTACTGTTGCTACTGCTCTTTCACTAACTGTATACTCCGAATACATATCGTATAGACGACACGACACAGTCTGTTACTGTTGCTACTGCTCTTTCACTAACTGTATACTCCGAATACATATCGTATAGACGCCACGACACAGTCTGTTACTGTTGCTACTGCTCTTTCACTAACTGTATACTCCGAATACATATCGTATAGACGCCACGACACAGTCTGTTACTGTTGCTACTGCTCTTTCACTAACTGTATACTCCGAATACATATCGTACAGACGTCACGACACAGTTTGTTACTGTTGCTACTGCTATTTAACTAACTGTATACTCCGAATACATATCGTATAGACGCCACGACACAGTCTGTTACTGTTGCTACTGCTCTTTCACTAACTGTATACTCCGAATACATATCGTATAGACGCCACGACACAGTCTGTTACTGTTGCTACTGCTCTTTCACTAACTGTATACTCCGTATACATATCGTACAGACGCCACGACACAGTCTGTTATTGTTGCTACTGCTCTTTCACAAACTGTATACTCCGTATACATATCGTATAGATGCCACGACACAGTCTGTTATTGTTGCTACTGCTCTTTCACTGACGGTATTCCCCGAATACATATAGTGTAGACGCCACGACACAGTCTGTTATTGTTGCTACTGCTCTTTCACTAACTGTATACTCCGAATATATATATCGTACAGACGTCAAGACAAAGTCTGTTACTGTTGCTACTGCTCTTTCACTAACTGTATAATCCGTATACATATCGTATAGATGCCACGACACAGTCTGTTACTGTTGCTACTGCTCTTTCACTAACTGTATACTCCGAATACATATCGTATAGACGCCACGACACAGTCTGTTACTGTTGCTACTGCTCTTTCACTAACTGTATACTCCGAATACATATCGTATAGACGCCACGACACAGTCTGTTGCTGTTGCTTCTGCTCTTTCACTAACTGTATACTCCGAATACATATCGTACAGACGCCACGATACAGTCTGTTACTGTTGCTACTGCTCTTTCCCAAATTGTATACTCCGAATACATATCGTATAGACGCCACGACACAGTCTGTTACTGTTGCTACTGCTCTTTCACTAACTGTATACTCCGAATACATATCGTATAGACGCCACGACACAGTCTGTTACTGTTGCTAATGCTCTTTCGCTAACTGTATACTCCGAATACATATCGTATAGACGCCACGACACAGTCTGTTAATGTTGCTTCTGCTCTTTCACTAACTGTATACTCCGAATACATATCGTATAGACGCCACGACACAGTCTGTTACTGTTGCTTCTGCTCTTTCACTAACTGTATACTCCGAATACATATCGTATAGACGCCACGACACAGTCTGTTACTGTTGCTACTGCTCTTTCACTAACTGTATACTCCGAATACATATCGTATAGACGCCACGACACAGTCTGTTACTGTTGCTTCTGCTCTTTCACGGACAGTATACTCCGAATACATATCGTATAGACGCCACGACACAGTCTGTTACTGTTGCTTCTGCTCTTTCACTGACTGTATACTCCGAATACATATCGTATAGACGCCACGACACAGTCTGTTACTGTTGCTTCTGCTCTTTCACTGACTGTATACTCCGAATACATATAGTGTAGACGCCACGACACAGTCTGTTATTGTTGCTACTGCTCTTTCACTAACTGTATACTCCGAATATATATATCGTACAGACGTCAAGACAAAGTCTGTTACTGTTGCTACTGCTCTTTCACTAACTGTATAATCCGTATACATATCGTATAGATGCCACGACACAGTCTGTTACTGTTGCTACTGCTCTTTCACTAACTGTATACTCCGAATACATATCGTATAGACGCCACGACACAGTCTGTTGCTGTTGCTTCTGCTCTTTCACTAACTGTATACTCCGAATACATATCGTACAGACGCCACGACACAGTCTGTTACTGTTGCTACTGCTCTTTCCCAAATTGTATACTCCGAATACATATCGTACAGATGCCACGACACAGTCTGTTACTGTTGCTACTGCTCTTTCTCTGACTGTATACTCCGAATACATATCGTATAGACGCCACGACACAGTCTGTTACTGTTGCTACTGCTCTTTCGCTAACTGTATACTCCGAATACATATCGTATAGACGCCACGACACAGTCTGTTACTGTTGCTACTGCTCTTTCACTAACTGTATACTCCGAATACATATCGTACAGACGCCACGACACAGTCTGTTACTGTTGCTACTGCTCTTTCACTGACTGTATACTCCGAATACATATCGTATAGACGCCACGACACAGTCTGTTACTGTTGCTACTGCTCTTTCACTGACTGTATACTCCGAATACATATCGTATAGACGTCACGACACAGTCTGTTACTGTTGCAACTGCTCTTTCACTAAATGTATACTCCGAATACATATCGTATAGACGCCACGACACAGTCTGTTACTGTTGCTTCTGCTCTTTCACGGACAGTATACTCCGAATACATATCGTATAGAAGCCACGACACAGTCTATTACTGTTGCTTCTGCTCTTTCAATGACTGTATACTCCGAATACATATCGTATAGACGCCACGACACAGTCTGTTACTGTTGCTTCTGCTCTTTCACTGACTGTATACTCCGAATACATATAGTGTAGACGCTACGACACAGTCTGTTACCGCTGCTACTGCTCTTTCACTAACTGTATACTCCGAATATATATATCGTACAGACTTCACGACAACGTCTGTTACTGTTGCTACTGCTCTTTCATTAACTGTATAATCCATATACATATCGTATAGATGCCACGACACAGTCTGTTACTGTTGCTACTGCTCTTTCACTAACTGTATACTCCGAATACATATCGTATAGACGCCACGACACAGTCTGTTACTGTTGCTACTGCTGTTTCTCTAACTGTATACTCCGAATACATATCGTATAGACGCCACGACACAGTCTGTTACTGTTGCTTCTGCTCTTTCACTAACTGTATACTCCGAATACATATCGTACAGACGCCACGATACAGTCTGTTACTGTTGCTACTGCTCTTTCGCTAACTGTATACTCCGAATACATATCGTACAGATGCCACGACACAGTCTGTTACTGTTGCTACTGCTCTTTCACTGACTGTATACTCCGAATACATATCGTATAGACGCCACGACACAGTCTGTTACTGTTGCTACTGCTATTTCGCTAACTGTATACTCCGAATACATATCGTATAGACGCCACGACACAGTCTGTTACTGTTGCTTCTGCTCTTTCACTGACTGTATACTCCGAATACATATCGTATAGACGCCACGACACAGTCTGTTACTGTTGCTTCTGCTCTTTCACTGACTGTATACTCCGAATACATATAGTGTAGACGCCACGACACAGTCTGTTATTGTTGCTACTGCTCTTTCACTAACTGTATACTCCGAATATATATATCGTACAGACGTCAAGACAAAGTCTGTTACTGTTGCTACTGCTCTTTCACTAACTGTATAATCCGAATACATATCGTATAGACGCCACGACACAGTCTGTTACTGTTGCTACTGCTCTTTCACTAACTGTATACTCCGAATACATATCGTATAGACGCCACGACACAGTCTGTTACTGTTGCTTCTGCTCTTTCACTAACTGTATACTCCGAATACATATCGTATAGACGCCACGACACAGTCTGTTACTGTTGCTACTGCTCTTTCACTAACTGTATACTCCGAATACATATCGTATAGACGCCACGACACAGTCTGTTACTGTTGCTACTGCTCTTTCACTAACTGTATACTCCGAATACATATCGTATAGACGCCACGACACAGTCTGATACTGTTGCTACTGCTCTTTCACTAACTGTATACTCCGAATACATATCGTATAGACGCCACGACACAGTCTGTTACTGTTGCTACTGCTCTTTCACTAACTGTATACTCCGAATACATATCGTATAGACGCCACGACACAGTCTGTTACTGTTGCTACTGCTCTTTCACTAACTGTATACTCCGAATACATATCGTATAGACGCCACGACACAGTCTGTTATTGTTGCTACTGCTCTTTCACTAACTGTATACTCCGAATACATATCGTATAGACGCCACGACACAGTCTGTTACTGTTGCTACTGCTCTTTCACTAACTGTATACTCCGAATACATATCGTATAGACGCCACGACACAGTCTGTTACTGTTGCTACTGCTCTTTCACTAACTGTATACTCCGAATACATATCGTATAGACGCCACGACACAGTCTGTTACTGTTGCTACTGCTCTTTCACTAACTGTATACTCCGAATACATATCGTATAGACGCCACGACACAGTCTGTTACTGTTGCTACTGCTCTTTCACTAACTGTATACTCCGAATACATATCGTATAGACGCCACGACACAGTCTGTTACTGTTGCTTCTGCTCTTTCACTAACTGTATACTCCGAATACATATCGTATAGACGCCACGACACAGTCTGTTACTGTTGCTACTGCTCTTTCGCTAACTGTATACTCCGAATACATATCGTACAGACGCCACGACACAGTCTGTTACTGTTGCTACTGCTCTTTCACTAACTGTATACTCCGAATACATATCGTATAGACGCCACGACACAGTCTGTTACTGTTGCTACTGCTCTTTCACTAACTGTATACTCCGAATACATATCGTATAGACGCCACGACACAGTCTGTTACTGTTGCTTCTGCTCTTTCACTAACTGTATACTCCGAATACATATCGTATAGACGCCACGACACAGTCTGTTACTGTTGCTTCTGCTCTTTCACTGACTGTATACTCCGAATACATATCGTATAGACGCCACGACACAGTCTGTTACTGTTGCTACTGCTCTTTCACTAACTGTATACTCCGAATACATATCGTATAGACGCCACGACACAGTCTGTTACTGTTGCTACTGCTCTTTCACTAACTGTATACTCCGAATACATATCGTGTAGACGCCACGACACAGTCTGTTATTGTTGCTACTGCTCTTTCACTAACTGTATACTCCGAATACATATCGTATAGACGCCACGACACAGTCTGTTACTGTTGCTACTGCTCTTTCGCTAACTGTATACTCCGAATACATATCGTATAGACGCCACGACACAGTCTGTTACTGTTGCTTCTGCTCTTTCACTAACTGTATACTCCGAATACATATCGTATAGACGCCACGACACAGTCTGTTACTGTTGCTTCTGCTCTTTCACTAACTGTATACTCCGAATACATATCGTATAGACGCCACGACACAGTCTGTTACTGTTGCTACTGCTCTTTCACTAACTGTATACTCCGAATACATATCGTACAGACGCCACGACACAGTCTGTTACTGTTGCTACTGCTCTTTCACTAACTGTATACTCCGAATACATATCGTATAGACGCCACGACACAGTCTGTTACTGTTGCTACTGCTCTTTCGCTAACTGTATACTCCGAATACATATCGTATAGACGCCACGACACAGTCTGTTACTGTTGCTTCTGCTCTTTCACTAACTGTATACTCCGAATACATATCGTATAGACGCCACGACACAGTCTGTTACTGTTGCTACTGCTCTTTCACTAACTGTATACTCCGAATACATATCGTATAGACGCCACGACACAGTCTGTTACTGTTGCTACTGCTCTTTCACTAACTGTATACTCCGAATACATATCGTATAGACGCCACGACACAGTCTGTTACTGTTGCTACTGCTCTTTCACTAACTGTATACTCCGAATACATATCGTATAGACGCCACGACACAGTCTGTTACCGCTGCTACTGCTCTTTCACTAACTGTATACTCCGAATACATATCGTATAGACGCCACGACACAGTCTGTTACTGTTGCTACTGCTCTTTCACTAACTCTATACTCCGAATACATATCGTATAGACGCCACGACACAGTCTGTTACTGTTGCTACTGCTCTTTCACTAACTGTATACACCAATACATATTGTACAGACGCCACGACACAGTCTGTTACTGTTGCTACTGCTCTTTCACTAACTGTATACTCCGAATACATATCGTATAGACGCCACGACACAGTCTGTTACTGTTGCTACTGCTCTTTCACTAACTGTATACTCCGAATACATATCGTACAGACGCCACGACACAGTCTGTTACTGTTGCTACTGCTCTTTCACTAACTGTATACTCCGAATACATATCGTATAGACGCCACGACACAGTCTGTTACTGTTGCTACTGCTCTTTCACTAACTGTATACTCCGAATACATATCGTATAGACGCCACGACACAGTCTGTTACTGTTGCTACTGCTCTTTCACTAACTGTATACTCCGAATACATATCGTATAGACGCCACGACACAGTCTGTTACTGTTGCTACTGCTCTTTCACTAACTGTATACTCCGAATACATATCGTATAGACGCCACGACACAGTCTGTTACTGTCGCTTCTGCCCTTTCACTAACTGTATACTCCGAATACATATCGTACAGACGCCACGACACAGTCTGTTACTGTTGCTACTGCTCTTTCGCTAACTGTATACTCCGAATACATATCGTATAGACGCCACGACACAGTCTGTTACTGTTGCTTCTGCTCTTTCACTAACTGTATACTCCGAATACATATCGTATAGACGCCACGACACAGTCTGTTACTGTTGCTTCTGCTCTTTCACTAACTGTATACTCCGAATACATATCGTATAGACGCCACGACACAGTCTGTTAATGTTGCTTCTGCTCTTTCACTAACTGTATACTCCGAATACATATCGTATAGACGCCACGACACAGTCTGTTACTGTTGCTACTGCTCTTTCACTAACTGTATACTCCGAATACATATCGTATAGACGCCACGACACAGTCTGTTACTGTTGCTACTGCTCTTTCACTAACTGTATACTCCGTATACATATCGTATAGACGCCACGACACAGTCTGTTACTGTTGCTACTGCTCTTTCACTAACTGTATACTCCGTATACATATCGTATAGACGCCACGACACAGTCTGTTACTGTTGCTACTGCTCTTTCACTAACTGTATACTCCGAATACATATCGTATAGACGCCACGACACAGTCTGTTACTGCTGCTACTGCTCTTTCACTAACTGTATACTCCGAATACATATCGTATAGACGCCACGACACAGTCTGTTACTGTTGCTACTGCTCTTTCACTAACTGTATACTCCGAATACATATCGTATAGACGCCACGACAAAGTCTGTTACTGTTGCTACTGCTCTTTCACTAACTGTATACTCCGAATACATATCGTATAGACGCCACGACACAGTCTGTTACTGTTGCTACTGCTCTTTCACTAACTGTATACTCCGAATACATATCGTATAGACGCCACGACACAGTCTGTTACTGTTGCTACTGCTCTTTCACTAACTGTATACTCCGAATACATATCGTACAGACGCCACGACACAGTCTGTTACTGTTGCTACTGCTCTTTCACTAACTGTATACTCCGAATACATATCGTACAGACGCCACGACACAGTCTGTTACTGTTGCTACTGCTCTTTCACTAACTGTATACTCCGAATACATATCGTATAGACGCCACGACACAGTCTGTTACTGTTGCTACTGCTCTTTCACTAACTGTATACTCCGAATACATATCGTATAGACGCCACGACACAGTCTGTTACTGTTGCTTCTGCTCTTTCACTAACTGTATACTCCGAATACATATCGTATAGACGCCACGACACAGTCTGTTACTGTTGCTTCTGCTCTTTCACTGACTGTATACTCCGAATACATATCGTATAGACGCCACGACACAGTCTGTTACTGTTGCTTCTGCTCTTTCACTGACTGTATACTCCGAATACATATCGTATAGACGCCACGACACAGTCTGTTACTGTTGCTACTGCTCTTTCACTAACTGTATACTCCGAATACATATCGTATAGACGCCACGACACAGTCTGTTACTGTTGCTACTGCTCTTTCACTAACTGTATACTCCGAATACATATCGTATAGACGCCACGACACAGTCTGTTACTGTTGCTACTGCTCTTTCACTAACTGTATACTCCGAATACATATCATATAGACGCCACGACACAGTCTGTTACTGTTGCTACTGCTCTTTCACTAACTGTATACTCCGAATACATATCGTATAGACGCCACGACACAGTCTGTTGCTGTTGCTACTGCTCTTTCACTAACTGTATACTCCGTATACATATCGTGTAGACGCCACGACACAGTCTGTTATTGTTGCTACTGCTCTTTCACAAACTGTATACTCCGTATACATATCGTATAGACGCCACGACACAGTCTGTTACTGTTGCTACTGCTCTTTCACTAACTGTATACTCCGAATACATATCGTGTAGACGCCACGACACAGTCTGTTATTGTTGCTACTGCTCTTTCACTAACTGTATACTCCGAATACATATCGTACAGACGCCACGACACAGTCTGTTACTGTTGCTACTGCTCTTTCACTAACTGTATAATCCGAATACATATCGTATAGACGCCACGACACAGTCTGTTACTGTTGCTACTGCTCTTTCACTAACTGTATACTCCGAATACATATCGTATAGACGCCACGACACAGTCTGTTACTGTTGCTACTGCTGTTTCTCTAACTGTATACTCCTAATACATATCGTATAGACGCCACGACACAGTCTGTTACTGTTGCTTCTGCTCTTTCACTGACTGTATACTCCGAATACATATCGTATAGACGCCACGACACAGTCTGTTACTGTTGCTACTGCTCTTTCACTAACTGTATACTCCGAATACATATCGTATAGACGCCACGACACAGTCTGTTACTGTTGCTACTGCTCTTTCACTAACTGTATACTCCGAATACATATCGTATAGACGCCACGACACAGTCTGTTACTGTTGCTACTGCTCTTTCACTAACTGTATACTCCGAATACATATCGTATAGACGCCACGACACAGTCTGTTACTGTTGCTACTGCTCTTTCACTGACTGTATACTCCGAATACATATCGTATAGACGCCACGACACAGTCTGTTACTGTTGCTTCTGCTCTTTCACTGACTGTATACTCCGAATACATATAGTGTAGACGCCACGACACAGTCTGTTATTGTTGCTACTGCTCTTTCACTAACTGTATACTCCGAATATATATATCGTACAGACGTCAAGACAAAGTCTGTTACTGTTGCTACTGCTCTTTCACTAACTGTATAATCCGTATACATATCGTATAGATGCCACGACACAGTCTGTTACTGTTGCTACTGCTCTTTCACTAACTGTATACTCCGAATACATATCGTATAGACGCCACGACACAGTCTGTTACTGTTGCTACTGCTCTTTCACTAACTGTATACTCCGAATACATATCGTATAGACGCCACGACACAGTCTGTTACTGTTGCTACTGCTCTTTCGCTAACTGTATACTCCGAATACATATCGTATAGACGCCACGACACAGTCTGTTACTGTTGCTTCTGCTCTTTCACTAACTGTATACTCCGAATACATATCGTATAGACGCCACGACACAGTCTGTTACTGTTGCTTCTGCTCTTTCACTGACAGTATACTCCGAATACATATCGTATAGACGCCACGACACAGTCTGTTACTGTTGCTTCTGCTCTTTCACTGACTGTATACTCCGAATACATATCGTATAGACGCCACGACACAGTCTGTTACTGTTGCAACTGCTCTTTCACTAAATGTATACTCCGAATACATATCGTATAGACGCTACGACACAGTCTGTTACCGCTGCTACTGCTCTTTCACTAACTGTATACTCCGAAAACATATCATATAGACGCCACGACACATTCTGATACTGTTGCTACTGCTCTTTCACTAACTGTATACTCCGAATACATATCATATAGACGCCACGACACAGTCTGTTACTGTTGCTACTGCTCTTTCACTAACTGTATACTCCGAATATATATATCGTACAGACTTCACGACAAAGTCTGTTACTGTTGCTACTGCTCTTTCATTAACTGTATAATCCGTATACATATCGTATAGATGCCACGACACAGTCTGTTACTGTTGCTACTGCTCTTTCACTAACTGTATACTCCGAATACATATCGTATAGACGCCACGACACAGTCTGTTACTGTTGCTACTGCTGTTTCTCTAACTGTATACTCCGAATACATATCGTATAGACGCCACGACACAGTCTGTTACTGTTGCTTCTGCTCTTTCACTAACTGTATACTCCGAATACATATCGTACAGACGCCACGACACAGTCTGTTACTGTTGCTACTGCTCTTTCGCTAACTGTATACTCCGAATACATATCGTACAGATGCCACGACACAGTCTGTTACTGTTGCTACTGCTCTTTCACTGATTGTATACTCCGAATACATATCGTATAGACGCCACGACACAGTCTGTTACTGTTGCTACTGCTCTTTCGCTAACTGTATACTCCGAATACATATCGTATAGACCCCACGACACAGTCTGTTAATGTTGCTTCTGCTCTTTCACTAAATGTATACTCCGAATACATATCGTATAGACGCCACGACACAGTCTGTTACTGTTGCTTCTGCTCTTTCACTGACTGTATACTCCGAATACATATCGTATAGACGCCACGACACAGTCTGTTACTGTTGCTTCTGCTCTTTCACTGACCGTATACTCCGAATACATATCGTATAGACGCCACGACACATTCTGTTACTGTTGCTTCTGCTCTTTCCCTAACTGTATACTCCGAATACATATCATATAGACGTCACGACACAGTCTGTTACTGTTGCTACTGCTCTTTCACTAACACTATACTCTGTATACATATCGTATAGACGCCACGACACAGTCTGTTACTGCTGCTACTGCTCTTTCACTAACTGTATACTCCGAATACATATCATATAGACGCCACGACACAGTCTGTTACTGTTGCTACTGCTCTTTCACTAACTGTATACTCCGAATATATATATCGTACAGACGTCACGACACAGTCTGTTACTGCTGCTACTGCTCTTTCACTAACTGTATACTCCGAATACATATCATATAGACGCCACGACACAGTCTGTTACTGTTGCTACTGCTGTTTCTCTAACTGTATACTCCGAATACATATCGTATAGACGCCACGACACAGTCTGTTACTGTCGCTTCTGCCCTTTCACTAACTGTATACTCCGAATACATATCGTACAGACGCCACGACACAGTCTGTTACTGTTGCTACTGCTCTTTCGCTAACTGTATACTCCGAATACATATCGTACAGACGCCACGACACAGTCTGTTACTGTTGCTACTACTCTTTCACTGACTGTATACTCCGAATACATATCGTATAGACGCCACGACACAGTCTGTTACTGTTGCTACTTCTCTTTCGCTAACTGTATACTCCGAATACATATCGTATAGACGCCACGACACAGTCTGTTACTGTTGCTTCTGCTCTTTCTCTAACTGTATACTCCGAATACATATCGTATAGACGCCACGACACAGTCTGTTACTGTTGCTTCTGCTCTTTCACTAACTGTATACTCCGAATACATATCGTATAGACGTCACGACACAGTCTGTTACTGTTGCTACTGCTCTTTCACTAACTGTATACTCCGAATACATATCGTACAGACGTCACGACACAGTCTGTTACTGTTGCTACTGCTCTTTCACTGACTGTATACTCGGAATACATATCGTACAGACGTCACGACACAGTCTGTTATAGATGCTACTGCTCTTTCACTGACTGTATACTCCGAATACATATAGTGTAGACGCCACGACACAGTCTGTTATTGTTGCTACTGCTCTTTCACTAACTGTATACTCCGAATATATATATCGTACAGACTTCACGACAAAGTCTGTTACTGTTGCTACTGCTCTTTCATTAACTGTATAATCCGTATACATATCGTATAGATGCCACGACACAGTCTGTTACTGTTGCTACTGCTCTTTCACTAACTGTATACTCCGAATACATATCGTATAGACGCCACGACACAGTCTGTTACTGTTGCTACTGCTGTTTCTCTAACTGTATACTCCGAATACATATCGTATAGACGCCACGACACAGTCTGTTACTGTTGCTTCTGCTCTTTCACTAACTGTATACTCCGAATACATATCGTACAGACGCCACGATACAGTCTGTTACTGTTGCTACTGCTCTTTCGCTAACTGTATACTCCGAATACATATCGTACAGATGCCACGACACAGTCTGTTACTGTTGCTACTGCTCTTTCACTGATTGTATACTCCGAATACATATCGTATAGACGCCACGACACAGTCTGTTACTGTTGCTACTGCTCTTTCGCTAACTGTATACTCCGAATACATATCGTATAGACGCCACGACACAGTCTGTTAATGTTGCTTCTGCTCTTTCACTAAATGTATACTCCGAATACATATCGTATAGACGCCACGACACAGTCTGTTACTGTTGCTTCTGCTCTTTCACTGACTGTATACTCCGAATACATATCGTATAGACGCCACGACACAGTCTGTTACTGTTGCTACTGCTCTTTCGCTAACTGTATACTCCGAATACATATCGTATAGACGCCACGACACAGTCTGTTACTGTTGCTTCTGCTCTTTCACTGACTGTATACTCCGAATACATATAGTGTAGACGCCACGACACAGTCTGTTATTGTTGCTACTGCTCTTTCACTAACTGTATACTCCGAATATATATATCGTACAGACGTCAAGACAAAGTCTGTTACTGTTGCTACTGCTCTTTCACTAACTGTATAATCCGTATACATATCGTATAGATGCCACGACACAGTCTGTTACTGTTGCTACTGCTCTTTCACTAACTGTATACTCCGAATACATATCGTATAGACGCCACGACACAGTCTGTTGCTGTTGCTTCTGCTCTTTCACTAACTGTATACTCCGAATACATATCGTATAGACGCCACGACACAGTCTGTTGCTGTTGCTTCTGCTCTTTCACTAACTGTATACTCCGAATACATATCGTACAGACGCCACGACACAGTCTGTTACTGTTGCTACTGCTCTTTCCCAAATTGTATACTCCGAATACATATCGTACAGATGCCACGACACAGTCTGTTACTGTTGCTACTGCTCTTTCTCTGACTGTATACTCCGAATACATATCGTATAGACGCCACGACACAGTCTGTTACTGTTGCTACTGCTCTTTCGCTAACTGTATACTCCGAATACATATCGTATAGACGCCACGACACAGTCTGTTACTGTTGCTTCTGCTCTTTCACTAACTGTATACTCCGAATACATATCGTATAGACGCCACGACACAGTCTGTTACTGTTGCTTCTGCTCTTTCACTGACAGTATACTCCGAATACATATCGTATAGACGCCACGACACAGTCTGTTACTGTTGCTTCTGCTCTTTCACTGACTGTATACTCCGAATACATATCGTATAGACGTCACGACACAGTCTGTTACTGTTGCAACTGCTCTTTCACTAAATGTATACTCCGAATACATATCGTATAGACGCCACGACACAGTCTGTTACCGCTGCTACTGCTCTTTCACTAACTGTATACTCCGAAAACATATCATATAGACGCCACGACACATTCTGATACTGTTGCTACTGCTCTTTCACTAACTGTATACTCCGAATACATATCATATAGACGCCACGACACAGTCTGTTACTGTTGCTACTGCTCTTTCACTAACTGTATACTCCGTATACATATCGTGTAGACGCCACGACACAGTCTGTTATTGTTGCTACTGCTCTTTCACAAACTGTATACTCCGTATACATATCGTATAGACGCCACGACACAGTCTGTTATAGATGCTACTGCTCTTTCACTGACTGTATACTCCGAATACATATAGTGTAGACGCCACGACACAGTCTGTTATTGTTGCTACTGCTCTTTCACTAACTGTATACTCCGAATATATATATCGTACAGACTTCACGACAAAGTCTGTTACTGTTGCTACTGCTCTTTCATTAACTGTATAATCCGTATACATATCGTATAGATGCCACGACACAGTCTGTTACTGTTGCTACTGCTCTTTCACTAACTGTATACTCCGAATACATATCGTATAGACGCCACGACACAGTCTGTTACTGTTGCTACTGCTGTTTCTCTAACTGTATACTCCGAATACATATCGTATAGACGCCACGACACAGTCTGTTACTGTTGCTTCTGCTCTTTCACTAACTGTATACTCCGAATACATATCGTACAGACGCCACGATACAGTCTGTTACTGTTGCTACTGCTCTTTCGCTAACTGTATACTCCGAATACATATCGTACAGATGCCACGACACAGTCTGTTACTGTTGCTACTGCTCTTTCACTGATTGTATACTCCGAATACATATCGTATAGACGCCACGACACAGTCTGTTACTGTTGCTACTGCTCTTTCGCTAACTGTATACTCCGAATACATATCGTATAGACGCCACGACACAGTCTGTTAATGTTGCTTCTGCTCTTTCACTAAATGTATACTCCGAATACATATCGTATAGACGCCACGACACAGTCTGTTACTGTTGCTTCTGCTCTTTCACTGACTGTATACTCCGAATACATATCGTATAGACGCCACGACACAGTCTGTTACTGTTGCTTCTGCTCTTTCACTGACTGTATACTCCGAATACATATCGTATAGACGCCACGACACATTCTGTTACTGTTGCTTCTGCTCTTTCCCTAACTGTATACTCCGAATACCTATCATATAGACGTCACGACACAGTCTGTTACTGTTGCTACTGCTCTTTCACTAACACTATACTCTGTATCCATATCGTATAGACGCCACGACATAGTCTGTTACTGCTGCTACTGCTCTTTCACTAACTGTATACTCCGAATATATATCATATAGACGCCACGACACAGTCTGTTACTGTTGCTACTGCTCTTTCACTAACTGTATACTCCGAATATATATATCGTACAGACGTCACGACACAGTCTGTTACTGCTGCTACTGCTCTTTCACTAACTGTATACTCCGAATACATATCGTATAGACGCCACGACACAGTCTGTTACTGTTGCTACTGCTGTTTCTCTAACTGTATACTCCGAATACATATCGTATAGACGCCACGACACAGTCTGTTACTGTCGCTTCTGCCCTTTCACTAACTGTATACTCCGAATACATATCGTACAGACGCCACGACACAGTCTGTTACTGTTGCTACTGCTCTTTCGCTAACTGTATACTCCGAATACATATCGTACAGACGCCACGACACAGTCTGTTACTGTTGCTACTACTCTTTCACTGACTGTATACTCCGAATACATATCGTATAGACGCCACGACACAGTCTGTTACTGTTGCTACTTCTCTTTCGCTAACTGTATACTCCGAATACATATCGTATAGACGCCACGACACAGTCTGTTACTGTTGCTTCTGCTCTTTCTCTAACTGTATACTCCGAATACATATCGTATAGACGCCACGACACAGTCTGTTACTGTTGCTTCTGCTCTTTCACTAACTGTATACTCCGAATACATATCGTATAGACGCCACGACACAGTCTGTTACTGTTGCTACTGCTCTTTCGCTAACTGTATACTCCGAATACATATCGTACAGACGCCACGACACAGTCTGTTACTGTTGCTACTACTCTTTCACTGACTGTATACTCCGAATACATATCGTATAGACGCCACGACACAGTCTGTTACTGTTGCTACTTCTCTTTCGCTAACTGTATACTCCGAATACATATCGTATAGACGCCACGACACAGTCTGTTACTGTTGCTTCTGCTCTTTCTCTAACTGTATACTCCGAATACATATCGTATAGACGCCACGACACAGTCTGTTACTGTTGCTTCTGCTCTTTCACTGACTGTATACTCCGAATACATATCGTATAGACGCCACGACACAGTCTGTTACTGTTGCTACTGCTCTTTCACTAACTGTATACTCCGAATACATATCGTACAGACGTCACGACACAGTCTGTTACTGTTGCTACTGCTCTTTCACTGACTGTATACTCGGAATACATATCGTACAGACGTCACGACACAGTCTGTTACTGTTGCTTCTGCTCTTTCACTGACTGTATACTCCGAATACATATCGTATAGACGCCACGACACAGTCTGTTACTGTTGCTACTGCTCTATCACTGATTGTATACTCCGAATACATATCGTACAGACGTCACGACACAGTATGTTACTGTTGCTACTGCTCTTTCACTAACTGTATACTCCGAATACATATCGTACAGATGTCACGACACAGTCTGCTACTGTTGCTACTGCTCTTTCACTAACTGTATACACCGAATACATATCGTATAGACCCCACGACACAGTCTGTTACTGTTGCTTCTGCTCTTTCACTGACTGTATACTCCGAATACATATCGTATAGACGCCACGACACAGTCTGTTACTGTTGCTACTGCTCTTTCACTAACTGTATACTCCGAATTCATATCGTATAGACGCCACGACACAGTCTGTTACTGTTGCTTCTGCTCTTTCACTAACTGTATACTCCGAATACATATCGTATAGACGCCACGACACAGTCTGTTACTGTTGCTTCTGCTCTTTCACTAACTGTATAATCCGAATACATATCGTACAGACGCCACGACACAGTCTGCTACTGTTGCTACTGCTCTTTCGCTAACTGTATACTCCGAATACATATCGTACAGACGCCACGACACAGATATTACTGTAGCTACTGCTCTTTCACTAACTGTATACTCCGAATACATATCGTACAGACGTCACGACACTGTCTGCTACTGTTGCTACTGCTCTTTCACTAACTGTATACTCCGAATACATATCGTACAGACGCCACGACACAGTCTGCTACTGTTGCTACTGCTCTTTCACTAACTGTATACTCCGAATACATATCGTACAGACGTCACGACACAGTCTGTTACTGTTGCTGCTGCTTTTTCACTAACTGTATACTCCGAATACATATCGTACAGACGTCACGACACAGTCTGTTACTGTTGCTACTGCTCTTTCACTAACTGTATACTCCGAATACATATCGTACAGACGTCACGACACTGTCTGCTACTGTTGCTACTGCTCTTTCACTAACTGTATACTCCGAATACATATCGTAGAGACGCCACGACACAGTCTGCTACTGTTGCTACTGCTCTTTCACTAACTGTATACTCCGAATACCCAGTCAGGACGACTGCGACTAACAACAGGAGAGATTATGCTATACTCCGGACACGAGGAAGATGATGCCCCTCACTCAGAGGGGGTTGCCCTCTTATTGGGGAAGGAGGCACAGAGAGCACTTATTGGCTGGGAAGCCAGAGGACCGAGGTGCATAACAGCATCCTTTAGAACAAAGAACAAAAGGATTAAAATGAACATAGTGCAGTGCTACGCCCCAACCAACGACAAGACTGACGAAACCAAAGATGAATTCTACAACCAACTCCTTGATATCATGAGCAATTTAGGGGATAAAAACATCAACCTGATTATGGGAGATTTCAATGCTAAGATTGGATCGGACAACCAAGGATATGAAAATGTGATGGGAGTTCATGGGCTGGGTGTGATGAATGACAATGGGGAGCGGTTTGTGAATGCCTGTGCAATAAACAACATTGTGATTGGGGGAAGCGTGTTCACACACAAAAGAATACATAAGGCGACATGGGTATCTCCTGACCAAGTCACTGAAAATCAGATAGACCACATCTGCATAAACAAAATGTTTAGAAGATCACTACAAGACGTGCGTGTGAAGAGAGGTGCTGACGTTGCGTCTGATCACCACCTAGTAACAGCCAGGCTAAAACTCAAGTTAAGAAGAAATGGAGTAGAACAAGAAAGACAAAAGGCAAGATATAATGTGGATTTCCTGAAGGACCCAAGCACAGCAGAAGAATATAAAGTTGCATTAGCTAATAGATTCAAAGTCCTGCAAGAACTGTATGATGAAGATGAGGGAGTAGACATAAACAGCCAATGGAGTCACATCAAAGATGCAGTAAACACCACATGCGAAGAGATAATTGGAAGAAGGAAACCCCAACAGAAAGACTGGATCTCAGTAGAAACAATGAGGAAAATACAGACCAGAAGAGAAAAGAAGGAGGCAGTCAACAGCAGCCGCACAAGGGCGGCAAAGGTAACAGCTCAGAAAGAGCACACTGCAGCAAATAGAGAGGTGAAGAAAAGTGTCAAAACAGACAAAAGGAACTTCGTGGAGGGACTTGCACAAGAGGCAGAAAAGGCAGCAGCTAGCAGGAACATGAAGCAACTTTACGATACAACAAGGAAGTTAGCTGGAAAGTTTAAGAAATCAGAGCGGCCAATCAGAGACAAAAATGGGATCGTCCTGATGGGGGCAGACAAACAGCTTAACAGATGGGCAGAGCATTTTGAAGAGCTGCTCAACAGACCAGTACCGCAGAATCAACCAGACATCCAACCAGCTGAGACAGATCTCCCAATAGACTGTAATAAACCCACTAGAGAAGAGATAAAAAAGGCAATCGCACATATGAAAAATGGGAAAGTAGCAGGCCCTGATGGTATCCCTGCAGAAGCACTAAAGGCAGATGTAAATACTTCAGTAGAAATGCTGTACAGTCTTTTTGAGGAGATATGGGAAAAAGAAGAAATTCCAGCAGAATGGAAGGAAGGTTACCTTATCAAGATTCCCAAGAAAGGAGACCTGAGCCGCTGTGATAACTACAGAGGAATCACGTTGTTGTCAGTACCTGGGAAGATTCTAAACAGAATAATCCTAGAGAGAATGAAAGGCAAAGTGGACCAAACTCTGCGTGAACAGCAAGCAGGCTTCAGGCAGGACAGATCGTGTACTGACCAGATTGCAACACTGCGAATCATAGTGGAACAATCCATCGAATGGAACTCATCCCTATACATCAACTTTGTTGATTACGAGAAAGCCTTTGACAGTGTGGACAGGGAGACACTCTGGAAAGTGCTAAGACACTATGGGGTGCCCAAGAAACTAGTCAACATGATCAAAAACTCCTATGAAGGAATGTCATGCAGAGTCATTCATGAAGGTCAACTTACAAAGAACTTTGAGGTTAGGACGGGGGTGAGACAGGGATGCTTACTGTCACCATTCCTCTTCATTCTAGTCATAGACTGGGTCATGAAAACAGCAACCAAGGAGAAACGAAATGGAATCCAGTGGACGATGCTGACCCAACTTGATGACCTGGACTTTGCGGATGACCTTGCACTCCTGTCTCACAGCCATAGGCAGATGCAAGACAAAACAACAGAACTGGCATTGATTTCAGAGCGGGTTGGGTTGAAAATCAACAAAAGGAAAACAAAGATCCTGAGAACAAATGCTACTTGCGAAACACCAATCATGCTTGAGGGAGAGACACTGGACGAGGTCAAAGACTTCAGATATCTAGGCAGCATAGTGGATACGCATGGAGGGACAGAGGCTGACGTAAAGAAAAGGATCAGCAAAGCAAGGGTAGCTTTCCACCTGTTGAGAAATGTGTGGAAGTCAAAGGTAATTGGAGAAACCACAAAAATACGCTTGTTTAACACAAATGTAAAGTCCGTGTTGCTGTACGGAGCAGAAACATGGCGAATAAACAAGACCACACTGATAAGGATCCAGACATTTGTCAACCATTGCCTGAGAAGAATTCTCCGAATACACTGGATGGACAGGGTGAGCAACAAAGACCTCTGGGATAGAACACACCAAGCCCAAATAGAGATAGAGATCCTTAAGAGGAGATGGGGATGGCTTGGCCACACCTTGAGAAAGCCAAGCACAAACATAACCAGACAGGTCCTGACATGGAACCCCCAAGGCAAGAGAAAGAGGGGGAGACCAAAAAACACCTGGCGGCGTGACCTCGAGGCAGACATCAAGCAAACAGGGAAGGGCTGGCAACAACTGGAGAGGATTGCCCAAGACAGGAGGCGCTGGAGAAATGTTGTGGATGGCCTATGCTCCAGGAGGAGTTAAGGGCCTAAGTAAGTAAGTAAGTAAGTATACTCCGAATACATATCGTTCAGACGCCACGACACAGTCTGCTACTGTTGCTTCTGCTCTTTCACTAACTGTATACTCCGAATACATATCGTACAAACGTCACGACACAGTCTGTTACTGTTGCTGCTGCTTTTTCACTAACTGTATACTCCGAATACATATCGTACAGACGCCACGGCACAGTCTGCTACTGTTGCTACTGCTCTTTCACTAACTGTATACTCCGAATACATATCGTACAGATGTCACGACACAGTCTGCTACTGTAGATACTGCTCTTTCACTAACTGTATACTCCGAATACATATCGTATAGACGCCACGACACAGTCTGCTACTGTTGCTACTGCTCTTTCACTAACTGTTTACTCCGAATACATATCGTATAGACGTCACGACACAGTCTGTTACTGTTGCTACTGTTCTTTCACTAACTGTATACTCCGAATACATATCGTACAGACGCCACGGCACAGTCTGTTACTGTTGCTTCTGCTCTTTCACTAACTGTATACTCCGAATACATATCGTACAGACGTCACGACACAGTCTGTTACTGTTGCTACTGCTCTTTCACTAACTGTTTACTCCGAATACATATCGTATAGACGTCACGACACAGTCTGTTACTGTTGCTACTTCTCTTTCACTAACTGTATACTCCGAATACATATCGTATAGACGCCACGACACAGTCTGCTACTGTTGCTACTGCTCTTTCACTAACTGTATACTCCGAATACATATCGTACAGACGTCACGACACAGTCTGCTACTGTTGCTACTGCTCTTTCACTAACTGTATACTCCGAATACATGGGACACGTGGTATCGCGTCAACAGAATGTCACAATGAATACCGTAATCGATGATCCGCGTGAACGATTCTTAGAGTCTGTTAACGAACACCCGTCGAAAGGTATCACACCGTTTACATTAGCCCGACGAGACGGACGCCGCCGACGACGACAGAAGTGTTCGACATCCGAGACTTCTGATGACGGCGGAACGGTTACAAAACATCATCGAACACAGGTCGGAACGCGTCACTCATCCCATGAGACGGACGTCAACACTAGTGACATTTCTATTGGTGACGACGTTGCCAGAACCGCGGATTCGACTACTGCAGCGTTAACGAAGACAGCCGTATACGGAGGACAGCTGAGGAAACGTTCTCGATTATTGGGTCACGTGACTAGAACGGTGCTGCCGCATGATGAGAACGCAAACGATGGATACTGAATGAACGTTACGTGTACGCATCACGAACATAAACCGTATATATCGGTTTACGTAATAGCACACATCGAACGCACATTTATATTGTTTTTAATAAACGTATATATATATATATATATATATATATATATATATATATATATATATATATATACTGTCTGATTGTACAATGCAATATTCCGTGTTATATATTATACATTATATTATATATTTCTATTGTACATTATACAGTATACAGTTTACTATGAGTATTAAATATATACTTTATATATTACAAAGAATCGCTATCTGCGGGATGAGCGTCACCGGTGATAACATATGTATCGTCTGCATACGCACGAGCAGCATCAACGTAATCATCCCCGCTATTATTGATATCTTCATCATCGGTTTCATCCGTATCATCATCATCATCCGTGGTACTTGGAATACTGTTATCCGATTCAGTACTAATACTCATGGCTACTATCGTATATTTTTGATTTGTTCGCAAGATCGTATTACGATAGGCATTACGTTCGCAACAGTCTTTCGTATCGCGAATACAACACGGTATACATTGTGCCGCCGCTATACAAACAATCTTTCGTATCGCGAATACAACATGGTATACATTGTGCCGCCGCTGTACAAACAGTCTTTCGTATCGCGAATACAACACGGTATACATTGTGCCGCTGCTATACAAACAGTCTTTCGTATCGCGAATACAACACGGCATACATTGTGCCGCCGCTATACAAACAGTCTTTCGTATCGCGAATACAACACGGCATACATTGTGCCGCCGCTGTACAAACAATCTTTCGTATCGCGAATACAACACGGCATACATTGTGCCGCCGCTATACAAACAATCTTTCGTATCGCGAATACAACACGGTATACATTGTGCCGCCGCTATACAAACAATCTTTCGTATCGCGAATACAACACGGTATACATTGTGCCGCCGCTATACAAACAATCTTTCGTATCGCGAGTACAACACGGTATACATTGTGCCGCCGCTATACAAACAATCTTTCGTATCGCGAATACAACACGGCATACATTGTGCCGCCGCTATACAAACAGTATTTCGTATCGCGAATACAACACGGCATACATTGTGCCGCCGCTATACAAACAATCTTTCGTATCGCGAATACAACACGGTATACATTGTGCCGCCGCTATACAAACAGTCTTTCGTATCGCGAGTACAACACGGTATACATTGTGCCGCCGCTATACAAACAATCTTTCGTATCGCGAATACAACACGGCATACATTGTGCCGCCGTTGTACAAACAGTCTTTCGTATCGCGAATACAACACGGCATACATTGTGCCGCCGCTGTACAAACAGTCTTTCGTATCGCGAATACAACACGGCATACATTGTGCCGCCGCTGTACAAACAGTCTTTCGTATCGCGAATACAACACGGTATACATTGTGCTGCCGCTATACAAACAGCCATTGTCATTAACATATGCGGCGATACAAGAAATAGCAACACTTTACCCCATGATCCGAACATATCCGTGATAGCGGTTATCGCACGTGAAACATCACCCGCCTGCGCTATCTGCACGTCTGAAAAATCCATTACATTTTGTTGTACGCCTTATCGACACGCGAGGAATACACAACAGTATCCGTTTTTATACTATTCACGACTTTTTAGTAATTACTGCTGAACGCACTATCGTCTGCGATATATGACGCTGCCGTATCGCGTACGACGGATACATCTGGTATGCTGAACGGTTTATAATAGGCATTCGGTAATCCAGTATACGCTTCTAATCCAGCCATGTACGAATGCGCATGGTACGATTGCAACGATCATATTAAAGTGTTGTCGAATATCCATAGCCGATGAACAGGGTGTGTACATCCGACAATTATGTAATCGCATTGGTACATCAAAATCATTACCATACAGTGTACAATAACAGCGTATACTGATATGACATAGTAGACATGGTCGAATTGTGGTACGCGTTATTGTGCCTTTGCTTGGATGCATACAGCCCATGCGCCAAACGTCATTTGCTAAACGACCGCTCTCTGTGGCGAGCGTTGCGGTATTGTTGATGTATATGTACTGCGCAGTGCTGTATTCGTGTTGTTTTGCGTATACGACTGTACATAGACGTTCGATATAGCGCGCGTTGCCTTCGAATAGTACTGTTACGCACTGTTTGTTACTGATATGGCGCAATGCCGGCAATCCAGTCGTGCATACACGTAGCGTTGCGTTACCGCTATCCGATACACAACTGTCGTAGTACGAATGCGAAAATGTGACAGAATACTCATACATGGCACCGCATGCGATGTATTCTGTCATGTTCAGTATTCGTGTAGATAACGTGTCATAAGGCACATCCATTGCCGAATGCATACCTGACAGCGCCGATACTGGAACGCTTGTCATACGATATAGTATGTAGTATGTTGCCGATATATTGAAGCGGTATATCAATCTGTACGTCTATACCGTATTCGCTACGCATATACACAATATCGCTAAATCGATACGTACCAGCGACATTGGTGTATAGAAGAAATCCTTTATAAGCACTATCCGTTAGCACGTGTTGCGTGATATAATCGTAGAGATTCTGCATGGTTTCGTACGATACAAGATGCATTGTCAATTCTCCGCGTAATAGTGCCTGAACACCAATTACCCAGGCACGTACCGTACTCGCAATATGACGTATACTATTCCGAAAGTCTACTATAGCCGGTACGATTCGCGTGTGCAACATGGATTGTACGTTGTTTAATATTTCGAGATTGTGTGCAATAGATGCTATACGCGATTCCGTAATCGTAAAGGTGGTGTTAATCGCGTTCACTAGTCGCGTCAGAGTGTTGTCGCTGCGTGTCGTGCTGTGTACTACGTCAGAGAGTTGTCGCTGCGTGTCGTGCTGTGTACTACGTCAGAGAGTTGTCGCAGCGTGTCGTGCTCTGTACTACGTCAGAGTGTTGTTGCTGCGTGTCGTGCTGTGTACTACGCGATCCGTCTCATGTTCAATCAACGATTGCACGGAATGCAGACGATTATTGTAACGCATTACTGCGCGTGTGTTAAGCGACACTAAATCGCGCGCGTTTTGCAGTTGTTCGATCATCGCGTCACGTTGGTCGAGACCCAGTTTGTGTAACAGATCAGCGTAGCCCTGTTGAACGCGACGTATAATGCCAGTAAACCACCCGCGTTTAACTCTATGTCGTTTCGTATGCGCCGCCGTAGTTGTAGTAGTATAGTCGTCATTCGCACGATAGAATATTGCTGCCGATTGTCGTACGTCTCGTCGGCGACGTATCGTAGTGTCGGCAGCATGAGGTAAAACAAACGTGTCCACAAAACGCAGTTGTGCGAGAGCCGTCGCGTGTTCATTCTCAGCATATTTATTCAATGCGCGTATACGATTGTTGAGTTCCATACACGTCGAAAACGAAAACGCTACAGTATCGCATGTATAATACGTAAGCGCAGTATACGTTATATTAGGAACGGCGAGTCGAAATATATGTTTGTACGTATCACTGTTTCGACGTTGTACTATGCGAGCTTCTTTGTGAAAGTACACGCCGTAATTACTCGACGCTATTGTCGGTTGTACGACACCGCACGTGTACATGGCGCAGATTCCCGCTGACACAATCGCCGCTATTAAGATACTGACTACGGATGCCATTGTCGGAACGGTATACGTACGCTACGAAATGTTTACGTTATCGTGTGTGGGTCGATAGCAGTTGTACATAGAACAGATACACGCCAGGATAGCCATCACCATCATTCCAGTGACACCGCCCGTTATGCTTACTGCGTTAAAGATCTTGCCACCGAAACCGTTCATGATATTATTTTTGATATCGTTTAAATTGTTGTACGAAAAATCGGACATGTCGCGTATTTTGTGCCATAAATGATCGGCTTTAGTGGCGTATACTGTATCTACTATAGTTAGTTTATTCAATTTCCAAGCGTGTTCGTCGTCGATCGTCATCACGTCCGTCCAATTAGATTCTACGACGTGAAACGTTGGTAGTTCGTGTGACCACATGCGGTCGTAGCGCATTGAACTACCAGTTATTCGCTGTATTTCGACGTCTAGTGGAAACGTATGATACATGGCGAGATTAATCGGGAAGGCGTAAACAATTGTGGTACTGATACTACTTGTCATTACTGAACAATCACTGAGACGCATAGGTATGACGAATTCTTTCGCCGACAACGAACACATACACGGTAATTGTATGATACATGTATTACACGGTTCCATTGCTCGCGCGACACGTGCGCTGTCTTTGTCGAGCGGACAATTCAAACTCCATGTAGCACTAATATTGACGCCGTACACCAAATACCTTGCCGAATCGTCGATACGTTTAGCATTTCCGTTATATTGTTCTACGGACGAGTAGCGTATATCGCACAGTTCTAATATTTTTTCCGGTATGTCATAATAGATACTCGCAGCGCAACTCAGTGTATTGCGATGACGGCGTGTCCCGTGTCACATTGTAAGTATTGCGCATTCGTCAGTTCGGTGTAGTATTCGGCATTCGGTGTCACCGTTAAATAGGCCGGTAGACCTAATATACGTGTCCTTTCGCCGTGTGTGTTATTTATCGAGAGCGGTATGACGTCGAGACGATAGATAGCCAACATGCCGCCGACCGATGTTAACGGTATATGCATTGTAATGTACAAATACTGATCGCTCTGCGTGTAAAGCGTACGCTGTATTTGATAATAGAAACTCGGATTACTATGCGCCAATTCGAATATGTCGTGTCCGTAAATGTTAATCTCCTTTAGTGCATGCGCCAAAATACTGCTTAACATCGTCCGTTAACAAAACATGGTGATCGATTTCCAACCATGAGCGTTATTAAATTGATTCGCCAATCCGCGATGTCTTCCTCCAAACGTGTCATACACACATCCGTGACTTGTGTCGACGTTCCAAGGGCCACCGATAGGGCACTGGCTTCTTGCGTTAACATAATCTGCTTACGTAAGTCGTTCGTTGCCTGCTCGAGTCCTTTTGCCACTAGCGACATTTGTTTGTTAGTATCGGTTATACGTTTGTTTATCGATGCCAGTCCTCCGACGATGTTTGTTAGTATCGGTTATACGTTTGTTTATCGATGCCAGTCCTCCTCCGATGTTTGTTAGTATCGGTAATACGTTTCTTTATCGATGCCAGTCCTCCGACGATGTTTGTTAGTATCGGTTATACGTTTGTTATCGATGCCAGTCCTCGGACAATGTTTGTTAGTGTCGGTTATACGTTTCTTTATCGATGCCAGTCCTCCGACGATGTTTGTTAGTATCGGTTATACGTTTCTTTATCGATGCCAGTCCTCCGACGATGTTTGTTAGTATCGGTTATACGTTTGTTTATCGATGCCAGTCCTCCGACGATGTTTGTTAGTATCGGTTATACGTTTGTTATCGATGCCAGTCCTCCGACTATGTTTGTTAGCATCGGTTATACGTTTGTTTATCGATGCCAGACCTCCGACTATGTTTGTTAGTATCGATTATACGTTTGTTTATCGATGCCAGACCTCCGTCGATGTTCTGTAGTTCTTTGTGACTCAGTTCCATGAACGACGTGAGACGCGTATTCGATTTTACTATTTCATCCGCGTTCAGCTTACTCAACGCGTCCATTTCGCACACGTGTTCTGCACTCGTGATGATATCTGCCGTCGACGGTGATGATGTCTGCCGTCGACGGTGATGATGTCTGCCGTCGACGGTGATGATGTCTGCCGTCGACGGTGATGATGTCTGCCGTCGATGGTGATGATGTCTGCCGTCGACGGTGATGATGTCTGCCGTCGACGGTGATGATGTCTGCCGTCGACGGTGATGATGTCTGCCGTCGACGGTGCGCCCATTAGCGCGTTCGTTACTTTGCCAAGTGTACCGAGTATCGAGTTATCGCTCGCGGAATTATCCATCATCTTACAGAAATCGGACCCAAGCGATTTATTGACGTCGCGTCGTTTACGTTGCTTTGTCGGATGTCGGTCCACGTTACCGAGACTCGGTATCATCGCACGTGACAATAATAAGCTTTCGCGCAGGATACGTATGCGATCCGTGAATATTGCGTTCATATCATCGATCATTGTATTGTGCGATACGCATTGTAACAATCGCGCTTGTATCGTATTACTCGATTGACGCTCCAGCGGTGTGAACGTTATGCTCGGCCAGGGTATGCGTATCGTATGTACATAGGACATCGAGTTTTCCAGTAATACACCAGCACGTGACATATACACACTGCAGTTAATGCGATTGATCGATGTCGGCACATTAGTGATATCAAACGCTACTACGCGATGCTTCGTCAGTACCATATAGGCGACGATTAATAGCATACCTATCACGTTGTAGAACACAGGTAGTCGCATGATGCATACGTGTGCACGCACGACGCGTCGATGCGAATATATCTATAATGCTAATATATTATGTACCTGTACGTGCGATGACGAATATATCTATAATGCTAATATATTATGTACCTGTACGTGCGATGACGAAACATAGCCACACGAGACGCATAAACGCATCGATATGTACAACATCTCCTTTAATATTTTTTTCTTATATACATCACATATATACGGTGCATTACATACATATATACATACATCATCATAGATATATACGACTACTACTATACTCTAGCACATCCCGATGACCACGATGACCACACGATGACCACACGATGACCACATTATTTTGTAAAACGCGTCACCAATATTGACACCACCCACCGCGCTCATTGTTCTCATGTTAATCGTTCCCGCGTCGTTTGTGTATTCGTCGTCCGTGTTGACTTCCGGCGGCGATGCACGATCATTGTCGTACGGTGGCGGCGGCGATATGTCACCGCGCGATGTTCGTTGCGCGACGCGGCGCCTTGTCAATATCTTCAAGCGGGATCTCATCGTTCCCGCGTCGTTTGTGTATTCGTCGTCCGTGTTAACTTCCGGCGGCGATGCACGATCATTGTCGTACGGTGGCGGCGGCGATATGTCACCGCGCGGTGTTGGTTGCGCGACGCGGCGCCTTGTCAATATCTTCAAGCGGGATATCATCGTTCCCGCGTCGTTTGTGTATTCGTCGTCCGTGTTAACTTCCGGCGGCGATGCACGGTCATTGTCGTACGGTGGCGGCGGCGATATGTCACCGCGCGGTGTTCGTTGCGCGACGCGGCGCCTTGTCAATATCTTCAAGCGGGATATCATCGCTGTATGAACAACGATGCCATAAATAATAAAACCGGATACAATGACAGTACTCGTTAGTTGTATACCATACACTACCTGCCATATTGGCGATACCGATGCCGTATTAATATACCACGTTGGGTTATAATAGGTATTGGTACTGTCACTACTCGAGTCGCCGCTAGTATCGGATGCGCGTATTTGCGGTAGGATACGTACACGAACGTTGGAATGTTCTATCAAGCCATTGTCTATAACATTCGGTAATTTGGTTGCCCGTATCGGTGTCTGTAATCGATAACGATCGCTATGTAATACTACACGGTCTGTGCGTACACGTACCGTATGTGGCAGTTGTTCGTCTGTTGCGACTATATTACTCGTGTAGACGTTGCTCTTTAATGCACTCGCGACTGTGTTATCAATATTGACAACACTCAATAATGCACCATTATTACTGACGATATATAATCGATTATTCACTAAAAAAAACATTGGCAGCCTGCTTAACAAGTGCAGAGTGCGTTAATCATGCTGTTAACATCGTTTTTTGTAAAACCGGGTAAGTCAATCTCGTTATTTGATACAGGCAATAATTCGAGTATGCACCAAGCGATTCCTGTCAGCTCTGGCTGACTGAAAAGACATTGTCTAAGTACGTGGTTCACGTTAATATCTAGTACATATATTGCATACATATGCCGAATAACCGCTATATTTCGGCCAATTGGTGATTGAGCTGAGTTTATAGCCCGCCTAACGAAGTGCCTAACAATGGCGTTGCGGCTAGTCAACATTAAATCCACAAACTTGCAAAATCGCTTCACCAATTGAATGGATATATGACAGGTGTTAATTAATTAGTAGTAGTATTGTGTCTATGTATACTGTCCACAATATCGTACAGAGTCGGTAATGATAGTTCCGGTGTATGCGGTCGCACGTGTTCCGTAAACAGTTGTTCGGCCACACGTGTTCTTACATACCGAATAGTAGATACGTTAATACTAGTTCGAAACGGAGCGTGCGCGGCGATACGCACAAATTGATTTGTCCCACGTACACGACGCCACGTGTATCCATTTCGGTCTTCGACATCGTTGGCACGATCACGTTGACAAGCGACCAATGCGACATATCGGACCGGACTCGCGCGTGCAAATGTACGTCTTCGACGAGCGGATTTGTAAACTGTCGTGTATCCCTAACGACACCACGCGTGGCATTGATATGATTTGTAAACTGTCGTGTATCCCTAACGACACCAAGCGTGGCATTGATATGGTTTGTAAACTGTCGTGTATCCCTAACGACACCAAGCGTGGCATTGATATGGTTTGTAAACTGTCGTGTATCCCTAACGACACCACGCGTGGCATTGATATGGTTTGTAAACTGTCGTGTATCCCTAACGACACCACGCGTGGCATTGATATGGTTTGTAAACTGTCGTGTATCCCTAACGACACCACGCGTGGCATTGATATGGTTTGTAAACTGTCGTGTATCCCTAACGACACTACGCGTGGCATTGATATGGTTTGTAAACTGTCGTGTATCCCTAACGACACCACGCGTGGCATTGATATGGTTTGTAAACTGTCGTGTATCCTTAACGACACTACGCGTGGCATTGATATGGTTTGTAAACTGTCGTGTATCCCTAACGACACCACGCGTGGCATTGATATGGTTTGTAAACTGTCGTGTATCCCTAACGACACCACGCGTGGCATTGATATGATTTGTAAACTGTCGTGTATCCCTAACGACACCACGCGTGGCATTGATATGGTTTGTAAACTGTCGTGTATCCCTAACGACACTACGCGTGGCATTGATATGATTTGTAAACTGTCGTGTATCCCTAACGAAACTACGCGTGGCATTGATATGATTTGTAAACTGTCGTGTATCCCTAACGACACTACGCGTGGCATTGATATGATTTGTAAACTGTCGTGTATCCCTAAAGACACTACGCGTGGCATTGATATGCAGATGCGGATACGGTTCAAACTGTAACAGAATATTATCCGCCGACATATACACATTGTGTGTCGCCAAGAAACGGTTTGTATTGTTGTAACGATTATACTCGTATACCGGTGTCTCGTTTGTTATGTCGTAGCGTGACACATCGTCCCATGCATCGTCGATATAGGACACTTCGTCAGTTCCGGCGGTACGTACGCGATCGTTGTACGTAACCGGTACGCTCGAATCCTGCCCCACGAAACGAACACGTCGACGTAGTACACCCTGCGACCACGATCCATTATAACCGCTATAATCATCGTTCGCGTCCGTATAAAAACGTCTGTTAGTATTAAGTATTGTGTTCGGTGTCGTTCGATGGCATACACGGAATTCTGCTGTGCTTTGATGTAGTCGAATACGAATACATCGTGACTGTTCCATAACAACGTGTATTCGTCCATATCGTCGTTAATGTCACGATAACTATATGCCGCTAATGTAATCGCGGATGGAACGATCGCTGTGGATACATTGTTTCGTAACACACGTACACCTAACCGATGCGATATATTAGACGCGACTTCGTACGGTATTATTACGTCTGGTACGGCAATCGAGACGTATTGATACGGCCACAATATCGCCCACGTAGTGTTTGTCACTAACATACAATCGTGCCGCGTGTATCTTATAGCGCGTTGTGTGGCAATCACACCGAATATGCCATGCACGTTCGTACCATCGCGTTCATTTAATACATCGTATCGTTCGGTCGACCAATATACACCGCTGTTACGACGATCTGTTGCGTACGCTGCTTGTGGTGTTGTGTACGCGTATATGCGACCATGTGCACACGTATGCGTGCGTTACCATTCACGACACGTATCGTACGTAACATGCTCATCGTCATGATACGTGGTGGTGACGCGGACACTACGCGGCTTGGTTACATCGCATGTATCGTATATACGGTAGCACGCATACGACACAGCGTTACGCCATGTCCGTGATATTCAACGGCGATATATAGCATCACTACGTTTTTGTACATATTTAGTGACGCGATCCATTACGTTCGCGTAGCGTTCCATATACATCTTGTACGTATCGTAGTACTGTGTCCATGTGCGACTGTTTAACGCTCCATCGACATTATGCTGTAGCCTGTATGCCATGTCGCATTCAGGTGTATCATCGCGTTGCGGACGCACATAAACGTATTGATTTGTATCGCCGATACATGTGTGTACGTTAGTCGTATCGTGAATCCGATGAATAAGTGCTGTGTTAAAAACAAACACATTACGTATAGGTATTGGCCAATGCGTAAACATAGCAAACGCTTTAGCTTTGTTCACTAACACTGCTGATGCGTTAAGTACTGCTATGTCACTGTGATGTAGCATATGCTTTAGCTTTGTTCACGAACACTGCTGATGCGTTAAGTACTGCTATGTCACTGTGATGTAGCATATGCTTTAGCTTTGTTCACTAACACTGCTGATGCGTTAAGTACTGCTATGTCACTATGATGTAGCATATGCTTTAGCTTTGTTCACGAACACTGCTGATGCGTTAAGTACTGCTATGTCACTGTGATGTAGCATATGCTTTAGCTTTGTTCACTAACACTGCTGATGCGTTAAGTACTGCTATGTCACTATGATGTAGCATATGCTTTAGCTTTGTTCACTTACACTGCTGATGCGTTAAGTACTGCTATGTCCCTCTGATGTAGCATATGCTATAGCTTTGTTCACTAACACTTCTGATGCGTTAAGTACTGCTATGTCACTATGATGTAGCATATACAAGATGCGGATACGACGCAGATCGCAACGCGGCAAACGCGTAACGCGCTACGTACTTCAACGTGTTATTCAGACGTTGTACCGATAGCGGAAGTCGAATGCACGCAGTTAGTGGACCTCTGTGACCGGGTACGCATAGTGCGACATCTCGCGTGTCATATATTTGTCCGCTGTTCCGATCAATTTCTGCGTCAATATGAATAACGCTGTCCATCGCAATCGGCGGCACGTTCGCTATGAGTAGATCATTGGGTGTGTACTTAACATGCGTTCCAATATAGTCTAACATGAATCGCATCTTGCTACTATCGCCGCTATATATGCGCTATATTGCATACGCCATTTCTGTGTTATTTATATAATAGGCGGTCAATAGAACCATAACACTATCGATACATTTCACGATTGTTAGTATCGCTATGCCGTAAATGAGATTTTCGCCAAAGACGTACACGCATAAGACGTCAGCGCGTACGAATAACATACTGTTAGCTGTTAGCTGTTAGCTGTTAGCTATTAGCTGTTATCTGTTAGCTGTTAGCTGTTAGCTGTTAGCTGTTAGCGCGTCGTTTCGTTCGTATCGATGGCTCTTTTGTATGCGTGTCACGTGTCGCTGTCCTGGATACGAAATGCGCCGTCTGTTCGCGTGTATATATATATTGACTTCGTCGTCGTCAGTGTCGTTAAACGTCTCGTGCGTATACGAACCATCGGGTGTAGTATTCTGATACTCAACATCGGAATTGCTAGTAGCACTCGTGTCGTCTATATCGTCGGTATTAGTGGACACATTATCGTCTGCCTCATTAATGCCATACTCATCAACATAATTGTGATGCTCATCGTGTGTACCACGTGACCGATTAACATATCGTGTTTTATTACGTTAATTAGTATCCATATCGGTGTTGCGTATGCTGTGTAGTATCGGTATATACGGTATATGATATTGTCGATTGGTGATGTACGTATTGGCCTGATCGTACAGGCATTGCATATATATAGCTACGCGTAGTCTTTAGCGGGCCATAATCACGTAATAGTTCTTTGAGGACAATGTTGCGATGATATATAACGACTACCGCAGCGAACAGTACATTCACAATAGCGAGTACGGCATCCGCGACAATACAACGTCTGTAGCCGGTCCATACACTATCGTCGGTATATGTATACACCGTATATATGCATGTCCCATCCTCGTTATACAGCCGATACAGTATCGCTGTCGTCAACGGTACGTTTTCATGCGCCGACGGCAGTGTCATGTTCACGTATAACACGTACGACGTACGATAATGTTTTACAAAGTTTTCAACATCGTTATGCGATTGCCACATGTACAGCTGTAAGGTCGTTATATGTTTTGTCGTGTACACGGACCGTACTAATAACTGTACACCGAACAGAACTGCTGTACATAACAGACCTATATCCATCCAATGCGTCGTCGCGCGTTCCATAGTCCATTGCATAATGATTCGCACAAATCGTTCCACATCTGCTTTTGATTGGGTATTCTCGGGTACATCTCGTAGTATGCTCTGCGGTATTCGCCGTTGCCGGTAGCCCACTAGTATGTAGACAAGTCGATATTCAAAATACGCACACCACATCGTGATCATTATTAGCTCTACTATAGCAAACAATTGCGTACGAATGGTCGTCAACAGAGGTATCTGCGGAGTCGGTAACATGTTCGTATCAAATTCGACAATACCCATAGTGTAAATGAATCGATGTCGGCGATTCTCAATTCAGCACGTCTTTACGTCGTTTCGTTCTAATACCTACTGACACTATGCAATGCTTGCTGTAGTGCTGCAATGCTTGCTGTAGTGCTGCAATGCTTGCTGTAGTGCTGCAACGCTCTCAAAACCGTACAACAGATGCCGTTTCGTCGCAATGCATCCGTGTCACGTGATACTGTATCTAACGCTATTGCGTTTTTGTTATGCGCACGCAACTCGACATACGTAGCGTGATCGATGTAAATCTTACGCGTATCGTACGGTTTTATAAAGTTCGTGTATACTATATAATAATAGGCGTACATGCCCGACATACGTAGTACATCGTCGAACGTAGCAATACTGATGTGTATCATCTGTCACGTACGCTAATCCCGGACCTGACACGTGATCTTCACTATCCGTAGCGGCAGTTTGCGATACGGAATTGAAGTCGACTACCGGAGAATACGTACGTGACTTAATGAGTTGTACATAGATTATTACACTCCACATACGTACGTGTCTTAATGAGTTGTACATAGATTATTACACTCCACATACGTACGTGTCTTAATGAGTTGTACATAGATTATTACACTCCACATACGTACGTGTCTTAATGAGTTGTACATAGATTATTACACTCCACATACGTACGTGACTTAATGAGTTGTACATAGATTATTACACTCCACATACGTACGTGACTTAATGAGTTGTACATAGATTATTACACTTTACATACGTACGTGTCTTAATGAGTTGCACATAGATTATTACACTCCACATACGTACGTGACTTAATGAGTTGTACATAGATTATTACACTCCACATACGTACGTGTCTTAATGAGTTGTACATAGATTATTACACTCCACATACGTACGTGACTTAATGAGTTGTACATAGATTATTACACTCCACATACGTACGTGTCTTAATGAGTTGTACATAGATTATTACACTCCACATACGTACGTGTCTTAATGAGTTGCACATAGATTATTACACTCCACATACGTACGTGACTTAATGAGTTGTACATAGATTATTACACTCCACATACGTACGTGTCTTAATGAGTTGTACATAGATTATTACACTCCACATACGTACGTGTCTTAATGAGTTGCACATAGATTATTACACTCCACATACGTACGTGACTTAATGAGTTGTACATAGATTATTACACTCCACATACGTACGTGTCTTAATGAGTTGCACATAGATTATTACACTCCACAAATGTTCGTAATCGATGCGCATCGCATCGGTACGCGATATTCAGACGACGATATTTAATTATCGTGTATCCCAGACGATCCATAATCGCGGAGTTATCTGAATCAGTAAGACCGGTTTAGTTGACGCACGATCGTCGGATAAATACGTTCCTAATAATTCTTCTCGCGGTAATGCACGCTGCACAGTAGATGTCGTATTCTCGGCGTTGCAGATACCATTGGATGGTCCTCTGTCGGACGTGCGGCGTTTGGTTAACGAAGCTGCCATCGCGCGTAGTATTGACGTAGTATTGACGTAGTATTGACGTAGTATTGACGTAGTCGATGAGCTGCGCGAACAACGTCGCGTAATATCCTGGATAGTTGACATCCAATCGTGTGTCGCTAAAGAGTAGCGTTATTATTTATCGTGTTATTTATCGTGTGTCGCTAACGAGTAGCGTTATTATTTATCGTGTTCACGATATATAATAACGCTTTGTAATATGACTCGTGTTCCAACAGCAGCAACGCAACCATGCGTTTCGTAATACCGTCCTTAATAATGTGCACACATAATGTGTCGCATAACTACCGCTCGTACGTATACCGGTGTATAACGCAGAACTATCGTGCACGCGAAATGGATTCTCTAACGAGATATACTGACCGCTTGCGCCATACGCATGCAGTGGCAATAGCACATGCGTGTCGGTCACATTGGGTACGACGTACGCGTATATGTTACCAACCGTCACTATTGTGTCTGCATAACGTGACAGTCGTACGAGAAGCTCGTTAGTACCCAATAACGTAATGACCGCATTCGTATAACGTTCATACGCTAATGATGCCGAGACGTCATTGCAATAAACAAGCGTACGATGTTACGTTCCGTAAATATTGCAAAGAATTATTGTTTATTCGTACACATATAGTCTGTTTGAAATAGAACACTAGATACATTTGGATAGTTCCATACATACGTCAACAAACTGACGAGACATACGTCGTCGGACATTGGCGCCTGACCATTCTCCGTATACGGTATAATGCACGTTACGTATTGGCACTGGCCATTGTGTGATACCCACACACTTAACATACGATATGTTAGTGTTACATGGACACATTGCAGCGTTTCTTCTGTTCTTGGACTGTACGATACATTATTGCAAATACTATCGCCAACACTATTATTATCGTTCGGACGCGCATCTTGACAATACAACATAATTTTACGACAACATTCGCGACAGTCCTGACTGGTATCGTTTATACGTTTGTATAGTTGCGTAAGTTATACTGTGCTGTATTCTTCTGTATATAACGGCATCGGTCGCATACCGACGTCCATAGCAGTATTATCAGACTATCGCACAATCGTTGTATTGACTCACCAGTATACATTTCAAACATCACTATGAGATCGAGGTTTGTTGATTGTATATATCCATTCGATAATGCGCCTATGACGTAGTACGCCAGTGCAGTGTCACTCTCACGTCTATGACGTAGTAGGCCAGTGCAGTGTCACTCTCACGTCTATGACGTAGAACGCCAGTGCAGTGTCACTCTCACGTCTATGACGTAGTAGGACAGTGCAATGTCACTCTCACGTCTATGACATAGTACGCCAGTGCAGTGTCACTCTCACGTCTATGACGTAGTAGGCCAGTGCAGTGTAACTCTCACGTCTATGACGTAGTAGGCCAGTGCAGTGTCACTCTCACGTCTATGACGTAGTAGGCCAGTGCAGTGTCACTCTCACTTCTATGACGTAGTAGGCCAGTGCAGTGTCACTCTCACGTCTATGACGTAGTAGGCCAGTGCAGTGTCACTCTCAGGTCTATGACGTAGTAGGCCAGTGCAGTATCACTCTCACGTCTATGACATAGTAGGCCAGTGCAGTATCGCTCTCACGCGCTGTTGCCGTCGAACTACCGACTAGCAGCCGTACGAGCGTGTCGTGTCCCATGGATATCGTATTGTCATATACAAGCGATTGTCCACTTTCTAGCAGCCGTACGAGCGTGTCGTGTCCCATGGATATCGTATTGTCATATACAAGCGATTGACCACTTTCTCTATTTAAATACGCAAACAAATCACTCGCTTTCGATTTGTTTAATACACGCGGTATGATATCCGTCTCCAGATGTTGCAATAATGCGGCCGTTGCTACGTATGTATTATCTATACCGTACACATCCCCTTGCGTCACGACGTATGTATTATCTATACCGTACACATCCCCTTGCGTCACGACGCCTACGATTCGCGATGCCGACAACGATGCGATAGACGTTCCCCATTCTACTGCGACTACATTATCTATCGGATTTGCCTTGATGTACGCACACGGACTGTTACCGTGTACAGTCGTTTGGTCAATACCACGTCTGTAATCTACCTCGTGTTGTTTTAAATACACGGCCGATATGTCCGTAAGTTGCGTACGCACTGGTGGAGCAACGGCGTGTCCATTCTGTACCGTCTGATCTATCATTGCCGTATACACCGTACCATTGGTTACGTACGATTCCATTCTATGTACACCCCTGCAACATAAAATCATTGGTACAATATTTATAATGTTTCGATTTCTTCATATCGCCGTGTACGTTAGCGATGATACTTTTTTAACGATATCGTTACGATTTTACGATGTCGTTTTCGTTTGCAATACAGCGCTCTATCATATGCACAACATGGAATCGGTGAGCAAACTCGTCCAACGTGCCGAGATAGTGCAAGATGTGCTCTGTGCTATGCGAGAGTATGACGTACAGCGCATTCGTTGCGACTGTTGGAATCTTGTATTCCAGAGCGCATACATTTACGTATCGCGTACAGTACACACGCACAAACGTTAACGTATAGCTCTCATTCCCTACCATAGCGTATACACGACATATGTGTGATCCTATTTTGTTGTGTACATTCTCGTATGTGCGTTTGTACGCTTTCGATTCGCATCGCAAACCGAACACGCTTTGGATATCCGATAGAGCACATATTTCGACGACGTTCGGTGCCGCGTCGATGTCATGTCCTGCGTCGACATCGTTGTGCGTAATGCAAGTGTCGGTTGTAGTGTTACACGTTTCGTCGTCCACAGTCGTCGTTAACGTAAACCATGTACTCTTGACGGATGCTGCACTACATACGGCTGTTGGTGTTACGCATCGTACGAACAACGTGTCCGCCGTATCGTTTCGCATCTATGTCGCGCTGTCGATCGTACATCAGAAGAGCCGTGTTACGCTGTGTGCACAGATACGTAACATCATCGAACAACTGTGCTCCGTACACATCCTTTACAAGACGACCGCGTATAACACGTTCCCCTGTTCGATATCGATACTGTGCACCGTGCACGAATAGATGGTTCGTCGGAACACGGTCTTGCGTCGATCCGCCGTCAGAGCGATAGATGCACATCGACGGAGCACTATTGGTGCATTTGTACTGATACGGGCCGCGCAGAGAGTGGTGCGCGGTGCTGTATATCGCACTATCAAAAATATCCGTCGCATTCATACAATTAATTGTGCCTATTTCACTCGTCTGATAGGCGGTGCGCATATTCGTGTACATTGCTACGACACTCGCACACGCGTCCACGGTCATCACCGTTCCTACGACACTCGCACACGCGTCCACGGTCATCACCGTTCCTACGACACTCGCACACGCCTCCACGGTCATCACCATTCCTACGACACTCGCACACGCGTCCACGGTCATCACCGTTCCTACGACACTCGCACACACGTCCACGGTCATCACCGTTCCTACGGCACTCGCACACACGTCCACGGTCATCACCGTTCCTACGACACTCGCACACGCGTCCACGGTCATCACCGTTCCTACGACACTCGCACACGCGTCCACGGTCATCACCGTTCCTACGACACTCGCACACGCGTCCACGGTCATCACCGTTCCTACGACACTCGCACACGCGTCCACGGTCATCACCGTTCCTACGACACTCGCACACGCGTCCACGGTCATCACCGTTCATACGACACTCGCACACGCGTCCACGGTCATCACCGTTCCTACGACACTCGCACACGCGTCCACGGTCATCACCGTTCCTACGGCACTCGCACACGCGTCCACTGTCATCACCGTTCCTACGACACTCGCACACGCGTCCACGGTCATCACCGTTCCTACGGCACTCGCACACGCGTCCACTGTCATCACCGTTCCTATCGGTAGCACGACATGAAAATGAATGCCAATATGTTTAGCGCGTTCGTTGGCCGCACGTTTGCATTCATTAAAATATCGCACGCTGGTATTTGTCTGCGTGACATTATCGATAGTGGGCGTCGTACACTTTTTGCTTACATCGCAGTTTGCAAATTCGGCATCGTATTCATCGTCATTATCCTCGTCCTCGTCCGCGTCGTCCACAACTGGCGGCCCGTACGAACGTGTTAGTGGCGGCGATGCACGCGATGTTCCTTGCTTCGCTACTGCATTCGTCGATTGTGTATCACAGCGCTGCGGTACATTATACAAACGGTGTTCCGTCGTTGTATCAGAGCGCTGCGGTACAGTAGACAAACGGTGTTCCGTCGTTGTATCACAGCGCTGCGGTACATTAAACAAACCGTGTTCCGTCGTTGTATCACAGCGCTGCGGTACAGTAGACAAACGGTGTTCCGTCGTCGCATCACAGCGCTGCGGTACAGTAGAAAAACGGTGTTCCGTCGTCGTATCACAGCGCTGCGGGAGAGTAGAAAAACGGTGTTCCGTCGTTGTATCACAGCGCTGCGGTATAGTAGACAAACGGTGTTCCGTCGTCGTATCACAGCGCTGCGGTACAGTAGACAAACGGTGTTCCGTCGTCGTATCACAGCGCTGCGGTACAGTAGACAAACGGTGTTCCGTCGTCGCATCACAGCGCTGCGGTAGAGTAGACAAACGGTTTTCCGTCGTCGTATCACAGCGCTGCGGTACAGTAGACAAACGGTGTTCCGTCATCGTATCACAGCACTGCGGTACAGTAGACAAACGGTGTTCCGTCGTTGTATCACAGCGCTGCGGTACAGTAGACAAACGGTGTTCCGTCATCGTATCACAGCACTGCGGTACAGTAGACACGCGGTGTTCCGTCATCGTATCACAGCGCTGCGGTACAGTAGACAAACGGTGTTCCGTCGTTGTATCACAGCGCTGCGGTACAGTTGACAAACGGTGTTCCGTCGTTGCATCACAGCGCTGCGGTACAGTAGACAAACGGTGTTCCGTCGTCGTATCACAGCGCTGCGGTACAGTAGACAAACGGTGTTCCGTCGTTGTATCACAGCGCTGCGGTACAGTAGACAAACGGTGTTCCGTCGTCGTATCACAGCGCTGCGGTACAGTAGACAAACGGTGTTCCGTCGTCGCATCACAGCGCTGCGGTAGAGTAGACAAACGGTTTTCCGTCGTCGTATCACAGCGCTGCGGTACAGTAGACAAACGGTGTTCCGTCATCGTATCACAACACTCCGGTACAGTAGACAAACGGTGTTCCGTCGTTGTATCACAGCTCTGCGGTACAGTAGACACGCGGTTTTCCGTCGTTGTATCACAGCGCTGCGGTACAGTAGACAAACGGTGTTCCGTCGTTGTATCACAGCGCTGCGATACAGTTGACAAACGGTGTTCCGTCGTTGTATCACAGCGCTGCGGTACAGTTGACAAACGGTGTTCCGTCGTTGCATCACAGCGCTGCTGTACAGTTGACAAACGGTGTTCCGTCGTTGCATCACAGCGCTGCGGTACAGTTGACAAACGGTGTTCCGTCGTTGTATCACAGCGCTGCGGTACAGTAGACAAACGGTGTTCCGTCGTTTTATCACAGCGCTGCGGTACAGTAGACAAACGGTGTTCCGTCGTTGTATCACAGCGCTGCGGTACAGTTGACAAACGGTGTTCCGTCGTTGTATCACAGCGCTGCGGTACAGTAGACAAACGGTGTTCCGTCGTTGTATCACAGCGCTGCGGTACAGTAGACAAACGGTGTTCCGTCGTTATATCACAGCGCTGCGGTACAGTTGACAAATGGTGTTCCGTCGTTGTATCACAGCGCTGCGGTGCAGTAGACAAACGGTGTTCCGTCGTTGTATCACAGCGCTGCGGTACAGTAGACACGCGGTTTTCCGTCGTTGTATCACAGCGCTGCGGTACAGTAGACAAACGGTGTTCCGTCGTTGTATCACAGCGCTGCGGTACAGTTGACAAACGGTGTTCCGTCGTTGTATCACAGCGCTGCGGTACAGTTGACAAACGGTGTTCCGTCGTTGCATCACAGCGCTGCTGTACAGTTGACAAACGGTGTTCCGTCGTTGCATCACAGCGCTGCGGTACAGTTGACAAACGGTGTTCCGTCGTTGTATCACAGCGCTGCGGTACAGTAGACAAACGGTGTTCCGTCGTTATATCACAGCGCTGCGGTACAGTTGACAAACGGTGTTCCGTCGTTGTATCACAGCGCTGCGGTACAGTAGACAAACGGTGTTCCGTCGTTGTATCACAGCGCTGCGGTACAGTAGACACGCGGTTTTCCGTCGTTGTATCACAGCGCTGCGGTACAGTAGACAAACGGTGTTCCGTCGTTGTATCACAGCGCTGCGGTACAGTTGACAAACGGTGTTCCGTCGTTGTATCACAGCGCTGCGGTACAGTTGACAAACGGTGTTCCGTCGTTGCATCACAGCGCTGCTGTACAGTTGACAAACGGTGTTCCGTCGTTGCATCACAGCGCTGCGGTACAGTTGACAAACGGTGTTCCGTCGTTGTATCACAGCGCTGCGGTACAGTAGACAAACGGTGTTCCGTCGTTGTATCACAGCGCTGCGGTACAGTAGACAAACGGTGTTCCGTCGTTGTATCACAGCGCTGCGGTACAGTTGACAAACGGTGTTCCGTCGTTGTATCACAGCGCTGCGGTACAGTAGACAAACGGTGTTCCGTCGTTGTATCACAGCGCTGCGGTACAGTAGACAAACGGTGTTCCGTCGTTGTATCACAGCGCTGCGGTACAGTAGACAAACGGTGTTCCGTCGTTGTATCACAGTACTGCGGTACAGTAGACAAAGGTGTTCCGTCGTTGTATCACAGCGCTGCGGTACAGTTGACGAACGGTGTTCCGTCGTTGCGCGGTTTGTCGTTTCTTGCTCCGTTTCATCCAACGCATCCAACAATTCCATACACTCCTCTTCCGTCAGTTCAGTATCGGAATGCGTGTTTACGACATCGCCAGCAGTCGTTGCGGATTCGTATTGTGAACGGAATGCGTACGTAATGATATCGGCATCAATTCGCGCAGTACCGGTACTGTAATTCCGACGCGATGCATGATACGTCGAGACATGTCGGCCACGTTTTCGCACAATGTTGCGATATCAATGGGTAGTTCGTCCGCATCACCGGCAAACTTCATGTCGATGTCCAAAACCAATACACTCACGTTATTGTTCCTGTTTATGGGTTCGTGCTAGAAACTATGCGTGTTACTGTCTTCATTTTGGAATCCACCTAAATCGTCTAGAATACACTCAACACTACGCCGATTATGTTTCGCATTCTTTCGCGCATTCGATACGTACGGTATTAGATAGTGCGGTATTAGATAGTGCGGTATTAGATAGCGCACTTTAGGCGCGCTACCATTAAATACCAACAGCCCCGGCGTACAGTATTCGGCCCAGCGATGCATCCATTCGTTTATCGGCACTGCCTCGTTCGCGCGCAATACGGTCATCTCGTTGCGGTCACATCGCTCCATGACAGCCATATACACAAGTGGAAATTCTTCCGGCAAGCGATAATCCGAACGTATACCATATGTATACAATGTATGTTGTGTACCACGCGCGACACATATTGCGTTCACATTACCGTACAATGCTAAATACTCGGCGTTATTCTCCGCGTATTCCGCGTACGCATTCGCATAAACACGTGTATATGTATTGGCGATGGCGAATCGATCCTTCATGTCGCGTGCCAACGCATTACACCAAGTTAACATACTCGACGTTGCCGCAAACAGCGATGTCGGTATTGTAGCAACGTGTGCACGAAACATGTTCATCGCATTCGTCTCAAAAAATATTCGATGTTCGACGTAGCGCAGACTGCGAGCTTGCAATGGTGTCAATACATACGTACAATACATATCTCGATTTGTCACGCACAGTGTATACAGTCGCGTGTACTCGCTCATCATCTGTCGCACCATCTTCATATGAGACGATAGGCGCGCAAGTTCCATCAAGGTGAATGTCGTTATGTTAAAATCGACATTATGACGTGTAGAATACGGTATACCCGACATACGAATACACGGAATCGACATTATGACGTGTAGAATACGGTATGCCCGACATACGAATACACGGAATCGACATTATGACGTGTACTATACGGTATGCCCGACATACGAATACACGGAATCATCGCGCTGCATTCCGACACGGTAAGTCGCACCGCTTGTGATACATACGTTTGTATGTACATTTTGAACCACACAAACTCCACGTGAGTGACACGTCGCACAGTATTGACACCGTCACCCGGTACATTAGACCGTGCGTTACTGCTACTCGTTGGTATCACGCCGCACAACAACAACACCTTCGCTGTCGATGACGTCTCTCGGCGCCACGAAGGCACTCTGATGTATGATGTCACACCACGTAGTCCACGTGGACATCAAACTATGCACGTGCAACATAGTCGTAGCTGTCGTAAGCGCACACATTGTAGTGTCGCGCACTGGCATCTCTAGTACACTAACGATATGACGCATGGGTAGCATTATGTCACGCGTCATATCAACAATCGGATACACTGCTGGAGAATGTGTGTTGTTCACGTACATAACGGCTGGTAGGAATATCAAGCGACAACGACCCTCCCATATGTCCGTCATACCTATACGTCCGTCGTATAGCATACGTGCCCGTTCTTCTATCGAGCCAGTGAAAAGTACGTATGCATAATATACGCCGTATCATGACCCAGTTAGACGTTTAGAGAACGCGTACAGAGCCAAAACACCGTTGATGACCGGGTCGGCGAATCCTACTTGTGTACACATACGCTCACGCGTCATAGTATCGTCGTAGACCATGTTCACGGGACGAATCCTACTTGTGTGCACATACGCTCACGCGTCATAGTATCGTCGTAGACCATGTTCACGGGACGAATCCTACTTGTGTGCACATACGCTCACGTGTCATAGTATCGTCGTAGACCATGTTCACGAGACGAATCCTACTTGTGTGCACATACGCTCACGTGTCATAGTATCGTCGTAGACCATGTTCACGAGACGAATCCTACTTGTGTGCACATACGCTCACGTGTCATAGTATCGTCGTAGACCATGTTCACGAGACGAATCCTACTTGTGTGCACATACGCTCACGTGTCATAGTATCGTCGTAGACCATGTTCACGAGACGAATCCTACTTGTGTGCACATACGCTCACGTGTCATAGTATCGTCGTAGACAATGTTCACGGGACGAATCCTACTTGTGTGCACATACGCTCACGTGTCATAGTATCGTCGTAGACCATGTTCACGAGACGCATATAGTCATCATCTTTACGAGTAGTGCATCCGTCGTCGACAGGAAACTACAATTGTGTTATTGCTGGTGATTCTATCATCTCCGCCGCATCCACTACACTTAAAGAGGCGCCGCAACAAAAACAAAAAATCGCAACCGCAGAAGCGGATGACTTGATGACTTGATGGTGGTGTAATGTGACGAGACTCGGTTGTGGCTGTGATCGCTGTCTGTCCTGTGACAGTCGTCACCGACAGACATCCTACGACCACGGCACACAACCGAGTCTAGCACAGGCGGCTACTGACGTGTTCCTGGCTGACGGCGACCGCTGGTCGCCCAGTCTACAACAGACGACACACGTGTTACACTCTGTGTGTGTGTGTGTGCGTGTGTGTGCGTGTGTGTGCGTGTGTGTGTGTGCGTGTTTCAGTGCGTGTGTAAGTGTGTGTGTAAGTGCGTGTGTAAGTGTGTGTGTAAGTGCGTGTGTCAGTGCGTGTGTCAGTGCGTGTGTCAGTGCGTGTGTAAGTGCGTGTGTCAGTGCGTGTGTGCGTGTGTAAGTGCGTGTGTCGGTGCGTGTGTCAGTGCGTGTGTAAGTGTGTGTGTGTCAGTGCGTGTGTCGGTGCGTGTGTCAGTGGGTGTTTAAGTGCGTGTGTAAGTACGTGTGTCGGTGTGTGTGTAAGTGCGTGTGTCAGTGCGTGTGTAAGTGCGTGTGTCAGTGCGTGTGTCGGTGTGTGTGTAAGTGCGTGTGTCAGTGCGTGTGTAAGTTCGTGTGTCAGTGCGTGTGTCGGTGCGTGTGTAAGTGCGTGTGTCAGTGCGTGTGTAAGTGCGTGTGTCAGTGCGTGTGTCAAGAGACAATAGATCTACTCACGTTACATACAGTCCCTCCCTCCGCCGTGTCTCCTTCAGCTGTCTCCTGCCGTCGGCTGTCTCCCTCCACAGCTGTCTACAGACGTCGTATGTGATGTGATTCCAGTCGAGACTACAACAAACACACAGACTTCTGACATCACAAATCAAACTTAACCCGCCACAAACCCTCCCTATTCACCCAACCCACCCACACTAACTGCCCTGCTGCTAGGGGGTGATTACACGACGTCTACAAAGTTACCCCACACAGCGGTCTATCACCGACTGTGGATGTCGAAAGTCTTTCGTGAAAAATCTGTTAAATTTATAACACAATTTAACGATTTATTATTATTAAAATAAATTATAATAAAATATTATTAAACAAATTAATTGTCGCCAATAATATGACGTTTGACAGCAACACATTTGGTGACACTACACAGTCGTCTACTGTCCATAAATGTTTAATTTGGCGACATTAGACGTGACAGGTTTTTGAGAAAAGACTGTTGAGAGGAACAAAAATAAACTACAACAAAAAAGTGACAATGTCAAGGTCACTTGACGACACAAACTCGGTGGAGACTGTCACAAAGTGTTGTCGTCGGTGGGTAGAACATCAAGTGCCCCATCAGACGGGGTAATTACCCAGTTGAGAGAAGATAGACGAGTGAAATAACACAGTTCAACTTACTCGAGGTACCTTAGACTCGGTGAGTTGGCGGTGGCTGCGACGATCTGTCTCGCCCCGGAGTCGCCGATGTGACACGACGACAACCTGCAGACAAATGTCACGAGTAACATGAACACGTGTAAAGTAAACGACATGTGACACTTGTCAACAACGGAAGACAACTGATTGGGTTCGTGCGTGTGCACTAAACAGCGTGTGTACGTGCGTGTGTAACTGTTTCACCGAGTCACCAACAATTGACGTGTCAACATTAAACTATGTCAAGTCAACGTAATTACAAATCTTACCTGAGTTCGTCGAGTCTCTTCAGTCTCTTCAGACTCCGGGCGAGTCTCTCGGCCGCCGCCGGTGTCGACACATCGTTGTAGCTGAGACTGTAAAGTAAACATTATCTCCGTGAACTGACGCAGTAATTAACACATTTCTCTGACCGAAGTAAAACTAATAATCTACAAACAAACAACTTTCAGTCAACTCGACTCTATAAACACAAATGTTTCTCGCCACAAAGTACATTTTGTGGACAACAAAAAAAGACAGTTTGTTTTGAAAAGTCTAGTTTGTGTGACGAGAAATGTTGAACCCTTGGATCAGTTTAAAAACAATATTTAGACAAAGGGTGAATTTTAATGAACATAACACGTGAATAGTCAATAATAATTACTAGTGTTTTATTACTTATAATCGAGAAATATGCATTTTAATTAATTAAAGTAATAATAATTTGGATTGCATTTTGTAAATAGTTATACTGATGTAGACAGAATATTGTCATATACAATTTATAAAATAAATATTGTACGATGTATTTGTAGGTACATTTAATTATATTAGTACGACTGTTTGTGTACACATACCATGTATCTATACATTTGTACACATGTTAACCTACTCGAGATATGTCAGGGCCGTCAAAGGCTGTATCCCTGTGGCCAACGTCTCGATGCCCTCGGCCGGGATGTTACAGCCGTCTAAACTGTAACACGAAACAGTGAATATTTAACAGTTTAATTAATGACAGATGATATCAAAATATGATCACAATTCTTAGGTGAAATAAACACACATTGTTAGTCAACTGTTGTCACATTTAGAGTGTTGCAGGATGTCATTTGGAAGACTTTGTTAGTCGCAATAAATTAGCGCCAAGTTTTGTAATTATTGTGTCGACGACGGATACAGGACTTGTGTTTGGATTATGTTATTTTGGTCGAGCGCAACTTCAACTTCACCCGCAATTCACTTGTTTATAATTAATGTTATCGTGACCATAATATAAAAACGGTCCCGGTGATTTTGTTGCACAATGTCAAAGTTGTAGACGGGTCGCGGACAGGGTCGCTGTTTACAACAGTTGCCACCCCAGTAACCAACCCTAGGCCCAGGTTCATCTACGACTATGTAACTCCCATACCCAAGTATTTTGATTTGAAATATTAAACAAGTGTTTTAAAGCCTAGTCTCATATATAAACAAAATGCGATTATCCGGTTTAAACATATTTACCAAAAGCGAAACAAATCCAAATTAGTCAAACATTCCAAAATTATAAACATAGTTTACTCATTAAAACGTGGTATTCGTCCTTATCAATACAGTTGTGTCACAATGGTAGTCTGTATAAATACAAGTGACTTTCAACAATTTATGTGACTGGACGACTGTCATCACATAGCCTAGGCATAGGATAGCAATTTAACCTAAGATTAATGGGGACCTGCCGGACCCCCACTTTGCCAAAATCTAGGGGTCATCCACAAAAACTGGTGGCCAAAACAGGTTGTATGAAAAAAGCCATAGTATAAATTGAGGGCTTCAGGAATGTCTGTCCACCAACTTGTTGCACTGCCGCATTCTGACGAAGTTTGAGCTGTCACATTCGTTGTTTTTATTTGTTAAATTAGTTATACATATTTGTAATACAAATAATCAATAACTTCAACAAACACTACATGCTATTCTTTGCTTAGTCATATAACATACGTGCTTATTAACTATGAAAATAACATTAATTTGTAAACGAAAAAACAATACAGGCAAGTTAGTAAGCCTATCCATTTGATTATTTTATTTTCTTAACGCTAAGTCACTATTTTTAGTCAGCACTCTTAATAACTATTTGGTGATTCTTAGTATGGTAATTAAAAACTCAATGTAACATTTTTTAAATTGATACTGAAATTTAAGGATATGATGACTTGTTCGGCTGTAAAAAAATTCATATTTTTGAAATATCTTCTTTGAATTTATACTATTTTTGTTTTAGTATATGCAGTAATGCAAGTGTCCATACTGTTATATATATATTTTTTTTTGTAAAACTGAGTAATTGTAAATACACACTTCATTCTACTCAGATGATGGATAAATAGACAAGTAATGAGATGTATTCTTAATTATGCTCACACTCTGAATTATTCCAGTCTAAAGGTATATCAGTGTAAAGCAGAACAAACGATTGTAAATAAAACCATCTTGCTGATGCAGATCGTTTCCCGTTATTCTAATAATATACAATTGAACAACTACTGTGTTATGTACTTGGCAATTATGTCAGCTTGACCACCGATCTGGCGCATTGGTGTCTTACAAATAAATCACTTTCTTTGGAAAAACAAAATTATTGTGTTGTATTATTATAATGAGTCTTATGGATAGAAATAAAAACACTCATGTGTTTTTATTTGTATCCATAAGGTGTCATCTCAGCTGAGATCAGCTATCTAAGCTCGACACCCCTCTCTGTGTTGTAACGTTCTCATTAGATGTCATGATTAAAGGTATAAGTGACTGAACAACCCAGTGTCCTGTAATTAAAGGCACAAGTGATCAAACAATCCAATGTCCCTATCAAGATAATACACAATGTGATGCCATGTCCTGTAATTAAAGGTACAAGTGATCAAACAACCCAGTGTCCATATCTAGATAATACACAATGTGATGCCACGTCCTGTAATTAAAGGTACAAGTGACCAAACAATCCAGTGTCCATATCTAGATAATACACAATGTGATGCCAGGTCCTGTAATTAAAGGTACACGTGATCAAACAATCCAGTGTCCATATCTAGATAATACACAATGTGATGCCACGTCCTGTAATTAAAGGTACAAGTGACCAAACAATCCAGTGTCCATATCTAGATAATACACAATGTGATGCCAGGTCCTGTAATTAAAGGTACAAGTGACCAAACAATCCAGTGTCCATATCTAGATAATACACAATAAGATGCCACGTCCTGTAATTAAAGGTACAAGTGATCAAATAATCCAGTGTCCATATCTAGATAATACACAATGTGATGCCATGTCCTGTAATTTAAGGTACAAGTGACCAAACAATCCAGTGTCCATATCTAGATAATACACAATGTGATGCCACGTCCTGTAATTAAAGGTACAAGTGATCAAATAATCCAGTGTCCATATCTAGATAATACACAATGTGATGCCATGTCCTGTAATTTAAGGTACAAGTGATCAAACAATCCAGTGTCCATATCTAGATAAAATACAAAGGTGCTGCCATGTCCTGTAATTAAAGGTACACGTGATCAAACAATCCAATGTCCATATCTAGATAATACACAAGGTGATACCATGTCCTGTAATTAAAGGCACAAGTGATCAAACAACCCTGCGTCCATATCTAGATAATACACAATGTGATGCCAGGTCCTGTAATTAAAGGTACAAGTGACCAAACAATCCAGTGTCCATATCTAGATAATACACAATGTGATGCCAGGTCCTGTAATTAAAGGTACAAGTGACCAAACAATCCAGTGTCCATATCTAGATAATATACAAAGGTGCTGCCATATCCTGTAATTAAAGGTACACGTGATCAAACAATCCAGTGTCCCTACCTAGATAATACACAAGATGATGCCACGTCCTGTAATTAAAGGCACAAGTGATCAAACAACCCTGTGTCCATATCTAGATAATACACAATGTAATGCCAGGTCCTGTAATTAAAGGTACAAGTGACCAAACAACCCAGTGTCCATATCTAGATAATACACAATGTGATGCCATGTCCTGTAATTAAAGGTACAAGTGACCAAACAATCCAGTGTCCATATCTAGATAATACACAATGTGATGCCAGGTCCTGTAATTAAAGGTACAAGTGACCAAACAACCCAGTGTCCATATCTAGATAATACACAATGTGATGCCATGTCCTGTAATTAAAGGTACAAGTGACCAAACAATCCAGTGTCCATATCTAGATAATACACAAGGTGATGCCATGTCCTGTAATTAAAGGCACAAGTGATCAAACAACCCTGCGTCCATATCTAGATAATACACAATGTGATGCCAGGTCCTGTAATTAAAGGTACAAGTGACCAAACAACCCAGTGTCCATATCTAGATAATACACAAGGTGATGCCTTGTCCTGTAATTAAAGGCACAAGTGATCAAACAACCCTGTGTCCATATCTAGATAATACACAATGTGATGCCATGTCACGTAATTAAAGGTACAAGTGACCAAACAACCCAGTGTCCATATCTAGATAATATACAAAGGTGCTGCCATGTCCTGTAATTAAAAGTACAAGTGATCAAACAACCCTGTGTCCATATCTAGATAATACACTAGGTGATGCCAGGTCCTGTAATTAAAGGTATAAGCGACCAAACAACCCAGTGTCCATATCTAGATAATATACAAAGGTGATGCCATGTCCTCTAATTAAAGGCACAAGTGATCAAACAACCCAATGTCCATAACTAGATAATATACAAAGGTGCTGCCATGTCCTGTAATTAAAAGTACAAGTGATCAAACAATCCAGTGTCCCTATCTAGATAATACACAAGGTGATGCCATGTCCTGTAATTAAAGGCTCAAGTGACCAAACAATCCAGTGTCCATATCTAGATAATACACAAGGTGATGCCATGTCCTGTAATTAAAGGTACAAGTGACCAAACAACCCAGTGTCCATATCTAGATAATACACAAGGTGCTGCCATGTCCTGTAATTAAAGGTACAAGTGACCAAACAACCCTGTGTCCATATCTAGAAAATACACAAAGTGATGCCATGTCCTGTAATTAAACATACATGTGACCAAAGAATCCAGAGTCCACGGTGCCCCGATCACCCATACATATATTTGATCTAACTGTGCGTTACATTGCTATTCTTAATTTGCTTAAATGCACCTGACAAATGAAACAAACAGTAACTTGTTAGAGGGACACAAAAGTTATGGTTTTGCAACAACAATTAAGAATATCACGCAAGTGGTTTACTATGTATATCTTGTTGAACACACAGCAACACTGTGTGGGTAACTTATGTAACATATTTTGGCCTTTGTTTACTAAATTGGTCATTTTCTGATATAACACTACATTTGTTTACGTTACTTGCGTATATGGCAACTACTATATGCACGAGGAGCTTAATACGTAGTTTGTATAGTCTAGACGCAGGCGCTTATCGGTCGCACTGGTTAACACGCCAGCACCAAGTTAAACAGAGAGAACCATGATATTCTTAATTGTAGTTACAAATTATTAGAGTTTATTAACATGCTAGGTGCAAATTAAGCCCTAAATACAACTTAATAAGTTGTGTACTTGTGGTTGAATAATGGTGATGATGATAATTATTTGTTATATATTTGTTCTAATGTTAAAATCATGGTTTTTCTGTATAGGAACTTTAAACATAATAGTTATGTTAATGTTGTTCATAGTCAAGGATACTCAATGTGCGGAAACATATCTGGTGTCCAGTAATGATTAAATATATGGGGACAGTCAAAGTTATGATAATACCACAGTGGGTTTCGCCATGTCTGGGAATATGGCTCCACCCAGGCTTGTTAACAAAGGCATGTCAACACATTTTAATGCAAATGCAAATTAGAACAGACAAGGTTGTGTCAGTTATCTTTGTTAAGTGAACAGCCTAATTAAGACGAGAACAGACAAGGTTGTGTTAGTTAACTTTGTTAAGTGAACAGCCTAATTAAGACGAGAATAGACAAGGTTGTGTTTGCTAGCTTTGTTAAGTGAACAGCCTAATTAAGACGAGAATAGACAAGGTTGTGTTTGTTAGCTTTGTTAAGTGAACAGCCTAATTAAGACGAGAATAGACAAGGTTGTGTTAGTTAGCTTTGTTAAGTTAACAGCCTAATTGAGACGAGAACAGACAAGGTTGTGTTTGTTAGCTTTGTTAAGTGAACAGTCTTATTAAGACGAGAACAGACAAGGTTGTGTCAGTTAGCTTTGTTAAGTGAATAGCCTAATTAAGACTAAAACATATAAGGTTGTGTTTGTTAGATTTGTTAAGTGAATAGCCTAATTAAGACGAGAACAGACAAGGTTGTGTCAGTTAGCTTTGTTAAGTGAACAGCCTAATTAAACGAGAACAGATAAGGTTGTGTTAGTTAGCTTTGTTAAGTGAATAGCCTAATTAAGACCAGAACAGACAAATTTAATTAATTAGCCTGTTCACTTAACACAGCAGCGTGAATATGTTTAAAAATAGAAATGCACAAAAAAAATTAAACAAGTTGTATAACATAACAATTGTATTTTAGAGTCACATGTAATTAGGAAGCAACGGAGCAAGCGATATAAGTCAACCTTGAATAGAGTAACCACACATGCCCAGCAGTGTTTATTGTGATCAAACTGTGGGTACTTACTGTAGAGAGGTGATATCACTCTTCTGGAACACGAAGGTCATGGCGTTCAACTCGACAGGGCTGATGTGCTGCCCATGTAGATCAAGTTTCCCGCCATCTTCCACCACGTAGTGTTTCATTGTGGACCAGAGTTCTGGTTGCTGAGCCTCGAACACTATCAGCAAGACTAGAAGCACGCTCTGTTTGTGGCCCCTTCCCGTTTCATCACACTCTCGTTGAATGACAAGCTGAAGTAAGCGTTCTGCGGTCATCTGTGTTTGACAGTCCAGTGAGTCCAGAAATGTCTTGTTCTTGTGGTCACCAATAAGTCCGCACAAGAACATCCACATTAGGTCAAGTTGTCCATCATTTCGTGATTTCTTCATCAGTGACTCTACATCGTTGCGATTATTGACCAGTGCAAGAGCAGACAGGAACTCTTGCACTGTGAGATGAGTAAACGCATATGTGCAGCGGTGAGTTCCTTGGACTTTGTTCTTCTCCTTTGAGAGCGTCAACAGACCACATTTTGTTGCAGCTTCTTTCAAATGCAATGCGTCAATTTCTTGCTTTGAAAATGTTACCTTCACAGGTGACTCTCCCATTCCACGTCTTGCGAGTTTGGCATGATTGAGAAGGTGTCCATTCAGCTTACCAAAAACATCGTCTTCGTCTACAGTGTCACATTCTTTGTTGGGAGTATAGAGCTTAGCTCCCAAACGTGTAAGAGCCAGGATGTACAACTGAGTGATTGTTGCTGGCAACTTTTCCTTGCTGTCCTTGCTGTCCTTGACAATGCGACAGACAAGACGGCATTGGAAAGGAACATAGCATAGAGCGGCTATGTTGCTGTTTGTCTTGATGTAGTCGTCTATGCGTGTCTTTAAGTGCTTGTCATCTCCGCAGAATTTTGAGGTAAACTCATCGATCTTCTCTTGCGTAAGACCATAAATTTCTGCCGTCTTGTCGAACTTGTAATCTGTGATGCCGCCTGGCCTGGTCGTCACAAGTACTGATGCCTTCTTGAGTGTTTTGCCCTGTAGAATAGATGCCACACGCTCAGGCATTTCACCGCGGACTTCATCTGCGCCATCCAACACCAAAAGGCTTTCCTCAGGATGTTCAGTAATAAGCTTGTCAAATTCAGCTGTGCTTCCACCTTCGTGATACTCGCTGAACAACTCAGTGATTGTCAGTGGATCGCCCCTGAATTTTGGCAGGTCCCGTAGAGCAAAGTAGAAGACGTATCTAAATGGTAACTTACCATTCACCCACATATAAAGTATGCGCATGGTCAACATGGTCTTGCCAATACCGGCCTTCCCATCGACAAGTATCCTTCTTGGGGCAGGGGCCTGTTTTCTCTCAGGCAGGAACAAGTCCTTTATGTCAATGGGACGACAACTGTTGTAATCTTTCTGCAACTCAAGTACATCATGACGTGTCCGACTCTCCAGTCTCTTGTAAGCATCTTTGCTGTCATGGATGCGAAGATCAACGTACATCTCACTAAGGTCCTTGACAGTGTCGTTGTCATCTTCTTCCTTTTTCTTACTGAAATAATCTTCCACTGTGCCTTGTTGAGCCTTTCTCAGACGTTCCTCCAGCTCCTTTAATCCGCCTGGACAAAAGAATAGGTAATACAACTCCAGATTCTTTGTGTTCCTGGGAAACTATTCAGTGATAATAGTTGTGACATTTGTCCTAAACATCGGCATAACACGAACAGTAACAACTACATCCATGTGACAAATATACAGGGATGGAGGCAGGCTGTGCTTAAATACCTTAGCTCTTAAGTGTATTTATACGTGTGTTGACTACTTTAAAATGTAGTACCAGTTTGAGACGGCCTAAAGCTGACCACGGATTCCCGATGATTTTGGCACAATAACTTTCTTGTTGTGTTGTATTCATAAACATATATAATTGTATGCATATGTTAAGTTTGTATATAGTTTCAATGTTTTGGCCTATGTCATCTGTGTGACAGTCAATGTCACTCCTCCACACAAATACTGGCCTAAAAATACGCAAATACGTCTTCTACGCCGTTGGACCATCAGCTTTAAAAAAAATCAGTAATACTTATGAACACGTGTCAAATACCACAATATGTCATATAAGTTGAGTTTGGACACAAACATGATGCCTTTTGCTTCCCTTTAGCAGATATCAGACGCTCTACTGGATAGTATCAATAAGGTCACTTGTTGGTTTTCCTAGTGCTGTTGTTCTATCATGAAAATGCCAAACAGAAAACGCTTTGACACTTTATGACATCTGAATAACATCACATAAACAAATTGCAGCATATTTGCCGCGGCCGCGGGCATCCTGGCTTTGATGTTTTTGTAATAACAATTATTGATCAGTTCAAAACAGCTACACAAAATTATATATTGGCTTGATGGGCTTTGGCATTTTGGCTTCATGGTGTTACTGGAAACATGTTTTATATCAACACTGCTGCTTTTCATTGGTAATGACATCCTTGTAAGTCAATGTTGTGTGAAGTTGTCGGTGGTTAGAGTGACCCACCACAAGTAAGTTTCAATAAATTTAAAGTGTCTCACAATATTTCCATTGCGACGGACTATTTACATTTATGGTAACTCAATGATATTTTGTAATGTTTTGAACATTAATATATATATATATATATATATATATATATATATATATATATATATATATATATATATATATATATATATATATATATATATATATATATATATATATATATATATATATATATATATATATATATATATATATATATATATACCATCCTTATTTTAATTGAACATGTACTCGACCAAAATGTTTCTGACTACATCACATATCACTATTTTGAGAATGTGGGAGTTTATGGTAAGATTCAGAGCGATCTAACGTTCGCGGTTATAGGAAGTTGTTAACCTGCACAAATCAATTAATCAGTGTCAGTCACACGAATGTACCAGGCCAATGCTTGTGACAGAATTATGGGAATCATCCGGTTGCACAACTGGAATGGAATGTTTTTTTTTTTATATCTACTAATCTTTGGTCGGCCAATACTTTAGCGGACATTAATGTTTTAGGTACACATGTTTGTGTTCTGATATTCGTAATACACCTGTTTGTGTTCTGATATTCCTAAGCTTTTACTTAATGTTTTAGGTACACATGTTTGTGTTCTGATATTCGTAATACACCTGTTTGTGTTCTGATATTCCTAAGCTTTTACTTAATGTTTTATGTACACATGTTTGTGTTCTGATATTCCTAGGTTTTTACTTAATGTTTTCGATACACGTGTTTGTGTTCTGATATTCCTAAGCTTTTACTTAATGTTTTAGGTACACATGTTTGTGTTTTGATATTCCTAAGCTTTTACTTAATGTTTTAGGTACACAGGTTTGTGTTCTGATATTCCTAAGCTTTTACTTAATGTTTTAGGTACACATGTTTGTGTTCTGATATTCCTAGGTTTTTACTTAATGTTTTAGATACACGTGTTTGTGTTCTGGTATTCCTAAGCTTTTACTTAATGTTTTAGATACATATGTTTGTGTTCTGATATTCCTAAGCTTTTACTTAATGTTTTAGGTACACAGGTTTGTGTTCTGATATTCCTAAGCTTTTACTTAATGTTTTATGTACACGTGTTTGTGTTCTGATATTCCTAGGTTTTTACTTAATGTTTTAGATACACGTGTTTGTGTTCTGGTATTCCTAAGCTTTTACTTAATGTTTTAGATACATATGTTTGTGTTCTGATATTCCTCAGCTTTTACTTAATGTTTTAGGTACACATGTTTGTGTTTTGATATTCCTAAGTTTTTACTTAATGTTTTAGGTACACATGTTTGTGTTTTGATATTCCTAAGCTTTTACTTAATGTTTTAGGTACACATGTTTGTGTTCTGATATTCCTAGCTAGAGTGCTGCGGACATGTGCAGAAACGAATGGGGAAGCGGCTGATTGACACTGTCAGCGAAATGAAGGGAAAACAATTCAAGGAAGGCACAGCAAAGTTCAAAGGAATTGGTGGTGCTGGCAGATTGACGCAGAGGGCGATAAAGTCGATTCAAGGTCACTACGGCGGGGCAATCCGGGACCACCCTGGTGACACTGTCGCTATGAAAAGAGCCATATGGGCGATTTGGCATCACAGGGGAAAAGACCATTCTTACTGTGGCATAAGCTGCCCAGCTGTTGGTCCTGAAAAGGACTTAGAAAGGGCCAACAAGAGTGCACTGACAAAGCATGTGATGAAAGCGATCAAACCGGTGTTTGAGAAGCTTAGCAGTGATGACCTGTTGGAGAAGTGCGCCCACGGTGGCACTCAGAATGCCAACGAGTCGCTACACAACATGATCTGGGCAAGATGTCCCAAGACAGTGTTTGTTGGCAGGACACGCTTAGAAATAGCTGTCTGTGATGCAGTGCTGGTATATAATGAAGGAGAGCGAGGACGGTTAGGAGTGGTCGAACTGTTGAGATTGAAATGCGGGCACAACATGATCGAAATGATACAAGCGATCGACAGGAAACGCATTACATCAGCGATCGGCCAGTCCACAAAGTCTGCCAAGCAGTTGAGAAAGACAAAGGGATTGTCAAAGGCACCTGTTAAGGACCCCACTTACCAGGCTGGAGCCTTTTAAAGTGAAAAACAAACTATCGAAAACTGTTTTATCGTTTTTCTCAGAATTTTTTTTTTCACGTTATGCTGTGTTATTGTAAGGGAGATTCCTCTGATACTAACAGAGATATGAGTTTGAAATTTGGAACACTTCTAGAGGACATACTGCTCTAGGAACTGGACTATTATCATTCAGTTATCTTGAGTATATGTTATGTTAGAGCTGCTACAATATATCATAAGATGGCGAAAATATATGTAAGAAATTCATTTAGCCATAAGAATGTCAGCGGAGCAAATTCATTTTTTATTTTAGTCTAGTTCCTGTGTTTTTTAATGAGGAATGTCATACTAAAATTGCAGTGAAATATCTTGAGTAGTTTTTAAGATATCACCAGTTTAAATATATTTTGTTGTCGACAAGCGGCCATCTTGAATCACATGACGCTGATGCTAAAAATAGAATTTCACTTTACTATAAAAAAAAGTATTTAAATATGCTTTGTTTTGTATAGTTACATCATTTTGTGTTGATAAATACAATTAATATTGGAATTTTTGTTTTGACTTCCATACTGGTTTAGCCTGGCCTTAAGCATACAGATGCAGAACTGCCGAATCAAGTGAAGAGCCCCGTTTGGAAAACAGACTAAAAAATCCATGCTTCCGCGGAAAATCATCACATAAATAAAGCATTGCTATTTTGTAAAATAACACATACAAATCTGAGGTGCACAGTACCTTTGATTTCTTGATCAGTCGCGTCTTGCTGTTGCTGCCGCAGCTGCGAGATGTCTTCGCCTTGTTTGCTCTGCTGTTCTTCCAACTGTCGCTGATGCTCTTGCTGCTTAGATCTGTAGTGCCCATGTTGTTGTTGAACTTCTGCACAATAGGGCAAAAACGACATGTATTTAACTTATTTAAGATAACAATATTACACATAATTTAAATATTATTATAATACTTTATCACTTCTAACAACTATTGGTTTTTTTCGTCAATGTCAACCCAATGCATAACGTTATGAATAGATTGTATGGATGACTTCAAAACTGTGATGCACAGTACCTTCGATTTGTTGATGTAAAGCCTCAGTCGCGTTTTGTTGTTGTTGCCGCAGCTGCGAGATATCTCCGCTTTGTTTGGTCTGCTGTTCTTGCAACTGTTGCTGACTCGATTGCTGCTTTGATATCTCTTCATCTTGTCTGATCTGCTGTTCTTCCACCTTTCGCTGATGCTCTTGCTGTCGAGATATGATGTGCTCAAGTTGCTGTTGAACTTCTGCTCAATGGGGCAAAAATTACACTTATTAAAATTTTTTAAGATAAACATTGTTACACATAATTTATATATTATTATAGTAGCTTATCACCTATAGCAACTATTGGTTTATTCTGTCAATGTCAACCGAAAGCAAAACGTTATTTAACAAGATTTAACAAGATTTGCCATCCAAGCCAAAGGCCCAGATGGCAAGTGGACAAGGAAGCCATTGGCTTATCGAGAGTCCAACAATGTTCACCTACTTATAACCCGCCCTTCTGATATATGTGTCAACCTTGTTTTTAAACATATTCACGCTGCTAGCAGTTACACAATCTGTAGACAGTTTGTTCCATTCATTTACTGTCCTCTGTGAGAACGAGTGCTTCCTGATGTCCAATCTACATTGATCCTTTACTAATTTTACCTCATGTCCTCTAGTTCTGCTATCCTTCTTGAGTGAGAAAAACATATTTCTATCAATATTTTCATACCCATTCAATATCTTAAAAACTTCAATCTGATCTCCTCTTAACCTCCTTGTCTCTAGAGTTGTTAAACCACATTCTTTCAGGCGTTCTTCATAACTAAGGTCTCTAAGTTCTGGAATCATTTTAGTTGCTCTCCTTTGTATGCGTTCAAGCGTATCTATATCCTTCTTACGATATGGTCTCCATGCTTGTATACAGTATTCTAAATGAGGTCTAACTATTGCTTTATAAAGAGGTATAATTAACTTTTTCCCTTGTATGTTATGTTTCTTCTAATCAATCCAAGAATTTGATTACCCTTTGAAGCTGCAATACCACACTGCTCTGAAACTTTCATATCAGCGCTTATTGTAACTCCTAAGTCCTTTTCTTTTACAGTAGTACCAAGAACAGTAGCTCCCATTTTATAGTTTACATTCAAGTTCCCATGTCCTGTATGTAGGCATTTACATTTCCCAAAATTGAACAGCATCTGCCATTTCTCAGACCATTTCACTAATCTGTCTAGATCGTTTTGTAAATGTTGTTTATCACCATCAGTATTAACCTTTCTAAACAGTTTTGTGTCGTCCGCAAATTTCAGTACGTTACTTGTTATACTGTCGTCCAAGTCATTGATATAAATTAAGAATAATATAGGTCCTAATACTGATCCTTGAGGTACCCCACTCAAAACCGATTTCCAATTTGAAACTTCGCCATCTACTACAACTCGTTGTCTTCTGTCAGTCAGCCATTGTTCTATCCAGTCAGTTATGCTATCCCCGATACCATGGGCTTTTAATTTAAGTAGCAATCTTTGATGTGGCACTTTGTCAAAAGCTTTCTGAAAATCTAAGTAGATAATATCTACTGGCGATCCCTCGTCTATCCACTTAGTGATTTCTTCCAAAAACATAACACATTTGTTAAGCATGACCTCGCTTTAAGGAATCCATGTTGAGATGAATTTAATAATTTATGCTTAACGAGGAAGTCCACCATATGGTCTTTAATTAACCTTTCTAATAATTTACAAATCACTGACGTTAAACTCACTGGTCTGTAATTCTCTGACTTATTTCTCGAACCCTTTTTAAATAATGGTATGATGTTTGCTTCTTTCCATTCAAACGGAACAACTCCCTCTTTTAATGACAAGTTGAATACTCTTGCAAGTGGTATACTGATTTGATCTACTGTTTCCATTAGTAATTTTGGAGGAATCCCATCCACTCCCGGTGATTTGTTATCCTTCATTGCCTTTATTTTCCTAGCTACCAATTCTGGAGTTACAACTAACGGTCCTAAATAGTCAGATTTAGTCCCCTGAAATTTAGCATCAGCAACTGGTAATGAACTAATATCTTCTTTTGTAAACACTGAACTGAAGTAACCATTTAGGTCTTCCGCCATTAAAAACCCCTGTGATATTATATTTCCAGCACTGTCTTCTAGAGGTCCAACCTTGTCTTGTACGTTTTGTTTACTCCTGACATATGCATAAAAACTCTTGCTGTCAGTTTTTATGTTACATGCCAGTTTTTGCTCATAGCTTCTTTTAGATTGTCTGATTTCAGTTGTAGCTGCATTAAGTGCCTCTTTGTATTTTGCATAGTCTTCTTCCTTTCTGGTACGCCTATAAACCCTCCACATAGTTTGTTTTAGCATTATTTTTCTAATTGCCTCTTTTGACACGTGTTTCTTTCTACACCGTTTTCCTTGTTTTCGGAAGGGAACAAATTTATCAATGATACTCTCAATTTCATATTTTAGAATATTCCAACATTCAATTGCAGTCTTATTCATCAGCATGTTATTCCAATCTAGCTGTGCTAAGTATTTTCTCATATCTTTGTAGTTACCTTTGTGGAAGTTTCTCTTGTACGTTTTCTTATTTTTACTTTCTGATTTTACATTGATGTCAAAATGTATTTGATTATGGTCACTATTACCCAATGGTTCAAATATTTTTACATTGTCCACTAATTCTTTTTGTGATGACAAAACTATATCTAATACATTTTCTCCCCTGGTTGGTTCTAGTACGTGCTGAGTAAGAAAGCTATCCTGGATTAAACATAGAAATTGTTGATCCTCAATCCCTGTGCTCTCTAGAGAATTCCATTGTATGTGTCCATGGTTAAAATCTCCCATTATGATACATTCCCTTTACTAACTTCCTTTATAGCGTTTTTTATTTTTGTGTTGTCCTCTTCGTTTATGTTTGGACTTCGGTAAACTAATCCAACAGTTAATTTTGAATTTCCTGAAACAATTTTGCACCAAACAGCTTCATCGCAATCTGCTTCCCTTTCTAGTTTCATTTCATAAGCCTGAATAGATTCTTTAACATATAAAATAACTCCCCCGCCCCTTCTTCCTATTCGATCTTTCCTAAACATTACGTATCCTGTCAGTCCTAATTCAGCATCTGTTATATCTATGTTGGCCCATGATTCAGTTATACCAATTATGTGAGGGTCAATATCTTCTACCATAATGTTTAATTCGTTTTTCTTATTTACTATGCTCCTTGCATTTAAACATACGCATCTATAACCTTTTTCAGAGATGTTTTTCGGATGATTTGATATTGGTTTATCTGTGCTAGTGGTCTCTTGTTCTGCTTGAGACACCTTATGAGTAGTTTGTATGGATGACTTGAAATGCACAATAACACCACGAATAGTAAAACCCGATTAATTCATAACATAAACTATATAATTGTGTTATTATATATATATATATATATATATATATATATATATATATATATATATATATATATATATATATATATATATATATATATATATATATATATATATATATATATATATATATATATATATATATATTTGTGCATAGCTCACTGTTGTAATGCAAATCAAAAAATTACATTTAATTATCCCCCTGATTACGTACAATTACTGGACTTCTTTATTACACTAAATGAAATTAACGACGCACCATGTAAATTCCTGTTTACAAGCAAAATCTCGTGCATAAAAGTACAAAATGATTTAGTTGCTCGTTTGCTATGTTATGTGAGCCCACAAGTGGTCTGTTTGGAATCAGAAGCCAAAATTAATACCAAACTGCACCCGGGAAGAATGGGGCAAAAACATCCACCTGCGCTGCTTCACAACACAAGTGCCAGAGAACAACATTCAATAATGGTTAATTTCCTTAAATGTCACGTGGTGGAAATCATAGAGCATCTTTTGCTTGCAATGTGACTTAAGGATCCCTCCTCAATTAATGTATTATGTCCGTCTCGTTTCAGACTCATTACTTAGGATCCACTACGACATGCTAACTCGCTACTTTTGGTAAAGTCACCGGACAAACTATTACATTATGTATGACCTGATCCGGTCATCCGAAGAGTGTCGCCACCATGCGGGGTGAGAGTTAACCGTAACAACTACCGAACAGTGTCGCCACCATGCGGGGTGAGGGTTAACCGTAATAACTACCGAACAGCAGTTTTCGTTGTGTTTTGCTGAACCATTTCAAACTTCGCAGGTCCAGTAAAAAGTGGAACAGAACTAGTTAGCGAAACCTGGTGCTATTTTTTTTAACAAACGTAACAATCGCCAAAACACCCCCACCCCCGCGTAGTGCTCCGTACCGCTTACCCGGAGACTCCACTCCACCTTTGAGCGTGACATACTTTATGTATGGCCCAGAGGCGGATTTAGGCTTGATGGCGGGGGAGTCTCAGTCAATCGTAGTCATATGTCGTTCTACTCACGGGCGGGGGGACGGGACGACACATTGGTCATTCTACTTACAAAAGGGTTAATATTAGCCGGCTGCTAATACTTCAGTTTTTACATTGACACTAGTTCCGAAGTAGGCCTATATACGTTGTCCTTTACCGTAATATTTGCCACGGACACAGGAGGTCTAAGACTCCCCTCCATATCCTTGAGACCCATAAGACCCCCCCGGACCCGCTGCTGCTGGTCCCTTATCTATATGTACACGGTGACATGAAAGAGCGAAGAAAGATGTCGGCCATGTGACGCTGATGAAAGCAATGTTATGTTACAGGAGGGATATATTAATGTGTTGGTGACGGCTATAACCATTCGTCAGATTAGTTATATGTATATATGAACTATCTACACTTTCGGACGATTTACGAATGAGTTACGCAGGTAAAAGTCCTTGGAAACAGTAACGTACCTTCTGATTTGGTTGTTCTTCTTTCTAAGCTATCCACGAGGGTTCTCACACAGTATATCTCTCTTCCAAAAACGGCAGTGACATAGTTAATTATTTCGTTCACCTGAAGATATCAAAACAACCCTTAGTGATAATACCTATAAATGTATATGTCATATCCTAGCAGCATTAACTGCGGTCACGGTGTCACTTCAGCTCATTTATGTAATTATGTTTAATTAAATTTGAAAGCTAATCTGGTGAAATAGTACATTTCGCCAAGGGAATACAGTTAAGCTTCAACTAAAATTTATGAGATCCTCGTAATAATCTTACACTTATAACTGGTTGGGGAAAAACTATGACTTATTGCAGTATCTTAATTTATGACTTAGAAATGTGGGACAATTGAACAGTTCAAACACACACACACACACACGCACGCACACACTCAAACACACTAGGTGTGTATATATATATATATATATATATATATATATACATACATACATACATACATACATACATACATACATACATACATACATACATATATATATATATATACAACATGTGTGTGGGTGTATATACATATATATATATATATATATATATATATATATATATATATATATATATATATATATATATATATATAACACCCACACACACACATGTTCTCATTACAGAGTAATTTTTTATAAACTTAAAATATGTAATCAATAATGTGTATAAATGTGTTTAATGCAGAAGTACCTCTTCTTTATCCACTGACTGTTGATTGCTGATACATTCAATTTTCTGTTTCCACAGAGTGCATTCACTTTGAATGACTCGTGAGTCGTTCGCTTCCAGAGGAAGAGCTTCTATCTGTGGTGACATACAATCATGTCGAACATAGGTTATAATGAAGAATGCCATTGTTTGACATTTTCATTTCACAAACCAAGTTAGCAAATAAATTTAATCAGTAGTTTTTTTAGACCTGTGTCTTTATATGTCAGAAACCTGACTGTAAATCAAATGTAATAAAATATCATCCACATGTCCCAAAGTTTGTCATTATTTATTAAACAGACTAACAAGCAACAACATAAAATGATTACATATTACTGTTGATAACAGGACATTTTTCACTTTCTCTCAGTTCAGACCCAAAATAATACATCGTAGTTCATCCTTCCTCCTGAAGGTTCCAGCAGTAGGTCAAGTTAGGTACAAAACCAAATGGTGTTCGAGTTGCGTGGTAACATCTTACCATTGCAAAACAGTCACAGCGAACCATGGCCACCGTGGAAAGAGGCAAGAATAGCTGTGACTACAGCATGTATAAAGCAGCTGATTGGAATGTCATAGCTTAAATATTCTGGAAAGGTCATATATATATATATATATATATATATATATATATATATATATATATATATATATATATATATATATATATATATATATATATATATATATATATATATATATATATATCAACCACAATGTTTATTCATCACACGGTAAACCATGTAAATCTTATTAGAAAAATATATAGTAATTGTAGACATCCTTACAACCCTGCATTATGTGTTTGAAGTCTGCGATGCATGTTACATTAGCAACCTACTATTTAACAAGATTGCCATCTCAAACAACAAGTTCCAGATGGCAAAGTGGACAAGGAAGCCATTGGCTTATCGAGAGTCCAACAATTTTCTCATCTATGTGTAGCCCACCCTTATCAAATATCTGTCAATTCTATTTTTAAACATATTCACACTACTAGCATTAACACAATCATTTGGCAGTTTGTTCCATTCATTTATCACCCTCTGTGAGAAAGAGTACTTTCTCATGTCCAACCTACACTGCTCCTTAACTAATGCTGCTTTGTGTCCTCTGGTTCTGCTGCCTTCTTTAAGTTTGAAGAACATATTCCTATCAACATCCTCATAACCGTTCACTATTTTAAATACTTCTATTTGGTCTCCTCTTAGTCTCCTGGTCTCTAGTGTTGTCAAACCACACTGTAATAAGCGACTTTCGTAACTAAGGTTTCTCAATTCTGGAATCATTTTGGTTGCTCTTCGTTGTATTCTTTCTAGCTTGTCTATGTCCTTTTTACGATACGGCCTCCATGCTTGAATACAATATTCCAAATGTGGTCTAACTATTGCTTTGTACAGGGGTACAATTAGCTGTTTCTCCTTATACATGATAGTTATCCTAATTAGCCCTACAATTTGATTTCCTTTTGAAGCAGCAATCCCACATTGCTCTGAAACTTTCATGTCAGCACTAAATGTTACTCCTAAGTCCTTTTCTTGTGTGGTTCTACCTAGTACAGCATCCCCCATTTTATATTCTTCGTCCATGTTTCCATGTCCTATGTGTATACATTTGCACTTCCCAAAATTTAATAACATTTGCCATTTGTCTGACCATTTAACTAATTTATCTAGATCATCCTGTAAACTTTGTTTATCTGTATCATTTGTAACCTTTCTGAATACTTTTGTGTCATCTGCAAATTTCAGTACTTTGCTAGATATGTCATCTTCTAGATCATTTATATATATTAAAAACAGTATAGGGCCTAATACTGATCCCTGTGGTACCCCACTCAAAACCGATTTCCAGTTTGAAATCTCACCGTCTACTATTACTCTCTGTCTTCTGTGTGTAAGCCACTTTTCTATCCACTTGATTACATCATTACCTATACCATGGGCTTTTAGTTTAAGTATCAAACTTTGGTGTGGCACTTTATCGAAAGCTTTCTGAAAATCTAAGTAGACAACATCCACTGGTGACCCGTTATCTACCCACTTTGTAATTTCTTCAAAAAAACACAAGATATTGGTTAGACATGACCTTGCTTTTAGGAACCCATGTTGAGATGTATTTATTAAATTATGTTTTACAAGGAATTCCACCATGTGGTCTCTAATTAATGTTTCGAGTAATTTACATATAACTGATGTTAAACTCACTGGTCTGTAATTTTCTGGCTTGTTCCTCGATCCCTTCTTAAATAGTGGCGTATTGTTTGCTTCTTTCCATTCTGAAGGAACTATTCCTTCTTCTAGTGACAAGTTAAACAATTTTGCAAGTGGTGTACTAATTTGCTCAACAATTTCCTTAAGCAGTTTTGGTGGAATCCCATCAACTCCAGGTGATTTATTATCTTTCATCTTCTTAATTTTTTTGCTATCATTACAGGAGTTACAAATAACTGCCCTAAATGTTCTGATTTATTTCCCTCAAATTTAGTAAATGGAACTGGAAGTGAGCTGATATCTTCTGTGGTAAATACTGAGCTGAAATACTCATTCAGGACCTCTGCCATTTGAAACCCCTCTGAAATTATGTTTCCCCTGTTGTTTTCTAGTGGTCCGACCTTATCTCGAACGTTCTGTTTACTCCTTACATAAGCATAGAAACTCTTGCTGTCATTTTTTATATTATCTGCCAATTTTTTGTCAAAGGTTCTTTTAGATTTTCTAATTTCAGTCGTAGCTAGGTTAAGTGCCTCTTTGTAATTTGCATAGTCTTCATCCTTTCTGGTACGCCTATAAACCTTCCACATAGTTTGCTTAAACACTATTTTTCTAATAGCTTCTTTTGACAAGTGTTTCTTTCTAGACCTTTTACCTTGTTTTTTCAAGGGAACAAATTTATCGATGATACTCTCAATTTCATATTTTAGAATATTCCAACATTCAATTGCGGTCTTATTCATCAGCATGTTATTCCAATCTAGCTTTGCTAAGTATTTTCTCATATCTTTATAGTTACCTTTGTGGAAGTTTCTCCTATACGTTTTTTTATTTTTACTTTCTGATTTTACATTGATGTCAAAATGTATTTGATTGTGGTCACTGGTACCCAATGGTTCATGTATTTTTACATTGTCCACTAATTCTTTTTGTGATGATATAACTATATCTAATACATTTTCTCCCCTGGTTGGTTCTAGCACGTGCTGAGTAAGGAAGCTCTCCTGAATTAAAAATAAAAATTGTTGGTCGTCACCCCCTGTACTCTCTAGAGATTTCCATTGTATGTGTCCATGGCTAAAATCTCCCATTTTGATACATTCCCCTTTACTAACTTCCTTTATAGCATTTTGTATTTTTGTGTTATCCTCTTCGTTTATGTTTGGACTTCGGTAAACTAATCCAATAGTTGATTGGTGAATACCCTGAAACTATTTTGCACCAAACAGCTTCATCGTAATCTGCTTCGCTTTCTAATTTTATTTCATAAGCCTGAATAGATTCTTTAACATATAAAATAACTCCCCCTCCCCTTCTTCCTATTCGATCTCTCCTAAACATTACGTATCCTGTCAATCCTTTTCAAATGGTTTTGTGTTACCTGTTGAAGTTGTTGCACAGCCGCCCTGGCGTTACTATCGTTCTTGAGCTGTGCTGGGTCTTCTAGCAATGTAGTCATTGCTTTGATGTGGTCCTTCATCTCAGTGTTAGTCAGCTTGAGATTGGCTGAATGAAACATTTTGTTTCGTATTTCTTTCACCTAAAGAACGACAGCCAAACATCAAACATGTAGCTTCAGTGTTCATGTTAATATTACACCTAAATAAAGACAGTCATACATCAAACATGTATCTTCAGTGTTCATGTTAATATTACACCTAAAGAACGACAGTCATACATCAAACATGTAGCTTCAGTGTTCATGTTAATATTACACCTAAAGAACGACAGTCATACATCAAACATGTATCTTCAGTGTTCATGTTAATATTACACCTAAAGAACGAATAAGTAAAGCATTGTGTTGTTTAGATAAACAAATGTTGTCTATCAGTGGCCTAACCAAATATAATGATGCTACAGCATATGTTATATAGAAACATTGTATATATGTTGTTGTTTAGATAAACAAATGTTGTCTATCATTGGCCTAACCAAATATAATGATGATACAGCATATGTTATATAGAAACATTGTATATATGTTGTTGTTTAGATAAACAAATGTTGTCTATCAGTGGCCTAACCAAATATAATGATGCTACAGCATATGTTATATAGAAACATTGTATATATGTTGTTGTTTAGATAAACAAATGTTGTCTATCATTGGCCTAACCAAATATAATGATGCTACAGCATATGTTATATAGAAACATTGTATATATGTTGTTGTTTAGATAAACAAATGTTGTCTATCAGTGGCCTAACCAAATATAATGATGCTACAGCATATGTTATATAGAAACATTGTATATGTGTTGTTGTTTAGATAAACAAATGTTGTCTATCAGTGGCCTAACCAAATATAATGATGCTACAGCATATGTTATATAGAAACATTGTATATATTTTGTTGTTTAGATAAACAAATGTTGTCTATCAGTGGCCTAACCAAATATAATGATGCTACAGCATATGTTATATAGAAACATTGTATATATGTTGTTGTTTAGATAAACAAATGTTGTCTATCAGTGGCCTAACCAAATATAATGATGCTACAGCATATGTCATATAGAAACATTGTATATATGTTGTTGATTAGATAAACAAATGTTGTCTATCAGTGGCCTAACCAAATATAATGATGCTACAGCATATGTCATATAGAAACATTGTATATATGCGAAACTTGTACAATTAGGTTTACTTGCTATTTGATTGCAATTCAGACACTATCGTTTTCATGACTGTGCACATGTCCTCAATTAACCTCTGCAGAAATATTTGGAAACAAATTAATATGTGGCCACTTACGTCATCAAACGACTGCCTGTTCGAGATGCAGGTGGTAAACAACTGACAGTTGAGCACCAACTGCAACAGCCCAATGGGGTCTGTGTCAGCTGCGCCGGCTCTGAATGCTCCTTGACCAGGTCCCATGAAGACCTTCGCGATCTCCCACGCATCGGTCTCCCATTTAGATTTGTCTGTGTTCATCCAACATGGAACTGTGCGTGGGGTAAGTTGGGATATTACATCTTTCTTCCATTCTCCACGCCGTTTGGCACAAACATTGCACAGTGCCTCCTCCCTGGTAAATAAAAGCGTCATGCATACACCATGCATCTATTGACCTTTACCTGCACAGTTTAACATTATGTGTAAGCATATTCTACAAGAAAATATTTTCAGCGATTTTGCAACGCATCATAAACATAATATATGACCCAGTACCATCAAACACATGACAAAAGATGAGGTCTTAAAAGTTCATCAGCTTTGTTAATTTCATTTGTTTCTTGAAAAAAATTGTTTTGGAGTCAATGCAAATGTAATAGAATATTGCAGTTTACAATGTTACTGACAATAGTTACTCAGAAGTAACATAGAATAATTAGTATGAAGTCGTTTTTGGCGGATACAAGAAAATACATATTATCACAGTAGATGTCAAATCATCGAAGCAAATAATATATTAGTAGTGTCACACATAAATAACAATTCGTGAACAATAAATAATAAGCCGATGTGTTTTTTTACATATGTGTAATTGATGACCTACTCATTGTTTTTTTTGCTAATAATTAATCATAGTTGAATAGCCATAGCAACATAACCAACATCAGTCACCAAACGTACCGGCAGGGGCCGCTGCATGGCTGGCGTGGAAACTTGCGATGAAGATCTAGGTGGTATCTCTTGATCGGGTCCTCACATAATGTATACATTCCTTCAGCTGTACACAACAGCGCCTGACCCGCCTTTACCCAGTTGACATAGTCTGGGTCTTGGAACCTGGTTACCATTGCTATGTTTCTTACCGGTGCAGCATAGACACCTACAAAATATTTAACATGTCTAACCATAACTATTCATAACCAATGCCAGTATCACATGAACAAAGCATACACAGTTGCAACATAATTTAACTTGGGCACTGCATCTCAATTATCTATCATGTTTGTATCATTTTATATAATTTACAGCAGGTGATGCCCCACCTGCTGTAAATTCTGTCTGATGTTACGTTCTGGGCTGTCCCTTGACCAGCAGTGGTATCCCACTACACGTCTTCCCTTGACCAGCAGTGGTATCCCACTATACGTCTTCGTACTCAGTGTGGACACAGGATGATTTCAGCTCTTCCTTGACCATCAATTGTCCTACTTGCTGTGTCTTCCTCGTTGGGATGTACTTGGTTCCATTCAATATATGTCTCAGGTTGTCTTGAAAACGACAACGTTCATCAGTGTTCAGTACAACAAGTGCAGGCCATGTGATTTTGTTGGAGAAATGGAGAAACACATTCTAAGTGAGACAAACTCGACTAATTTATCTTGCATTAGTGATATAATTGATACATTAATACACTTTACCATTTATGTAAAATACTAAAACAAACCTCAAAACAGCATTGTTATAATTATATATAAAACAGTGAGTAAACATTACACAGTCTATTATATAAAATGATACAAACATGATAGCTGGTTTTGCTTCGTTACATATATAACGTCCCGTTAAATATAAGCTTACAAATATCAAATAATAGTTAACATACCCATGGATACTTTAGATAATAACGCAGTAATGTAAATATTTATATTTAATTAAACATTATACACAGAATAAAATAAATAGTTTACTATTATATTATTACGAACTTCATTTAAATATATGGATACAAACATTAGTAAATAGTTACCAGGCAGAGACACTTGTGAGCCTCGAGACACTCTTGTTGTTGTCCTTTGTTCCGTGGTGACGTCCTGCCGCTGTGTTGACACTGGTGGCAGTCACACTTGTGAGCCTCGAGACACTCGTGTTATTGTCCTTATCCTGCTGTGTTTTTTATTATAAGATTATTACGTAAACAATTATATATTTTCAGGCCAGTAAAACGTACAATACAGATTTGTATAATTATGTTATGTTCAAATATGACGTACACACGCAAGTTGGACTACAATGTTTACATATTTATACATTTAATGAAGAAATGGCTGCGTGTGAGCACATAGCAGCTATTTTAGAATTATACATTTGTAGAAACTGTTTGTTATATAAATATAAAAACGAATCTCAAGAAGAAGTTACCAGATGCCTTTGTTAGTTATTATGTTGTAGTAACACATATTTGTGTAATAAATAAACATATTCATAAGCAAGGCAGATATGATGCTCATAACATTATATCGATTGAGAATGTATTATTTGGAAGCAACGATTCAAAAGACAATATAATAACAACTTACTTGGAGATTATTTTACTAGATCATCAATGTGAGTTGGAGTGATAACTACACTCAGGATACTTCGTCTACCGATGGTTCTCAGTCAGTTGATGGCTTTTATGACAGCATCTTGAAAAGAAACAAGGGCATCTTCCTACAATGCTACAAGTATTATGAGATAAACAGCAATGATGATATGCAAGTGTACACAGGCGAGTCAAGTAAGTCTACTGTCATTACCATCGCAACATTTAAATAAATCCAACCTAAATTGATTTAGCCTATCACAAATTCAGATATTTTTTCGAAATATGTAGAGTGTGAATAGTTTAGATATCATAAGCAGTTCATATAATAAAAAAATGCTTATTTTGTTCAAATGTTCGAAATAATTGTCGCCGATCACAAGACAAAGTAAAAAAAAATTATGTCTTCAAAAGTTCCAAATATGGGTATGAACAATATAGAGTATCAATGGCCTGGCTATTAATAACCCTGAACCTTATAATTGATAGCATTAGCAAAGAATTACGTTTGTTTGCCCAGTTTGCGTTATGGAAAAGCTTGACTTGTTATACAGGGCTAAGCTATAAATCAGGTATCACTGAATATTGATAACCATCGTTATGTCTCGTGTAACTAAAACAAACATTTATTCATGCAAAATAATGTCGAACACATATAATACAATCTTTTTAATGCACACGTTTGTCTGGTATTACAAGTTATCTGCGGCATTTCCAGTGAAACACTTCCGAAATGTATTATACAAAGTAAATCATTAGACGTATATAAAAACGATATTAACATTTGTTGCGTTTTATTACGATAATTTACCAGGTAAGTTATACACGGCGAACATTGACCAGGTAAGTTATACATGGCGAACATTGACCAGGTAAGTTATACACGGCGAATATTGACCAGGTAAGTTATACACGGCGAACATTGACCAGGTAAGTTATACACGGCGAACATTGACCAGTTAAGTTATACACGGCGAACATTGACCAGGTAAGTTATACACGGCGAACATTGACCAGGTAAGTTATACATGTCGAACATTGACCAGGTAAGTTATACACGGCGAACATTGACCAGGTAAGTTATACACGGCGAACATTGACCAGGTTAGTTATACATGGCGAACATTGACCAGGTAAGTTATACACAGCAACATTGACCAGGTAAGTTATACAGGGCGTTTACAGAACTGGAGTGGAGGTTGTTTATATTCAGCCACCTCAATACAATCGTGCGCCACAGTTGGCTGGCTCCTTTGAAAGAATCAAAGTTATCACGATTTCTCAAGAAAACTACCGAACCGTGATAACATCTTTACACTCAATAGCTCTGTATAATGGCAGTCTTCCAGTAGCTACGTCCAATATCAGTGACATTTCAAAGGACGTCGGTGGCGCTTCCTAAATCAGCGATTTGGGAATATAAGATACAGCACTTTTTTAACGAACATCGAGGTTTGCAACAAAAAAATGCGCGATTGAGTGTGTACCAGAGTGACGGCCGTGACACGTGGCAATGTATACCAGAGTGACGGCCGTGACACGTGGCAATGTATACCAGAGTGACGGCCGTGACACGTGGCAATGTATACCAGAGTGACGGCCGTGACACGTGGCAATGTATACCAGAGTGACGGCCGTGACACGTGGCAATGTATACCAGAGTGACGGCCGTGACACGTGGCAATGTATACCAGAGTGACGGCCGTGACACGTGGCAATGTATACCAGAGTGACGGCCGTGACACGTGGCAATGTATACCAGAGTGACAGCCGTGACACGTGGCAATGTATACCAGAGTGACGGCCGTGACACGTGGCAATGTATACCAGAGTGACTGCCGTGACACGTGGCAATGTATACCAGAGTGACGGCCGTGACACGTGGCAATGTATACCAGAGTGACGGCCGTGACACGTGGCAATGTATACCAGAGTGACGGCCGTGACGTGTGGCAATGTCCAAGAAACTATCATGTAGTTGTAAAATAATTATTAACACGTATCCCTCTGTCTAACGTCTAATACAGTTTTGTTCAATGCATAATCAATTAGTTTTGTTAAGTGACTCAATTAGAAGACATAGCTTAAACTAGCCACCCTATGAAGGGACGTATTAGAGGGGGATAGTCGTCATAGGTCCCCTTTGGCGTTGGGATAATATTTGTTTGTACATGACTTGTTGCGCCACTATGCGATTGTTTGGCACATTAATTTATGATTAAGGTCCTCCCCCGGATCATAAATGCGGCACTTTAGCAGACTTGAATAGTGGATGGCTGACGCGCGTTGATCAAAGCAGGTTATTACCTGACATTATCATAACTTAATCAGCCGTGACCAAGAACAGTCGCCCCGTCGCTCGTCTCTCGTCTACACACACACCCACGCACGCGCACGCACGCGCACGCATGCACGCACGCACGCACACACATGCACACACGCACGCACGCACGCACGCACACACACACACACGCACCCACACACACACATACATACGTACGCATGCACACACAAACACGCGCCCGCAAACATGCGCACGCGCACGCACACATACGTAAGTTGAGAACCTGTCTCGCCAGACAATGTTTGCGGTCACTAGTTCATTAGGTTTTGTTACAAAACACCGTTTGTTAGTTAATAGCCACTTTTGTGTTGGCCACTCGTCATTAGACGCCTTTTGGCGTTCAACGTTCGCCTCGGGTTGTTTACTCGGCGATTGTGTTTGTTATTTGGATCCGTGCTAATAATAAGTTATAATTATACACTTTGACGGCCAAACGCTCCTGCTCTATGGAACTCACTCAACGTCGCGTTCAATGATACGAACTCATAAGTACACCTCAATGTGACACACGTGTGTTTCTTAACTGCAGGGATCAGCTCCACCAATTATTATTATTTTATAATGTGCCAAGTTTCCGGGTTAAAAACCTGCTCATAATGCTAAATAATAAAAAATAAATGGAAAATCTAAAATAAAATATGGTTAAAAGACAGGTAAACATAAGTTAAATAAATTAATTAAATAAAGGAGTTATATAAAAAAGCTAAATAGATAAATTAATTAATTAAATTTAATTAATAAGTTAAAATAAATTACTACATCTAAGTTGATACATTAGATAAACATATATATTAAACATATAGGTTAAATACAATTAATAACATAAATAATAATTTTCATAACTTAAATGTTCCGGTCATTAAAATGCCAATTGTGTTCGGAAGGCTTCGCGGAAGAGATGTGTTTTCATGAATGACTTGAACGCTGCAACGGAGTTGTCTTGCCTCACTGCGGGAGGCCGGGCGTTCCACGGTGTCGGCCCTGACACAGAAAGGGCCCGACGACCGTACCGTTACCGCGGTATAGCCACTAGATCTTGATCGGCGGATCTCGGTGTTTACGCACCCATGCACGCACGCATCCCCACATGCGCACGCACGCATGCATGTACCCACATGTTTTTTTTTGCTGTCAAATATTACTACAATATTGATACGTAGATTTAGTATTAACATGGCCTCCTTGTTTCAGACAGGTTGATACCAAGTTTAGCTACGTAGATTCAAAGACGATAATGTAGATGTTGCTAAATCGCCAAAACGCCCTGAAACCACCCATCACAAAATAGTTCACTACTCGGTAAAAATCAGAATAGAAGTGTCACCCGGGCTGGTTGAGACAGGTAAAGGTCATAGATCAACCCTGGCAAGGATGACAACTTGCAACATATAGATACATGGATGACAACTTGTAACATATAGATACATGGATGACAACTTGTAACATATTTTTTTTATAGATACTCTTGATGTGTTTGTTTTCTACATCTTTGTCCTAGTCTTCTACAGTCATCTGCGCGTAGAGTTCACGTTGTCCTGTCATTTGTCACGTCACATTATTTTTCCAAGCGTCAGTCGCGCATTTTAAAATTTAATTCGGAAAATCGATCGGATGACCTGGTTTTCCCACATCAAGCTGTGTGCATTATATGAGACAAGACACTTGTCAAGTGTTGAATCTATCTAATATCGTCACTTTAGAATGCCATTCACGTGATTCAAATATAATAAATAATAATAAATACGGCAGTGGTTGTATGCAAGCTTATACTTTGACGAACTTGAATAGTTGGTGGCTGAGTGCAGTATATGTGGCGTTCCTTTGTCCTCAACTTCAATGGAGACATCAAGTAACAGCGCTGTTACCTTTGTGTTTAGTCGTGACACCGACTGTGGCTAAGTGCAGTATATGTGGCGTTCCTTTGTCCTCGACCTCAATGGAGACATCAAGTAACAGCGCTGTTACCTTTGTGTTTAGTCGTGACACCGATTGCGGCTGAGTCGCTTTGATTCAAAGCGGCGAAGACGACGACTATGCAAACACATTACTATCTTGTCGTGATCATAAATTTATCAGCCATGACCAAGCAAGACAAGTCTTCCCTAAAATTTAACGACACGCAACGGATTGACAACGGATTGACAACGCCAACCATTGTATATAACTGGAAGGAATAACCCTCTCTATGCATCCTACTTATACACGAACAATGTGTACTACTGGAAGAAATAGCCCTCTCCATGCATCCTACTTATAGGCACACGAACAATGTGTACTACTGGAAGGAATAACCCTATCCATGCATCCTACTTATAGGGACACGAACAATGTGTACTACTGGAAGGAATAACCCTCTCCAAGCATCCTACATATAGTGACACGAACAATGTTTTTAATTTCAGAAATAGTAACGACGCACTATGAAATAAGGACTTTTTTTCCAGTTGACTGAAAAGGTTACAGTTCACGTTTGACTGCATTGACAACGATTGTTTTATTCAGACAGAGTCACGTACGATACTGAGCTATGGACTCACCGGACAGTACGTGCACATGCGGTTTAAGATTCTTATAGGGCCAGCACGCGACTTTTACAGTGTTGTGTAACTCACAGAGATTCCTAGTCCCTACTTTCAACACAGATATTAACCTTTAATCGGCTGGAAACTTTGGTTAGAAACAGAGAAAACATTATGAAGAACCCAGGCAGCAGAATCCTTTCCAACACTCTAGAACTACCCCATCAAATGTTCAGCCGCTTTCAAGATTAAACCATCTATACGCGGGCGAAACTTCAAACAAACAAATTGTGTTCCCGTTTGACGCCTCATGACGAATTATTTACTTAAAGTATGCCTTATTTAAGCAGTCGGAATTAAATGTTGGTATTACAATAACCATGTTGGAGCACGTAGCTAGAGCCAAACACAATCCAAGGTACATGTGCCAGTCGGAATTAAATGTTGGTATTACAATAACCATGTTGGAGCACGTAGCTAGAGCCAAACACAATCCAAGGTATATGTGGCAGTCGGAATTGGTGCAACGGGTTGTAAAGAATATACCAGTTTGATATAATAACTAATTAGCACAAAAAAAATTCTGGAAATTCAGGAACAAGAAGAGCCCTGAGAACCCTGGATGGGTTCGGATCCAAACATTTAATTTGCACATTTGGCAAGGACACTTCTGGAAAACGTCACTGTCCTGTTGAAACGGAGGGCGGTTTAACAAGTTTAACTATGATAAAGCGTACTGAGTATTTAGGCAGTTGCATAACCACTAATGACAGCGTCTGAATTTGGTAAACTGAGAGTATAGGAGGGATTCCAAAGGACCGGTAAGACTATTAGTCATGCCGAATTTTAGGCACCACAATTATCAGTAAGAGTAAGGCATACCTGCCTTATCTTTAGAATAAAAATGTCTTGTCAGAGTTTACATGTAAAATATTTTAGATTTTTAGAGTCTATATTATGTTCAGTGATGTTTACTGTCACAATTTTTTTTTAGTGTTTACGGTGGTATTTATCTTCATTGCTATTTTTCATTTTCAACGTCGAACCTCGAATAATGCGTTGACTACACCCAGTAGTACTTTATGTACTCATTGGTCGAGTGAGTACAAATTCATTTATAAATCTCGACCTGGCGAGCGCAAAGAAGACGGACAATTAAATAACTGATTAAACAACCGTGAGAACTGCCTTCCTGGACCATTGCGTGCGTCCAGCAAAAGATAAACGGGGGAGGCATATATTATGGGTTACAAAACTAATTCTGGCAGAAATGGAACAGGCGACATTGTCCCTTTATCCGGCGAGGCACCGCCGTTTGTCAGTTAATCTGAGTTAGCTGCTCGCAATCTGACGCTTTATAAATTCAAGCTTAATACTGATTTTTTAGTTTATTGTGTTGAAGTAGTGTTTACCAGGCGATTATGGTCAATGCCTGGTTCATTGCTAATAATAGGGTATAATTATACATTTGACGGCCAAACGCTCCTGCTATATCGAACTCACTCACCGTCGCGTTCAATGACTTGATGTCATAACTACACCTCAATGTCACACACGCGTGTTTCTTAACTGCAGGGATCAGTCACCACAATGGCTGTGTTACAACTAATCGTTTTAGAGGTCGAGTTTGAAAAGAACGTCTGCTACTACGTATGTTGACTCACTGTACAACGGCAGACAGCCACACCCGCACGCACGCACATACACACACGTACACAGGCATTCATGTAAACACATACAAATATACGCATCCTGCTCTATGGAACTCATTCAACGTCGCGTTCAAGGACACGACCTCATAAGTACACCTCAATGTCACACACGCGTGTTTCTTACCTGCAGGGATCAGTCCCCACAATGGTTATATTACCTGCAGGGATCAGTCCCCACAATGGTTATATTACCTGCAGGGATCATTCCCCACAATGGTTATCTTACCTGCAGGGATCACTCCCCACAATGGTTATATTACCTGCAGGGGTCATTCCCCACAATGGTTATATTACCTGCAGGGATCGCTCCCCACAATGGTTATATTACCTGCAGGGATCATTCCCCACAATGGATATCTTACCTGCAGGGATCATTCCCCACAATGCTTAGATTACAGCGAATTGTTGCACTTTTTTGCGAGTTGCACTTTTTGCACGTTTTAGAAATTACAAATGAAGTAGGTCTCACTGGCCCGCACACCTTTGTCCGGGCGAGGCACCGCCGTTCGTCGGTTAATCGCCACTTGTGAGTTGCTCGCCATTTGACGCTTTCTACGGTCACGCTATTGATGTGGTGTTTGTTGTAGTAATGTTTACCAGGCGATTATTACGGTTATGTTACAGCTAATCGGTACTTGATAATGCGCGCACTTTTTGGACACACAAGTTAATATCCGAGAAAGTCGAGTTTGAAAAGAACAAATAACTACGTCTGTCGACTCACTGTATAACTACAGACAGCCACACACACGCACGCACGCACGCACGCACACACACACACAAACACACACACGCGCACGCACGCACACACACACACACGCACACGCACACGCACAAGCACGCACACGCTTGCACGCAAATACAAGCACACGTCCTTTTATGCAAGCACATACACATATACGCACGCACACGCTCGAGCGCACAACACAAATGCACGCACACACGCACACACACACACACACCCACGCGCGCATACACGCAAATGCACGCACATACACACACGCATGCACGAACATGCCTACCCCCACACATACACACACGTCACCCACACATGCATACACACACGGACACACGGACGCACACACAAGCGCTGTTTTTTCTGTCAAATATAGCTAAAATATTGATACGTAGATTTATGATTAGTATGGCTTCCTTATTCCTGACATGTTGATACCAAGTTTAGGTATGTAGCTTCAAAGACGATTATATCTAAAGCCCTAACACAAACACCACAAAAAGTTTAGGTATGTAGATTCAAAGACGATTATGTCTAAAACCCTAACACAAACATCACAAAAAGTTTAGGTAAGTAGATTCAAAGACGATTATGTCTAAAGCCTTAACACAAACATCACAAAAATTTAGGTAAGTAGCTTCAAAGACGATTATGTCTAAAGCCCTAACACAAACACCACAAAAAGTTTAGGTATGTAGATTCAAAGACGATTATGTCTAAAGCCCTAACACAAACATCACAAAAAGTTTAGGTAAGTAGATTCAAAGACGATTATGTCTAAAGCCCTAACACAAACATCACAAAAAGTTTAGGTAAGTAGCTTCAAAGACGATTATGTCTAAAGCCCTAACACAAACACCACAACAAGTTTAGGTATGTAGATTCAAAGACGATTATGTCTAAATCCCTAACACAAACATCACAAAAAGTTTAGGTATGTAGATTCAAAGACGATTATGTCTAAAGGCCTAACACAAACACCACAAAAAGTTTAGGTATGTAGATTCAAAGACGATTATGTCTAAAGCCCTAACACAAACATCACAAAAAGTTCACTACTCCGTAAACATCACAGTAGAAAGTATCGTCCGGACTGGTTGAGACAGTAAAGACCATAGATCAACCCTGGCAAGTCAGGTATGTATGTAGCCGTCTGATATACACGACTAAAATCGTGTCGAGCCTGGAACAGTGCGTTGACTACACTTCTGTTGTACTAAATATACTCTCTGGTCGAGTGAGTACTAATTCATTAATAAATCTTGACCTGGCGAGCGCAAAGAAGAGGGACAATTAAATAACTTATTAAACGTCCGTGAGAACTGCCTTCCCGGACGACTGCGTGCGTCCAGCAGAAGACAATTGGGGGAGGCATATCATACAGGGTGTTACAAAACTAACAGCGACACTGTCCCTTTGTACGGACCAGGCACCGCCGTTCGTCAGTTAATCGCCACTTCTGAGTTGGCTTCTCGCAATTTGACGCTATATACGTTCAAGCTTGCTACTGGTTTGTTATTGTGTTGAAGTAGTGTTTACCAGGCGATTATGGTTGTTGCCTGGTTCCGTGCTAATAATAGGGTATAATTATACACTTTGACGGCCAAACGCTCCTGCTATATAGAACTCAATCAACGTCGCGTTCAATGATTTGACCTCATAACTACACCTCAATGTCACACACGCGTGTTTCTTACCTGCAGGCATCAGTCCCCACAATGGCTATACTATATTATTACAGCTAATCTTTGCACTTGATAATGCGTGCACGTTTTGGAGGACTTCCAAATTAATGTCCGGGCAGGTCGAGTTTGAAAAGAACAAATAACTACGTATGTCGCCTCACTGTATAATTACAGACCGCCGCACGGACGCACGGACTCACGCATACACGCACGCACGGACGCACGCACGCACGCGCACACACACACACACACACACACACACAAACACACACACACACACACACTGTCTTGCCGGAATATGTTTGTTGTCACTACGTTCCGTTCCACGTGGTCTCTCCCTACAGTTGCTAAGACAACATGTCAGGGAGCAACTCAGATTGCGTGTATATAAATCTTAGTCCAGGAATTTTAGGCAAAATTACAATGGAACCTAAAGGTCAAATATAAAAGGCTGATTTTTGCAGCACAGATCCCTGAAGGGGTTAAGAACACAGAATTAGAATTAGAGTAAGTTGCCACTTCGGTTAGAGGGCAAATATGGCTGTCTGCGATAATGTTGTTCAATGCTTTTTAAATGTTGTTAAATGTTTTCAACCAAACTCATTCCAATTAACACCATTAATACGCTCAGTTAATGTTGTTATTGTACATAATAACCAGGGCAAATAAAAAACAAAACAAAACTAATAATATTAATAATACAACATTTTATATCGCTTTTCGATCATAGAGTCCCAATAGTAAATTTATGCAAATTATAGTATATATATATATATATATATATATATATATATATATATATATATATATATATATATATATATATATTTATTTATTTAAATACATATATTAACTTTTACTATTGGGCTGTGTGGTCGAAAACAGATATAAAATGTCACATTATTATTACTAGTTTTGTTTTGTTTATAACTAATACATATATATTTAAGGATTATATATAATAAATTACTAGAACTTTTTAAACTAAGATCATTCAAGTACATATACGGAAATAAAATTAGGACCTCTGTGAAATGTAGAATATTATAAAATATAGTTTTGGTTAAGTGTTCTGTCAGTAGAAAAATCCATGTGATATAGTTCTTAAAAATTGTTGTTCTACATCGAGACATGTCCTACTTGAATGTATTGCGGGTTACATTTGTAGTTTTCCGGGGAGTGATGTAGCGGGTTACACGTGTAGTTTCCCGGGGAGTGATGTAGCGGGTTACATGTGTAGTTTCCCGGGGAGTGATGTAGCGGGTTACATGTGTAGTTTCCCGGGGAGTGATGTAGCGGGTTACATGTGTAGTTTCCCGGGGAGTGACGTAGCAGGTTACATATGTAGTTTCCCGGGGAGTGATATAGTGGGTTACATGTGTAGTTTCCCGGGGAGTGATGTAGCGGGTTACACGTGTAGTTTCCCAGAGAGTGATGTAGCGGGTTACATGTGTAGTTTCCCGAGGAGTGATGCAGCGGGTTACATGTTTAGTTTCCCGGATAGTGATGCAGCGGGTTACACGTGTAGTTTCCCGGGGAGTGATGTAGCGGGTTACATGTGTAGTTTCCCGGGGAGTGATGTAGCGGGTTACATGTGTAGTTTCCCGGGGAGTGATGTAGCGGGTTACATGTGTAGTTTCCCGGGGAGTGATGTAGCGGGTTACATGTGTAGTTTCCCGGGGAGTGATGTAGCGGGTTATATGTGTAGTTTCCCGGTGAGTGATGTAGAGGGTTACATGTGTAGTTTCCCGAGGAGTGATGTAGAGGGTTACATGTGTAGTTTCCCGAGGAGTGATGTAGCAGGTTATATGTGTAGTTTCCCGGGGAGTGATGTAGAGGGTTACATGTGTAGTTTCCCGAGGAGTGATGTAGAGGGTTACATGTGTAGTTTCCCGAGGAGTGATGTAGCTGTACAGAACAAGTTACTATCCAGACGTGATCACAAATTAATCAGCCGTGACCAAGCAAGAACAGTCGCCCCGTCGCTCGTCTCTGGGCTTACAGAGACCTTCCCTCGAATGTAACAACACACAACGGATTGACAACGCCAACCATTGCGTGTGACTGGAAGGAATAACGCTCTCTATCCATCCTACATATAGGGACACTATTGTTAATTTCAGAAATATTAATGACGCACTATGAAATAGGCCATTTTTTTATTTACTGAAAACATTACTGTTCACTGTTTACTGCATTGACTAAGATTGTTTGATCAGACAGAGTCACTTACAAAACTCATTAAATGTACCCGCCGGAGCGAACGTACACGGGCGGTATTCGTGACTTTCACAGCATGGTGTAACTCAGATATTCTTACAGGGCAAGCACGTGACCTTCACAGTGACTCACAGTTCCTACATTCAGCACAGCTATGAACTTATAATCGATGTTTGTGATTGATTAATCAAGAGTATAAATTGTAGGTACTGCCACCTAATGATACGTATTAGACAAACAACGATGCTGTCTCGTGAATAACGTGAACAGGCTACGTTGTCCTATTGTCCGAGCACAGCCTTTAGTCAGTCAATCGACACTTCTGAGTTGGCTGCTCGCCAGTTGACGCTTGATACGTTCAAGCGTTGCCTGGTTCCATGCTAATAATAAGTTATAATTATACACTTTGACGGCTAAACGCTCCTGCTATGTGAAATTAATTCAAACTCGCGTTCAATGAATCGATCTCATAATTACACCTCAATGTCGTGTTTCTTAGCTGCAGGGATAAGTCCCTACAATGGCTATATTACAGTTAATCGTTTTGGAGGTCGAGTTTGAAAAGAACGTCTGCTACTACGTATGTTCCCTCATTGTACAACGGCAGACAGCCACACCCGCACGCACGCACATACACACACGCACACAGGCATTCATGTAAGCACATACAAATATACGCACGCATACATACGCACACACGCACACATAGACACATACATGCAAACCCACATACGCATGCCACACGAGAGCACGCACGCATGCGCATACACACGTGTACACACTCGTTGAATGCATAATCAATAATTTTGTTGATGACTGTCAATTAGAAGACATTTAGTCTACGCTACACTGATGCAAATATGTATTTAGAAGGGTGTGTATTTGGCGTTGGATAACATTTGTTCGTACATGACTTGTTGCGCCACTACACGGTGACACGGCACACTAATTTATGAGTAAGCTCCCCCCCTCCCGGATCATAAACGCGGCACTGGCTGCATGCAAGTTTATAGTGTGGCAATAGTTCAATGGGTGTTACAAAACTAATTCTGGGAAAACGGAACAGGCGACATTGTCCTATTGTCCGAGCACAGCCTTTAGTCAGTCAATCGTCACTTCTGAGTTGGCTGCACGCCAGTTGATGCTTTATACGTTCAAGCGTTGCTTGGTTCCCTGCTAATAGTAAGTTATAATCATACACTTTGACGGCCAAACGCTCC